>CM060105.1:23281776-23871776 GCA_030522415.1 Channallabes apus | reverse complement strand
CAGGTTTGTTGATGGTGAGGTGATTGTTTGCTTTACATCTCAGGGAGCCCACATGTTTGTGTTTCCTTCTGGCTCTCCCTTTTAGTTATGTTGTCATAGTTAGTCCTGCCGGAGTCCCTGCTTGCACTCTACAGTAAATATACATTCACATTATACATTATGTGACTGTGACCATACCTAATTGCAATCTCTCCTCCTCTTCTCTTTCTCCCCCTCTTTCTCTTTCCTCTCTCCCCCTGTCTCCCCCTTTCACTCTTTCTCTCTCTCTCTCTCTGTCGAGCTACACATGTCGTTCCTGAGCTGCCAGTGATCCAGACTCCCTCTGCGCTCCGGACCTGTCTGATCCATCCTGGTGCCCCGTTTCTGGTTGGAGGTCTCGTCGCATGGATGCCCCATCTGTCTCTTTGGGATGCGTCTGGTGTCTGGGGATGCTTCTATCTACTTAGAAGATGGTTCTGGCCTCAACTGGTGTTGTCAGCTGTTTCACTGAGGACTTGACAATTCGATAATTCAGGACTGGAACTTTCTACAAGTCTATCTGAGTCTCCAATAACTACTGGACTCCATTTTACATCAACTATTATAACATCAATTAACATCAACTGTTATAGCTGAACCTAACACTTAACACTGTATAAATGCAGATAATTTCCTGCTACAGTATCTGTCTCACCCAGATGAGGATGGGTTCCCTGTTGAGTCTGGTTCCTCTCAAGGTTTCTTTCTATTACCATCTCAGGGAGTTTTTCCTTGCCACTGTCGCCCTCGGGCTTGCTCACCAGGGACTATCTGAACATTTTGATTCATACACATTCACATTCCATACAAACTTAAATAATTCCTTTGATTGTGTAAAGCTGTTTTGAGACAATGTTAATTGTTAAAAGCGCTATACAAATAAAACTGAATTGAATTGAATATACATCCTCTCTTGTTTCCGCAGAGATGGAAATAGCAACAAAGCAGACGCGGAGACGCGGTTTTCGTGGAGAGGCACTTGTGGCTGAATCTCAGCCGCATCAAGGATAAGGATCGTGCATTCCTCCTTGGTGCCCCTATCTCGCCTTCCGGCCTTTTCGGTGATGTCGTTAACTCGGTCGCCACTAGGTTCATGAGGCTAAGTTATATGAACAAGCCTTCGGGAAATTCCTTCCGAGCTGTAGAGTCTGCTTAGGATCACAGATGATCGGTTGGACTCTATGAATGCAAGAGACCCTTTTAGCCTTTGACATTTGCATATAAATTACATACCTGGACCCACATACTACGTTTATATTTAATTATTGCCAGACTAGACACCAAGTCTCTACATCAAACTTCAAACACATTCCAAAGTCTAGCAGGAGATATCTGTGCCAGCCACCAATGGCCTAACAAGACCAGGGGTCTGGCTCCACACTTGCAATACACATCACACACACACATAAGGACATTTACTCTATTTTACATGATGATTATGCAATTATAAAGGTATCCTGTACAGTATATGCATGCATTGTGTGTATGCTCCCTTATCTGATTACACTAGTTACAACTCTTTATTTGCCTTAGTTAGACTCTAATTGCCTATAATCAAGTGTATGAATGTATTCATAATCTCCTAAAGGTGCCTTTCTTGGTATCAAAATTATTTGCTCCTTATTTTTCAAACAATGACATATTCCATATGATCACGAAAGGTATTAAATACTTTCTACTAGGGCTGCACGATATTAGGAAAATATGTGATATGCGATATTGTTGTTGAATATTGCGATAACGATATTTCTTGCGATATAACATTTCCCAAGAGAAGTGCATTTTTTATTATTATTATTATTATTGCCTATTTTTTATTATTTATTTATATGTAATGATCATATAAACTAACTAAACAACTAACAACTAAAATAAACAGCTAATAGATATTCGTCTGATGTAATTAAATCTAATTCAGGCTAAAAAGAAACTATATGTCAAGGAAGTTGCAAATATTTAGACTTCAAAACACTATGAATGACTTAAACTCCTCAGCAGATATTCAGATTTCTGGTTTGCTGTTACTATAGACCTGCCAACACAATATGAATTACTTTCAAACATTACTTTTTATTTACGTGTAACCATACACTCATCAATAGTGTCTTAAAACAAGAGCATCTTTTAAACAAAATATTCTCTTTGGCTTGCCAGTTTTTTTGTTTTGTTTGTTATTTTAAAATAAAAATAAATATTATTAAACAAAAATGAAATAAAAAATACTATTTGTCTCACACACGCACGCACGCGCGCGCGCTCCGCGACCGGCACTAGGACCCGGAAGTAATGCGGGTGCGAACCCGGAAGTATAAGAGGAGTAAACAAACCATCGCATACAGCTTAGTCACTGTGTTCATGCATGTCGGTGCAGATTGTTTACTTGCTGATTCAAGTCTGTGTTTATAGGACACGGGTTAAATTTGTGTTTTTCCCTTGCTCTCCTTCTGTGAGAGTCCTTAAACTAATTCACGTGGTTATCCTGCCTACTCGCTTGCCTCCGCGTTTGGGTTTACCGTCCACGCTACAAAGGGTTAACGGCTAATCGCTAAGTCTTCTGATCATCCCGGGTTAGTTCGCGACAGAATGAAGTATAAAGATATAAATTATATATATATATAATACCCGCTTATATTTATATCCGCTTATTTATATATATATATATATATATATATAAGCGGGGTTAAACAATAAACATAGTAAGGGCCCATCTGATTGGTCAAATTTGGACACACAAATGCTTGGCACATAAAGTATTTATCGCAACTCCTTGCGATATGGTTATCGCGCATGCCATTATCGCGATAACAATATTTTTTTCGATATATCGTGCAGCCCTACTTTCTACGATATTTTGAAATAAACTGCAACAACCATCTGGACCAACAGTAAAAATTACAATGGGCTATATAAGGAGACAAAAAAAGTTTCTTCCGCTTTGATTGGCCATTCCACCCAAACGGTGGGTGTGTCAGGGCACTATCAAAAGTCCCTAACCCAGGCTATTCGGTGCTCAAAAATCTCTTCTTTTGAGACGAACACTCCTACTCTCTGCAAAACTCATCTCTTGAGTTTAACCTTCGCCAGTTTTACCTTCAAGTAACTTTGTCAACTCGCTGTGGACTATTCCTCCCTCTCGAGTAACCAGAGGAAAATCTCCAGCGCACACCTTGGGGTCAATCATCTACACCCTCTTGTCTACCAAATCAGGACTCTTTTTCAGAAACAAAGACCAATGCAAGTATGCTTTGTAACTCTTTAGATGCGTGTTTACGTTTGAGCCCCTTTTAAATGGGAACCTTGATTCTTTGATGATTCATCTTGGGGGACCAAGATGGCGCCGGTGAGGTCGGCTGCCGTCACGACTGCTCCGACCACCTTTTCTTTGTTTTTGTTCTTTAAGTTAGTTTTCAGTGTTTTAAAATCGGGAAAAATCATCATCATTGAGTACATTAGGTATGATAGAGACACTCTTGTTTCTATTGGTATACAATGTACTCACAATTCGACGTTTTTAACTCCGGATCCGAGCTGGCTGAGTGAGATCCTGAGGGAGAACAACTTGCGTCGGGGGACATGGAACCATACAAGGCTGCGTCATACCGTCCGGAAGGCGGTGAAAGAGGCGAAGCAGCACATTCTACGCTCGCTTCAAGGCTGCAGCTAAAGACGCTAGCGATGCTAATGCTAACGGCGCTAATGCTAAGGGCGCTAATGCTAGCGGCGCTAACGGCTGCAGACAGGAAGACACTGCCAGCTCAAGGAACGCGCTCATCATCTCCGAGCACGACGTGAGGAGAGCCTTCAAGAGAGTGAACACCAGGAAAGCAGCAGGACCAGACGGCATCTCAGGCCGTATCCTCAGAGCCTGCGCAGACCAGCTAGCACCTGTGTTCACTGAGATATTCAACATCTCTTTATCTCAGTCGGTGATCCCCACGTGCTTCAAAGAGTCCATCATTGTTCCTGTCCCGAAGAAACCACATCCTGCTTCCCTCAATGACTATCGCGCCCTGTAGCCCTCACCTCAGTAGTGATGAAGTGCTTTGAACGCCTGGTCAGAGACTTCATAATTTCTTCACTACCCGACACACTGGACCCACTACAGTTTGCATACCGTCAGAACCGCTCCACAGACGATGCAATCTCTCATCTCCTCCACACATCACTTACTCACCTGGACACTAGGAAAGGGAATTATGTTAAAATGCTCTTCATCGACTACAGCTCTGCATTTAATAGCATAATTCCCTCCACACTCACCACCAAGCTGGAGCACCTGGGACTCAGCTCATCTATATGTCAGTGGATCTCCAATTTTCTGACTGGCAGACCACAGGCAGTAAGGATGGGAGGCCATGTCTCAGCTACACTCACTCTCAGCACTGGAGCCCCCTAGGGTTGTTTTCTGAGCCCCCTGCTGTACTCTTTGTACACCCACGACTGCGTGGCCACTACCGACTCTACCTCCATCATCAAGTTTGCTGACGACACCGTCGTGGTCGGACTGATCACCAACAATGATGAGTCGGACTACCTGGAGGAGATTGGAAATCTGGAGAACTGGTGCCAGAGGAACAATCTCCTCCTGAACGTCAGTAAGACAAAGGAGCTGATAGTGGACTTTTGTACAAAGCAGGAGAGGAACTACCAGATCACCGTCATCAACAGGAGCCCAGTGGAGAGAGTGGACAGCTTCAGATACCTCAGTGTTCACATCACGCAGGACCTGTCATGGTCCTGTCACATCAACACCGTGGTGAAAAAAGCCCGGCAGCGTCTGTACCACCTCAGACGCTTGAGAGACTTTAGACTGCCCTCCAAGGTGCTCAGGAACTTCTACTCCTGCACCATAGAGAGCATCCTGACAGGAAACATCACGACCTGGTTCGGGAACAGCACCATGCAGGACAGACGAGCTCTACAGAGGGTGGTGCGATCAGCCGAGCGCATCATCCGCACTGAGCTCCCTGACCTGCACTCGATCTACAGCAAGCGGTGCTGGACTAAGGGCAGTTAGATTGTGAAGGACCTCAGTCACCCCAGTAATGGACTGTTCTCTTTGTTGCGGTCTGGGAAGCGATTCCGCTCCCTAAAGGCCAACACAGAGAGACTGAGGAGGAGCTTCTTCCCGCAGGCGATAAGATCTCTCAATCACAATCGCACCTCCACACAGGACTAATAACATCTTTTTGAGCTCACAACATTGACTGGACAATCATGGACACATTAATACACACTTGCACTAAATATTTATACATCTGGACAATTGCACATGTCACTTTCACTAGTCACCTTTCATGCATATTTGCATAACCATTCGTCACTTTAAATTCTCTCTCTCCCTATATATATATATATACTCCCCCCCCTATATTTCAAAATTTTGCAATATTTTATTATGCCCTTATTGTACAGTTTATTTTACTAGTTAAATTTATTTCTTTAGTATTTCCTTTTATTGATATTTATCTTACGTACAAGCTTTTATTTTCTGTTTAAGGTCACTGGAGGTCGTGTAAGCATTTCACTGCATATTATACTGTGTATGACTGTGTATGTGACAAATAAAATTTGAATGTGATTTGAGTTTGATTTGATTCTCATTAGGTTGTGGATAATTGATGTAAAATACTGCCATTCTTTTGTTCTTTTCTCTTTCTTCCTTACTGTTCTTTACCCTGTATGTATGTGTTTGTTTAATGTTGTTATATGTTAGCTATAGCCTCCTTTATTAAATTCATTATTTTCACAATAGATTGTCTCTGTGTGCTGCTCACAATCCAACGTCACTGAATTGTTGATCTGTTGCTTACATGCTAAATTACTGCTAGTACTGCAAAGTAGGAAAGCTATCCTTCCTTGGCCAGTAGATAACCTTTCCTAGAATTGATAAATAATTATAGTATCTGCTCGGTGGACAGACAGATCAGATAATTGTACGTTAATTCAGCTACAGTTAATTCTAATCTAAATATTGATTATTAGTTATAACCAGTTATTATTAATATTCCCTTTTTGAGCTAATTTGCTACACCGCCGTGCTCAAGTGTCTAGACTGTCGGCCACCCAGTCTCGACCGGGTCTGACTCTTGCGAGGCATGAAACACAAGGAGAGTGTTTTTGAGCAGGGCACCCCCTCGTAAAGATTGGGGTGCGCTGCGCTTCGCAATCCGCCTCAAAAGAGGTCAGACTGGCATATTGTCTTCTTCACAAAGAAGCCCTGAGGTTCATGTGCCCAGGACTATGGGGGTGGCCCCCCAATGGGGAGAGTCAAGCAGAATTCCTTTCAAGAATGAAGGGAATTCACCATGGCACCCCCAGGAGGTCAGTGTTCTTGCTCCGCCACCACTGGTGTTTCAGGCAACACCAGTCTCCAATAAAGTGTTAGTTCTTCGTTTTTTTCCTGCCATGTTTCAGGATGCTGAACATCTAACATCCCCTCCGTTTAACCAAGCCACCGAGACTTTTGCTCTTTTCTGAGAAACTGGCAGCGTGGAAGCTACTGCCAAGTATATCTCCTTGAGTACTAAGCACTGTAGAGAGAAACTACAGGATTCAGTTCTCACATCACCTCCGTGTTTCAATGGTGTGGTCTCCACTTCCATGAAACCGGAAAAGTGCTGACAGAAGTTGCTGGGGAATGGGGCCATGGAACATGTTCCCCTACCAGACAGAGAGTCAGGCTTCTACAGCCGATATTTCTTGGTTCCCAAGAGGAACGGGGGGCTGCCTCCAATTTTTAGATTTCGCGGGCTGTACCGCTATCTAAAAATAATATTAAATAAATACAGCTTCAAAATGTTGACTGTCTAAGCGACTGCTCTCAAATCCTACCAAGCGATTGATTTGTGACAATCGATTAAAGGACGCTTACTTTCATATAGAAATATTGCCACAACACAGGAGGTTCCTGAGGTCCGCTTTCGGGGGCGAAGCTTACCAGTATCGGGTCCCTCCATTTGGTCTAGCTCTCTCACCCGCACATATACAAAATGCATGGATGTAGTTCTGGCTCTTACGACTCCAGGGCATCCGTATTTGAATTGCATAGACGACTGGCTGGCACAGTCTCAGTAGCTAGCGCTTCGACATCAGCATGTCATCCTAGCTCATCTTTGTTTCTTAGGATTGAGACCCAACGCCACGAAAGGCGTGCTCTTTCCTGTTCAGATGACAACATATTTGGGTGTCACATGGGATTCGATTGTAAGTAGGCACAGCAGTTTCTGCAGGCAAAGTTTCCTCTGGCTTGTGCCTTAGTAAAAACCCTCTGTGGAGGATTGGAGATCTGCTCGCCTTGGCAGTCTCCCCATCCTGCCTAGACTTTTTCCTGGATAGTCAAGGCCATTTTGCATCCTCACCAAACTATCTTACGAAAGTTCCATTCTCAACCATTCACCCTGTTGTTCTTGAAGCCTTCTGTCCTCCACCTTTCACAGCTTCAGAGCAGGAGAAACTGTGTCCAGTATGTGCTGTTCAGATCTACGTCCACTGCACCAGCCAGTGGCGTAAGTCAGAGCAGCATTTTATATGCTATGGAGGCCGTAACTGGGGGCGGCCGCCACTACACAGACCTTGTCACACTGGGTGAGAGATGCTATTGCTCTCTCCTATGAGGAATATAGGAATCGCCTCTAGGAATCAGGGCTCATTCAACCAGGGGGATCACCTCATCTATTGCACTAGCAAGAGGTATTCCCCTGCAGTAAGTGTGTAACGCGGCGGGTTGGTTCTCTCCGCACACATTTGTTAGATTTTATAGTCTGTATGTTCATGCCACACCGGGCTCACGGGTCCTCAAGTCAGCTTCCCAGACACATTACACAACCTTGGGGTCCAGACACGTGCAGTGTGGCGGCGTTGGTTTGACACACACCTGCTTCACAACCGGTCACGAGGAATCGTTCCCATAGCGTTTTCATGCAGCATCGAGTGTAGCCTTTGAAAGGGAACATCTCAGGTTACTTTTCTGTAACCCTGTTCCCTGAAAAGGCGGGAACGAGATGCTGCGTCCCAATGCCTCACTGCCTACGTGACCGGACGTCCGTTCAGACAAAATCCATCTGAGGAATGTTTCCAGTTCACTCCTATTTATAACCTGCAGGTGCGTCTCATCAGATGACGTCACCCGACCGAGGTTATATAAGCCAAAATTTGGCATGTTTGATACACACATGCTTCACAACCGGCAACACGAAAATATGTTCCCATAGCATTTTCACGCAGCATCTCGTTCCCGCCTTTTCAGGGAACAGGGTTACAGCAAAGTAACCCGAGACATTCTAAAGCCAACCCAGTACTGGCAAGGTGTACCTAATAAAGTGGCCAGTGCATGTACAGTAGTAGATCAGTATCAAAAGGGACCTATGATGTAAAATAAATTTTTATACAAAAAAAAAATCATTTTTAGACATTCAGATGGTTCGGGGCTTAAATAAGTCAAATAGATTTCTCCTATTGTGATGTCATAGAAGAAGATACCCCTCCCATCTTGTTGCACAGTTTTCTGGAAGGACAGGGCTTAACAGTAGCTAATTTACATAAATGTATATTCGAAGACGAGTTAAACAGGGAGGGTTTGAGGTAATAGGATGTGTTATCTGGGGGTGATTTCAGCTAGAGCATTAACAGACACAATTTTGGGAGGCTTTGAGACTTGTGTTAATTTGTTAAAGAATTATTAAAATATGGGACCTTATAAGTAGTTTGACTAATGACACACCAAATCTGAAACATCTCAGTTCTAATGCTGGATTTGCCTATTCCTGCAGAACAGTTCATTGTAAAAGTGCATTTTTTCAGATGCCTCCGATTTGATGCGCTCCAAACTCAGATACCTCATGCTGGTAAACATCTATAGCTACTCACTCATCTGAACATAAAGCACATTACAGTCGCTAATTGAACAAATGGCCTCTGAGGATGGAACAAGGAAGAAAATCAAATCTCATTTGCGACTTCTGAACTGTCTTACTGTTTGGGTCGAACACCACCTCGCAGCCTCGTACATCGAAATCAAGCTACACTGATTAAACTAATTAATGATACACATCTGCAGGGACGTCTTAAGGCTCAGTGTTAGACAGACTGCTGAAAAACACCCAGAGGCACTTGCTTGTTCTTACAATGACTGTAGGGCTTTATAAGAAATTAACCCTGGGAGTGTATATTGCTGGTACACATACAATATACAGTACACATACTGTATAATATACAGATCCAGAGGCTTACTTGGGAACATTATATTTGGTGTAAGATCGGATTATACACTTAATGGGTTGCCAGGTCATTGCATAGCACACAATAAGACTCATTGACACGTATTCAAGCCTAGGGTCGACTGAGAGTAACTGGTCCATAAACTGACATGTTGTTGTGAGGTTTAAGGAAACCATAGAACCCAGTGAACACCTACACTGATCAGCCATGCAAAATATTCTGTCCAATATATAGTAGTGTATGCTCCACTTGTGCCACCTAGGCAGCTCTGGCCCCTTAATGCATGACTCCATCCTGTGATCAGTTTACTGGTATATAATGACAATAAATGTTAATGTGGTAATGTTATATGGCGTTAATATTATGACTGGTCGGTATAGACAGGCATTCTTAAGAAATGGGTAATATCCAGAAAAAAAAAACAAAAAAAATGTAAGAACAAATTTAAAGTAAAACGTATGTTACTCCAGTTTCGCATTAAATTTGTTCTTACATACACCTTTGTGCCATATTTAAAGCATCTTTGAAAAGTTCAGCAGACATTTGCTGGCCTCGCTGTACATTCCAGACAACCTTGGTTATGCTTTGGTCTAAATAATAAATAATGAGTGTGTAATATTGCAATCAGAAATATTCAACCCCTTAAGAGTTTTAAGGATTTATAAATAAAAATCTTTTCAAAGTGCAGGATTCTGCTTTGGATGGTTCTTAATGAGTTTAGTGATACATTTTCTGTGTTGATTTTATGTATGATGTAGTATTTGTGTGTAACAGTATATTTTGTTAAGATCGCCATGTCACAATTATTCAACCCCTATATAATATTGTTGTTTTTAAAGCTTTCTGACAGTTTTTTCACGGCCTGAAGTGGAGCTGAAACATCATTAAGCCTTTGGGAACTCTATAAGGATCCTTCATTTGCTTTAGCTGTGATGCATATATAAACCCCGACCATGAAGGTGTTCAAGGTGAGTTGCAATCATGGGAAAGGCAAAAGAGCTTCCACAAAAGCTGAGAGAGGAGATTATTTCATCACATCTGAAGGGCCTTGGGTATAAGAAGACTTCCAAAACATTTAACATTCCAAGAGGCACCATTGGGAGCATTATAAGGAAGTTTAAAACTTCTGGAACAGCTGCAAATCTGCCTGGCCTTGGAAGAAAGTTCACAATTTCATCAAGGACCCTTAGCAACTTAGTCAGGACAGCTAAGAAAAACCCCCATGTGACTGTAAGACAGCTACAGGATGACATGATGAAGGCTGGTACAAGTGCTTCTGTGGCAACTATAAGACGTGCACTGAATAATCAAGGACTTCATGGCCAGACCCCAAGACGCACTCCACTCTTGACCTCAAGGAACATCAGGAGTAGACTAGAATATGCCAGGAGGAATTTGGATAAAACTACAGAGTTCTGGGAGACAGTTCTATGGACTGATGAAACCAAACTGGAACTTTTTGGACATATGGACCAGCGGTATGTCTGGCGTGCAAAAGGTCAGCCTTATGACCAGAAGAATACCATCCCCACGGTCAAACACGGAGGTGGGGTCTTTCGGCTGCTCCCGGCAAGGGGTCGCCACAGCGGAATATCCAGTCCGCACTACAACTTGGCACAGGTTTTACGCCGGATGCCCTTCCTGACGCAACCCTCCCATTTTATCCGGGCTTGGGACCGGCACTGTATCCAGTGGCTGGGGTGTGGGCACTGGCTGGAATCGAACCCGGGCCTTCCGCATGGCAGGCGAAACACCTACCACTGAGCCACCAGTGCCCTACTGTGTACCTGGCATCATGGATTCCTAGAAATACCAGGTCATTTTGAAGAAGAACGTGATGCCTTCTGCTGACAAACTGAACCTTGGTGATCATCGGATCTTCCACCAAGACAATGATCCCAAGCACACCTCCAAATCAACCAAAGCTTGGTTGGGGAAAAGATGCTGGAGTGTCCTGGAGTGGCCTTCTCAGTCACCAGATTTAAATCCAATTGAAAATCTCTGGTGGGATTTGAAGAAGGCAGTTGCAGCACGGAAGCCATCAAACATCACTGAGTTAGAGGCCTTTGCACGTGAAGAATGGGCAACGATTCCAATCGAGATGTGCAAGAAGCTTGTCAGCACTTATCGAAAATGCTTGTTAGAAGCTACATAAAAACTAAAGGGCGCTCCACAAGGTACTGAAGCTGGGGGTTGAATAATACTGCACATGCTCATGTGTTACAAGACTTAAAATTTTCATTTGAACATCAAAGTTAAGTCAACTTCTGTTGTCAAAATAACTCAAATATGTATCAATAAATATTGTTTATTTCATATGTTTTTTTCCCCATTTATTTTCATTATCTTTCATCAACATCACTATATTGTCTATTGAGGTGAGGGGGTTGAATATATACTGTATTAGTCGTGGCCAAAAGTTTTGAGAATGACACAAATATTAGTTTTCACCAAGTTTGCTGCTAAACTGCTTTTAGATCTTTGTTTCAGTTGTTTCTGTGATGTACTGAAATATAATTACAAGCACTTCATATGCTTCAAAGGCTTTTATTGACAATTACATGACATTTATGCAAAGAGTCAGTATTTGCAGTGTTGGCCCTTCTTTTTCAGGACGTCTGCAATTCGACTATGCATGCTCTCAATCAGCTTCTGGGCCAAATCCTGACTGATGGCAACCCATTCTTTCATAATCACTTCTTGGAGTTTGTCAGAATTAGTGGGTTTTTGTTTGTCCACCTGCCTCTTGAGGATTGACCACAAGTTCTCAATGGGATTAAGATCTCGGGAGTTTCCAGGCCTTGGACCCAAAATTTCAACGTTTTGGTCCCCGAGCCACTTAGTTATCACTTTTGCCTTATGGCACGGTGCTCCATCGTGCTGAAAAATGCATTGTTCTTCACCAAACTGTTGTTGGATTGTTGTTATTGAAGAATTATTGATGAAGTTGCTGTTGGAGGGTGTTTTGGTACCATTCTTTATTCATGGCTGTGTTTTGGGGCAAAATTGTGAGTGAGCCCACTCCCTTGGATGAGAAGCAGCCCCACACATGAATGGTCTCAGGATGCTTTACTGTTGGCATGACACAGGACTGATGGTAGCGCTTAACTTTTCTTCTCCGGACAAACCGTTTTCCAGATGCCCCAAACAATCATCGGAGAATATGACTTTGCCCCAGTTCTCAGCAGTCCATTCACCATACTTTCTGCAGAAGATCAATCAAGTGGCTTCTTTGCTGCCCTTCTTTACACCAGGCCAGATGCGCTCACACCTGCCTGATGCCATTCCTGACCAAGCTCTGCACTGGTGGCACTCCGATCCCGGACCCGGAGCAACATTCTCACCTGAGTTAACAAGACGATTACTGAAATGATCTCAACAGGTCCTTTAATGACAGCAATGAAATGGAGTGGAAAGGTTTTTTGGGGGATTAAGTAAATTTTCATGGCAAAGAAGGACTATGCAATTCATCTGATCACTCTTCATAACATTCTGAAGTATATGCAAATTGCTATTATAAAAACTTAAGCAGCAACTTTTTCAATTTCCAATATTTATGTAATTCTCAAAACTTTTGGCCACGACTGTACGTATTGTATATATATAATCCATCCATTTGTGTGTGTGTGTGTGTGTGTGTGTGTGTGTGTGTTGAAGAAGAAGAAGGAGAATTAAAAGCTGTATATACAGTGCCATGAAAAAGTTTTTGCCCCTTACTGTTTTATATATTTATCAATTTTTTTTATCATGTTTAAATGATTTAAATGATAAAATAAATAAAAATATTACACAATATTACAAAAATTATTTTACTTATTAAGGGAAAAAATTTATTCAAACCTGCCTGGGCCTATGTGAAAAAGTATTTGCCCCCTAAATCTAATAATGCCAGTCTTGGCAAAAACAACTGCAATCACGCTTTTGCAATCATTTTGAATTAATTTTGTCCTCCATCTGCTTTGCAGGTTATTTTGCACAAACTTTTAAACATTAACATTAATCAAACTTAGAGAACATCAAAATTGCTAAAACCTCTTACAATACGTGTATGAAGCAATAGAAAATATTTGTTCTGTAAATACGATACAGTGTATACTGTATACCATAAACATCAACATATGATAATACAGATATTTGATTTTCTACAGTCATGTCATATAATATAATTTTTCTCCTTAGAGTTTTCCACGTGGTCTTTGTAGTAGCTTTATGCATTTCAAAGTAGCTCTGTTTCCACATGCATTTGGCAAATTACACATAATGCGCCTTTGTATGTATGATTAGCCTGCCACACATCCAGATTCGGTGGGCTGCTGTCGAAATTACTGGTCCTATGATTGATTCTGGGCACTGAATATAAAAAAAATAATCTCATAATCGTGACATTAATTCAGTCGCAGAATATGTGCTGCTGTTTTGGGAGACAGTGCAGACGTGTCACATGGTGTAAGCAAAACTTTTCTATTACGATGAATACTGTATGTGAGTAAAAAAAAGGAAAGAAAAAAAAATCCTCACACTTGTCACAACTATCAAGACATAAAACATGAGCGTGGTGGTTGTCTGCAGCATTAGGCAGATATTAGACAGTAAATTCTGATTTCGAGGCGCGCCTCGCCGCTCTAAGTGACTGAGATGAATTGACACTTCAGGCCATGCTGACATTGATGTATAAGCCGAATAAAAAAAGAGGAGACGCTTATACAGGAAACGGATCAAAACATTCCCTGCGCCGGCTCCAAATCTGCTGCAAGTACGTACAGACTTCCCAAGATGGATGTTATGTTTGAAGCCATGCAAAAGTGGTTCAAAAGCCATTCACAAGCCTTGAACAAAATGAACGTTTAGATTGAGTGAATAGCTACAGAAAGACTCAAGCACGAGACACTATTTACAGACAGAAAAAAAAATGAGGGGGGTGGGGTGAAGCAAGTGTATCAGACCACCATGAGACAGAACGTCCTCGATGCACTTGCTTAATGAACTGGTACAAAGATTTATCTCTCATAGGTATTATTACTGTCACATTGAACCTCCAGGATCTGGGTTCGATTCACGCCAGTCTGTGTGCATGGAGTTTGCATGTTTCTCCCCATTCATGGTGGGTTTCCTCCAGATACTCCGGTTAACCTCCCACGGTCCAAAGACATGCAGATTAGACTAATGTGCGTTTCCAAATTGCCCGTATTGTGTGTGAGAGCGTTTGACTGTGTGTGCCATTAAATAGATTGGCACCCTGTCCCATCCTTAATTCTCCTGGGATAGGCTCCGCGGTCAGGTGCTCAAATGCTCAAAGTTGGACGACAGGTTTCAAATTAAAATTTTTATTTGTCACATACACAGTCATACACAGTACAATATGCAGTGAAATGCTTACACGACCGCCAGTGACCTTAAAAAGAAAATAAAAGCTTATACGTAAAATAAATATCAATAAAAGGAAATACTAAAGAAATAAATTTAACTAGTAAAATAAACTGTACAAATAAGGGCATAATAAAATATTGCAAAATATAGGAATATAGGGGGGGAGTATATATATAGAATTTAAAGTGACAATGGTTGTGAAAGGTGACTAATGAAAGTGACATGTGCAATTGTCCAGATGTATAAATATTTAGTGCAAGTGTGTATGAATGTTTCCATGATTGTCCAGTCAATGTCAATGTTGTGAGCTTTAAAAGGTGTTATTAGTCCTGTGTAGTGTAGTGATGATTGAGAGACCTTATCGCCTGCGGGAAGAAGCTCCTCCTCAGTCTCTCTGTGTTGGCTTTCAGGGAGCGGAATCGCTTCCCAGACCGCAACAAAGAGAACAGTCCATTACTGGGGTGACTGAGGTCCTTCACGATCTTCCTGGCCTTGGTCCAGCACCGCTTGCTGTAGATTGAGTGCAGGTCAGAGAGCTCAGTGCGGATGATGCGCTCAGCTGATCGCACCACCCTCTGTAGAGCTTGTCTGTCCTGCATGGTGCTGTTCCCGAACCAGGTCGTGATGTTTCCCGTCAGGATGCTCTCTATGGTGCAGGAGTAGAAGTTCCTGAGCACCTTGGAGGGCAGTCTAAAGTCTCTCAAGCGTCTGAGGTGGTACAGACGCTGCCGTCAGCCGACCTCACCGGCGCCATCTTGGAATTTCTGTCGGGTGGCCTCAATGATGGCCCCTCCCCCTCCTGGCAACCTCCATGAGTTAACTCTTTCATGGAATAAGTATTTATCCCGTGTTTTTGTGCTATTGACATGTAGTTTAGTTAATTTATTTATATCGCACATTTAAAAACAACCATGGTTGACCAAAGTGCTTCACAATCGCTAAAAAGATGATCACACACAATCAATCAATACATTAAAATTTGATTTGTTCCAATGTCATTGATGAAAGCGCGGTCCTTTATGATGATGTCCCAGATCAGAGAGACGCTCGCGGGCCATTTCTCTCCTGGGAGATCATCCTCCCGCGAAAAATCCATACTCCCCACCAAGCGTGTAGACTAACATCTTCGTTGTTGGGAGAAGATTTTTCAGGCAGCGGGTCAGCCTAGTGCTGTCCTGCCACACAAGGGCTTTTCAGGCATACCAAACTGACCTACTGAGAGCTGAGCACTGACAGGAGGCTGTGGTTCAATCTCCACCACCACTGGTGTTTCGGCGAGCAGCAGTCTCCAGCGAAATGTTAGGTGTTCGGTTCCTCCCTCCCATGCTTCAGGATGCCGAACATGTAACACACCCATCTAGCCGAAGTGTCAATATTTGTGCACCTTTTAGAGAGGCCGGCAGCGAGGAACCTACTGCCAGGTATGTCTCCATAGGTACGAAGCACTGTGGAGGACCAGCATCATTAGGAGGCCGTGGATCAATCTCCGCCATCACTGGTGTTTCGGAGAGCAGCGGTCTCCAGTGAAATGTTAGGTGTTCGGTTCCTTCCTCCCATGCTTCAGGATGCTGAACATCTAACACACCCATCTAGCCGAAGTGTCAAAATTTGTGCACCTTTTAGAGAGGCCGGCAGCGGGGAATCTACTGCCAGGTATGTCTCTTTAGGTACGAGCACCCTCAGGAGACCGGTGTTCAATTACTGCCACCACTGGTGTTTCGGGAGACAGCGGTCTCTGACAAAGTGTTAGGTACTCGGTTCCCTCCTGTTGTGTTTCAGGACACCGAACACCTAACAGCCACCACAATCACCACCACTCCTCCGCCTAGCTAAGCGACAAAGCTACCGCCCCTTCGGAGAAGCTGACAGCGTGTAAGCTACTGCCAAGCATGTCTCCCTGGCTACAGGATTCAATCATTGTGTTTCAACGGCGTGGGCTTTCCACTTCCGTGAAACCACAGTGAGCACCTCTGATAATTCAAAATCACAGGCTTGCTGGTAAAAGGGGCCATAGCCCCTCCCAGACAGAGCCCTTCGGCGTCAACACGTCGCCCTAGCTCACCTCATTTTCTTAGGGTGGAGTCTTAACGCCACAGAAAGCGTCCTCCTTCCTACACAAAGTATGATGTTGAGTGTCATGCGGAATCCGACCGCAATGCGGGTACATTTGTCTCCTGCGCGCGCCGGACCCATTATAGCACTCTAAAGGAGTCCAAGCTAGGCCAAGAGGTAACTTCGCTCCTAGAGTGGTTTCAGTGGTGGGTAAGTGCCTGGGGATTTCATCCAAGGGCCAATCCCCAGAGGCAATAAGGGTTATGCGCCGAGAGCTTCGTACCCTTTCTATGTGGTTCAGACCTTTGTCCTTGACTCTGGGTCCCACTCTAGGTCCGTGCTGTGGTCGCAAGTTGCTAACGGCAGACGTTTTTTCCTTACGGGTGGGAGCGCGGCCTTAGAAGGCCGTCCAGCCCGAGGGATCTGGAGAGGTCATCTTCTCGCGTGGCATATCAACCGAATCGAATTGATGACTTTATTTCTGGCCCTGAAATACTCCCTCCAGCAATCAAGAGGCTAGCATGGATAAACAACATTATGGTAGTCTTGTAAATATCGCCTGGGCAGTCTAGATTTGCGCCGCTAAGGAACTAGCGCACTAGGTTCTGCTTAAGGACAGGACAAATTCTGTCCCTCAGGATCATTTACATTCAAGGACATAAAACATGTAGACCCAGTCCACTGTTAAACTGTTTCAGTGCTGGAAGTTTCTGCAAAAAAAAAAAAAAGCCGTTCTGCATCCTTACCCAACTATCTTCCACAGTCGAAACCTTCTGTCCTCCGCCGTTAGCTCCAGAGCAGTAAGATTTCATTCGCTGTGTCCAGCTCATGCTCTTCAATTTACAGCACACCTCCGCATTAGCCAGGGCCGTAAATTAGAGCAGGGTTTCATTCGTCGTAGGGCTGCGGCCGAAGGGCAGCCGCCATTAGATGAGTCGGGTTAGAGATGCTAGTGCCCTAGCCTATGAGGTGCGTGGCACATGTCGCCTCTAGTGATTAGGGCCCATTCGACCAGGAAGCTTGCCTCATCAATTGCTCTGGCAAGAGCGGCATCCAAGTATGTCATGCGGCAGGCTGCCTTTCCGCAAGACATCTGTCAGGCTTCATAGTTGGATGCCAGGCTCGCGGGTCCTCGAGTCAGCATCCCAGAATTATGTCTAAGACTCCTTGTGGGTACTGTGCGCACACTACACAACCCTGGGGGTCCAGACACTTGCAGCACGGCGGAGTGGGTATTCTCGTTCCCATAGCGCTTTTGCGCAGCATCGAGTGTAGCTTTTGAAAGGGAACGTCTCAGGTTACTTTGCTGTAACCCTGTTCCCTGAAAAAGCGGGAACGAGATGCTGTGCTCCAATGCCGCACTGCATGCGTGACTGGACATTCTTCAGACAAAATTGACCTGAGGGTGTTTCCGGTTCATGCCTATTTATAACCTTCAGGTGCACCTCATCGGTTGACGTCACCTGACCGAGGTTATACATGCCAAAATATTTGGCGTGTTTGACACACACATGCTTCACAACCGGTCACGAGGAATCGTTCCCATAGCGCTTTTGCGCAGCATCGAGTGTAGCTTTTGAAAGGGAACGTCTCGGGTTACTTTGCTGTAACTCTGTTCCCTGAAAAAGCAGGAACGAGATGCTGCGCAGCATCGAGTGTAGCTTTTGAAAGGGAACTAAATATCTAATCAATTATTCATCCTGTAGGCCTACTGTTTGCCACACTGCTCCAGAGTTTAGAAGCCAAAGGGGAAAGTGGGAAGGCATAGTCATAATTATCTGACGGCCAGTCAGATATTTACATTTAGATTTAGTAAACCATTGAATAGAAAACCAGGCAGCGCCTGGCATAAAATGAAAAGTGTCATGGGACAGCTGCAGCGTGCCTTCTCACGGCATTGGAATAGGCTTAAAAAATACATACTGTAGCTTAAAATATGAAGCAACCCTTTTGTTTTTGAACACATTTAATAAATTGTGTTTATTCCCATTTTCACAACATTCACATGCACATTCACTCACTACAGGCAATTTGGGAATGCCAATTAACATAATCTGCCAAACTTTGGACTGTGGGAGGAAACCGAAGTACCTGGAGGAAACCAACCAAGCTTGAAAAGAACATCCAAACTCCATGCACACAGATCCCAAGCTGAGAATCACCTACAGACACTGGAGGTGCCGCCATATACTCATCATTTAATGAACCTATAATATATATGGGCCCCAGATTGCGACTGAAATGGTAACCAATGCTACCAACGTTTTTTATTTATTTGTGGAAGTGGACAAAACTTCTGTGATCTGAAGAGTGCTGGTTTTCGCAATCTTGGCAAGAACTCACCCGGCCTAAACCCTGATTAATCCATAATTGAGCAGAGTGAGCCAACCAGTGACTGGCTGTTGGTTAACACAAGCTAGCTATTTTAGCCTTAGCTTAGCTAAAATGCCAATGTTAATGTGGCTAATGTTAATTTATACACTAACATTACTTTTGCATTTGATTGACTGTGATTGGCTGTGATGAGACGGTGGTAGCTTAGTGTGTTAAAGCTCTGAATTACTGATCGAAAGGTTAGTGGTTCGAGCCCCAGCTCTACCAGGATGCCGCTGTTGGGCCGCTTAAGCAAGGTCCTTAACCTTAATCTGCTCCAGGTGCACCATATGACCCTGCGCTTCAATCCTGGCCTACTAACAAAGCTGGGGTGGTTTCTAAAGTTATGCATAGCAGACAGTCAACGATTTGACACCTGCAATTCACTCAAACTGTCAGCTGTCAAACTGGCCCGTAATTATGCATTTTTTATTTGTACCAGGGTATAAATATGTTTATTTCTGTTACATAACAGAAATAAATATGCACACGTATTGCTATGGGGATTAGCTCACTTTTGGAGTCAGCTGGTGCTTCTGCATTGGTGCTTCCACGTTGGGTCAATTTTTCAGACCTGAGGGTTGCCCCTTGGCTTTTATCTGGATACATAAGAAAGATTCTTTACTCTGTGGCATTTTTTTCCTGGCGTGAGAGTACAGGACCGCACATGCTAGTACAGCAGAGCTTGGCATTTGCCAACATGCAACAGACCATTCGACTGTCATGCGTTCACGAACATATCGCAAGCATTCTTCCTATCAAACATAGCCCGTCTGTGCTCCTGTACTCTCGTACCCCCTTATCATCATCAAAATGCTAAATACAGTATAAAGCACAGCTAACTTAAATGCTTGTACCCACAGCTTTAGTTAAAATCGACGTGGCTACTGTAGTTATATCATGAAAAGGGTTTCTTATAAATTTATATATTTCTTATATATAAACTTATATATTTCTTATTTGGTTCCTAAATATTTTTGACTCCTGCCTGTATGAGATCATATCATGATTCTGATTCTGATGATTCTTATCATAATGTACTTACATTTTTTTATATATATATTTTAAATACAATTGCAACTAAATGTTTAGGTTGTTTTTGAAAGTATGAGCCCAAAGCCTCATTTCCCCAAACTTTCCCCTATTGTGAACATATAGTACATGAGCACGATAATCTGAAAAGAAAATGAAGCAATCTACTGGTTTTGACCTCAATTATCAGGTGATTCGTGAAGAAAAACCTGCAACAAAATAGCTTATCTCAATCATGGTTTAATCCTAGCTAGTAGGAATTATACCTCATTATATCGACAAAATAACCTGTCTGATGCTTTTGTACCTTGTACATACAAATGTTACATTACTGTTAAGGGATTTCTCCGTTGCGGGTGACTATCCGGCCTAAACAGAATAAACAGCCTAAAGACTGTTTATGTGAAGCATGTTGCATTCCTTATGTGAGGAATTATGTTATTACAGCAGGGATTAATAATGCACTGTATGACTGTACTGTATTAGTGCAGTCTCGATTAATACGTTTACATGGACACTAATATTCCACTAGTAATCTGAATAAATCTGCATTACATCAGTCGGAACAATCTGACCCGATCCGGCCCAATTTTCATTTGCAGTGGGTGGTGCGGGGAGAGGGGAGGCGTGTAAAACTGTGATAATCCATTCCATGTATCCACAATAGGTAAATATTAGCTGTGTAAACACTTGATTGTTTCTCTCTTGCTGGAATAAATATACAGTGCCTTGCAAAAGTATTCGTACCCTTTGAATTTATCCATATAATCTAATTTCCAAATATCCCAACCTTTGAATATCTCACGGAGATATTCAAAGAAACAGTATGGTGCCTAAACTGACAGGACTGGCAAAGAGAGCATTAATCACAGAAGCAGCCAAGAGGCCAATGGTAGTTTTGGAGGGGGAGGTGGGAGAATCTAACTATTAGGCTACGTTTACACTGCCAGGTAAATGTGACCCAATTCCAATTTTTTGCTCATATGTGACACATATTGGATATGTTCTATGTCCGTGTAAACAGGAAAAAAACGCATGCATTCCGATATTTCGAGATCGGTTTCAGGCCTCCTTCGTATGTGGAAATAAATTGGATATAAATCAGATTTGTGCTAATGTGATTGTCGTGTAAACAGACAGATCGGATTTCCTGAGGCATTGTGTTCTGTACGTCATTAAAACTGCGACTTCTTCGCGGTTGAATTACGTAATGTTATTCTCCGGTGGAAGCGCGTGTGGTATTACAACATCGCCGGTGACATGGAAAAGGAAAAGAACAAAACACACACAAACCTTGTGTTAATGCTTATTTGGGCTAAATAACATTAAATCAGTATTTGATGAATAAAGCATATGTACAGGCTGCAATTATGCCGTTTTTTTTTTCTCCTCCGTTTTAAAACCACGGTGCGCGAACTTTGCATATATAGCAGAGATAGCGTTAAGCATATTTCACCTTCATCTTTCTTGGCTAGTGTGTAGCGCAAGAACCTCCCTTTCAGTATGCGCGATGTTTCAGATGGTATGGCAAGTGTAAACACGTGAATCGGATATGAGTCATAGTTAAAAGAACATGTAAACAGACGGTCAAAAAAAATCAGATATAAAACAAATCGGAATTAAGCATCGAGACCTGCAGTGTAAACGTAGCCTTAGTCATGCACTCCACAAAACTGGCAAGAAGAAAGCCATAAGAAGTCCTGTTTGCTGTTTGTGGCAAACCATGTGGGGGTGACAGCAAGCATGTGGAAGAAGGTGCTCTAGTCAGATAAGACCAAAGTTTTGCCTAAATACAAAATGCTATGTGTGGAGGAAAAAATAACTAACATGGCACATGGTGGTGGGAGCATCATGTTGTGGGAATGCAAAATGTGGAAAGGCACTGTATTCCTTTTGCACATATTTGGTGATGGTCATTTATTTTTTTCCCGAGAGGGTAATTTAGCTTCTGTTCCTGATGAGTAAACAACTTTTCTCTGACCTGTTTTTACTCTGTACTTTTATCTACTGGGTATTTTACTGAAGAATAGGCACGGACAGATTGGTTCACATTTCACATCATAGTCAAGCATCTAAATGATCATATACAGTATGAGATTGAAGTATTGTAACCTATCATAATGTAAAAGGCAGGATTTATTGAAATAATTGCAATTTAAAAAAAAAAAAAAGGAAAAATTATTGGATTCTATTATATTTCAGGCAGATCCTGTGCTTCACAGCAGGCTGAACCATTTTGCACATGTCAAAAAGCTTGTATTCTGATTAAATGTGACCTGTCAGGTATTAAGTCGCACATGCTACAGCTAATAGAGTGCAGTAGGTGAAATGTATCAAAACTTCTATTTTGACATGAATCTGTTGATAAATATCTAATCTTCCTGATCCTTCTACATAATTGAGAGCATTTTTTCGATATAAATCTGCACTTCTGGAGACGCTCTTGTCAGGGTTAGCAGGAAGATCTTCGTGCCAGAATGAGGTTCCGTCATTCTTATAACATCAGAAAATCCTCATGAAAATAGGATTTTGAAGTTTTTTCTTCTGAGGTGCTCATCGTAAACAAACTCTTATTGGTCATATCTCAGGAACCACACATGATACATAAAAAAATTAACTTGGTATCATAAAGGAGCTTACTGAACCAGAAATCAGGAAATATTTGGAGGTATACCTCAAATAATCCAAAATGTGTATTGATACTTGATGTGACGTAATGGATCAAATCATGCTTTAAGCATGTTTATTATTGGAACAGTTTAGTTGCAATACAAAATCAGAATAATTTCAAATGGAATTGAAAAGTCCAATGTACATTCCTAAGGATACTGTCGTATCTTAGTGCACATACTGTACAGTACAGTACACCCGTAGACCTCACAACACCCTCTGCATTTCACTAAAATGACCACAGATGGCTGTATCCATTATTCCATCTGCTAATGTCTTCTTCATAATCATCTACTTTTGTACAGTTTAATCATCCTTGAATGTGATGGTTGCCTTCAGGAGATGCCGTGTACGATGAGCTGTATGCAATATGACACTCGCACACACCAAGACAGCTGACTATTACAGCACCTCAGTCAAGCTAGATTACATGACATGATGACAAAAATGTCATTCTTCAAGCCTATCTATAGGCCGAAGTAACAGGAACCATTAGGGAAGACTGTCTTGAAACTAAAAGAAAAAAAAATGCCTCCATTTTTAAGAGTAGCAACACAACGGGCCGAAAGAGAGTGCTATGAAATAATGCTGCACCGATTTCAGCTTAAATGGTCACTTCTTCTTTGTCTTTCGGCTGTTCCCTTTCAGGGGTCGCCACAGCGAATCATCTGCCTCCATCTAACCCTATCCTCTGCATCCTCTTCTATCACACCAACTAACTTCATGTCCTCTCTCACTGCATCCATAAATCTCCTCTTTGGTCTTCCTCTAGTCCTCCTGCCTGGCAGTTCCAACCTCAGCATCCTTCTACCGATATATTCACACTATTGCAGTGATATGCACTATTGCATATCTCAAAACATGATATGGAGGAAATAATGAGCATCGAAATGTTACAATACATACGTTTAAAAAATTATATTATATAATGGTACCTCAGCATACAAATTTAATCCGTTCCGGAGGCGAGTTCTTAAGTCGAAGTTTCATATTGCAAAACAGATTTTCCCATAGGAAATACTGTAAATGCAGATCATTTGTTCCAGCCACCTGAGAATATTACCAATATTATCAATTTCCAATTCTAAAACATTTAGAAAAGACATGTAAATAAGGTGAAATATGAAATAATTAGACATTAAACCTCACTTAATTCCTCTTAATGCCGAAACTTAAAGTGGTTCTGTTTTCTTCTTCCTACCGTCCTTGCTAACATTCTTGGGACACATTGTGCTATGTCTCTACTAAATCTTGCACAAAATGCAAAAAAAAACACAAAAAAATGTAAATTAGCTTTACTTGGCTGTCCACTTACGCAAACAAGTTTTGAATGATACCGGACGTCCAGTATGTACGTGCAACTTCGGCGTTCCGTACACTTCGGTGTTGTCCTTGCTGGATTTTATGGAATAAAATCACTATCAAAAATAATCGTGCGTAAAAAAAAGATTTGTTTGTAATTCTGTCTTTTGTCTGAGTTGGATTCCAATATCTACGACCACGACAGCTTACAGGTACGAGATTTTATGTGTTACTAATGTGTTTGTTACTGTACAATACAACTCTGAAATATACGACTCTGACCGTTTACATACACAAAAACTCATTTTTTCAACTCCTCTGTTTCACGGACGAATTGCGAAATTACGCCCACGTATGCTGTGTTACACCACTGTCAAAAATACGTCATAAGGGCACATGCACAAGCATTACTATCCGAGGGAAGAGGAATAATTAGACATTAGGCGCCACCGTTTTAAACCACTGGCGCCAAAATGTCAGATCAGCAGCCGACGCTCTCTCATCGTCTCAGGTAAGTTTTTTTTTCACAGATTCGGAGATACTTAACAGAAATAAAATTACAGAGATGTTTAACAATAGTAGGTGAGATTTTAGGAGTTTAAAACGGTGGTGGGGCGCATGCACCGAATCGATACAGTACCTCTTCCCTCATGTGGTGAGGTAACACTGTGTTCATAAGCAGTGTTGGGTGTAACATGTTTAGTACTTACTGTAAATGGCAAACCTAACGCGTTAGAGTACTTGGATTACTTTTTTGATGTAACAAGTAATCTAATGCGTTAGGTTTGCCATTTACAGTAAGTACGCAGTTATTTATTCTAAATATTCCGCTATTCAGACAATTTATGTAATTCGTGAGCCAGACAGCAGTCATTCCCAATACGTTAGTGCATGTGTGTGAAAGTCGTCCTACAAGTCCCACCCCTGATAACCCGCGTCCCTATGTTATTCCTGCTATACCCCTATCTCACCTATGCGGTTTGACTATGCCATGACCGATGCACGGAAAGATGGAAACCTAATCACAGTGACAAAACCCGTGGTGAATCATGATGAACCCTACTTACGGCCACCGCGCGAGATAGGGGTATTAGTAGTTAACACATTATGGGCCAAACTTCGCTGAGTGATGATGGTAGAATAATTATAAAGGTCTTGACTAAAACTACATGCATGAGGAATCACAAAGGAGTTTTCATTTTCTGCAATGGAAAAGTAATCGAGCTAGTTACTTTTATCAAAAAAGTAACGCTGTAATGTAACTCTTTGTTTTTTAAAGACAGTAATTTTGTATATATATTCTGTCCTATGTGTTCTTCATCAGTGCATGTGATTAAACCAACATGATGTCTGGAGCTTTTCTGCCGATAACTCAACAATCCAAAAATCGACCTCACAAGAAAAATGTAGAGGAAAAAAAGAAAAAAAGACTTTCCATTCTTTGGAGTGTTGCAGGATATTTCATCAAAGCTTCTTAACCGCTGAGAAGCTTTATCAACTGAGGAGGTAATGGTCAAGCACGATAATTGACTCTGTTAGACAGACACAATATGTGACCCAAAGGAAACTTGAAATAGGAAATTACAACATGGTGCTTGTATCACTCCACTCACATTAGCGTGCTTGTGTCACCTAATGTCTAGACTTTAAAGGAAAAAGAAAAACATAAGGACAATCAAAAAGCAGTTCTATTAAACCATCAGCTGAAAAGAGGAGAGAACATCAAATGGTATCATTAACATTGATGTTATACTGTGCAGATGGAGGTCTTCCTTTTATGCAGGACATGAAAAAGCAGTGTGTGTTTTGGGGAACATTTAATCTTGCTACAAAAAAAAAAATGAAACAATACAAATACCCTTTAGCGTGTCTTTTTGACCTGTCTATGACCTATGAAGCTACAGCTCATTCATAAGCTATGTGGCTGTTGGAATAAAAGGAGGCAGGGGCAAGGTGTGTGTCAGAGGGGCAAGTGGAAAGAATTATGTGGGTCATTTATTGAATGAGCCAGAAAATTCTCATCAGTAGTTTATCAGTTGCAAAAACGCTTGTGTTGCCTGTAGAGGGAAAAGAGAGTGCCTGATGTATTGAGACATCTTTATGGATGCTCAGTGTTTCAAGAAACACTTTGAAACTGATATCTGGAGTTTCAAAAATTTTTCTAAAAGACCATTTTTTCTACTATTTATTTATTTATTTATTTATCCCCGTTGTTTGGTGGATTTCCTCCGAGTTCTCCGGTTTCCTCCCACATTCCAAAGACATGCATATTATCCTAATTGACGTTCCCTAATTGGCAATAGTATGTCAAGGAGTGTGTGCATGGGTGCCCTGAGATAGACTGACATCGTGTCCAAGGTGAACCCCACAACTTTTTACAGGATAAGTGGTACAGAAAATGAATGAATCCACGATTACAGTTTGCTGTAGTCCAAAACATGTTAGTTCATAGTTTGTAATCATATAATATTTATCATTTTCAAGTTCATTCACTCTAATTTCACCTAAAGTGGTGGTGATGATGATGATGATGATGATGTAGATTATATGATCATTACAGAAAGCGTATCACCAAGAAAAAAAAAGTTACATTTAGGATTTTTTTTTGCTAATTGATTAATCAGTTTATCATTCATTTATCTGGAATAAAATATAATGAAACTGTGTCAGACCATTATTCAGGTTATGAGGTTGTTGCGAGGTGCCACTGCTGCCTCTCATTATTGATAAATTTAGCTTGTTATCTTTTCAGTGTGTTTCTGAAATGAATTCCATTTTATATTACTCTTGTTTATGTGGAATAATTATTATAATTATAAAACAGTGCCTGGCCCCATAAGTGCCTCACACTCGAACATTTTGTTCGATTGCCTTTCCCGTTAATTACGGTGCACAATGTGGGGGCCAGTTCAAAAACAGCAAAAGGAATCTTTGCTGGAATATGCACATGCCATCAGGAAAGGAAAACCCCACTGATGTGATAAACTGGTCATTCAGAAAATTCAGGTCATCAGCTGACTTTATTCTATTGACATATAACGATGCTGAGCCTAAACCTGACCAACTGAAGCAGGCCCAGTGGTGATCCAGCTGTGATTCCTACTGTCAGTCTTTTACAATGCATATAAGTAAGTTTTCTATTATTAATGCCATGCAGTGTATCTAAATTATATTTGGTCAATAATATTTATAATAAATAATATAATGCATTAAATATATACTTTAATTGCATTAATTACTTTCAGGTATGTACGTTAGTACACACACAGCCATATACTTTAAGTGTACAGAGTATACTTAAAATTGTTCCAGTTTAGCACACAAAAGTATACTTATAATAAAATACATTTGTGCTTGTACAATTTAATTACAACTTAAATGCATTTAGTACAAAATTAGTTGTTCCAACATATAGCAAACCTCAAGTATATTAGTCATTCGTCTAGAGCAAGCACACTTACAGTAGGTATGCTTTGGCATTTTTTGTTGTTGTTTGTTTGTTTGTTTGTTTGTTTGTTTGTTTGTTTGTTTGTTTGCACATCAGGCATTAGATACTCCCCACCCTGGAGGAGGTATATTCATCATTACTTAAGGGGTCAGGTTGCAAGCTCATTAACATTCCCCTACTACTTGCATTTTGCCAATTAGCCTAACACGAATGCCATTAGACTGTGGGAGGAAACCAGAGTACCCGGAGGAAACCCACCAAGTACAGGGAGAACATGCAACCTTCATGCACAAAGACTATACTGTGCAATCCATTCAAGCTAAGGCTGGATAGCAGCCCAGAAATAATCGTGTACATATATCAAGTGCATGTAATACATTGCAACACTATCCACTGCTGTAGTAATTCCCCAACAGGAATGTTCCATATTGTTTGTGCAACTAACTTCATCCTGCCAGATGATATCATTCCAGCAACTCATCAAAAGTGTTCAGATTTCCTTTTGATTTATGTATTTACTTTTTAATTTCATTATTAGTGCAAGACAGTGAAATTACTTCACTTACGGCACCAACGAAACGACTTCAAGTATTTGTAGCTAATCGAATCGGGAGTGTGGAATTACACATCACTGAAGCTGTCGTCCATCACTGAAGCTGTTTCTTAATAACCCCAACAAGACAGGGAAAGATACGGCTGTTACAAAGTCCCAACAACAATACTGTAGCAAACTGACGGCATGAATTTGTCAAGAGTGCAAAAAAAGCTACAAGGACTGGTCAGTTTGGAGATATATTTTTATATATTTTTTTCTTCTTCTTGGTATGGTGTGTGCCAACAAAAGTAACAAGAAAACAAGCGATCAGCATGCGCAATGCATGACTGCACCAGAGAGGACAAACAAAGAGTTGGGAGGTCAGGGCAAAGCGGATCAGCTCTCCGTCAACAGGAGCAATGTGAAGTCACCTTTCTGAAACATATTTCAGAGGGTAAAATATACATGCCAAAAGTGTCCAGGTGTGAGGACGAGTGTGAGGTCAAGACACACTTGGCTGACATAAGCTAAGATCAGAACATTTTATCATATAATGTTGCTACAGTATGAGGATTTAAAGCTGTCTCTGAGCATAGCGCACCTTCAGGATTGGAGGTTTGAATCATGCCTCTGTCCTGTGTGCATGTACTCCCCATGCTTAGTGCGTTTCCTCCCAGTGCTCTGGTTTCTTCAAAAGGCCAATGACGTGCACTGTAGGTTAATTGATGTTTTGTGATAGTGTGTGCGCTTGTGCACAGTAATGAGTTGGCCCTAGGATAGACTACAAGCCACAGGATAAATGATAATGATCTTTTGTGTATATATGTATCCACAGTATACACAATTTCACTTTTGCAGTCTGACATTTTAGGGGACCTATTTTGCAGAATTCAATTTTAAGCCATTTGTAGGCATTCAGTTGGATCTCCAGTGTGTGTACAAACAAAAAACTTGAGGGAAAAAAAACACACCCTTTTTTTGTATAGACCTGGGCTTATACAAGCCAATTAGATTTTTCCCATTATGTGACCTCAAATAAGGAGATATCGTTTCCCATCTTATTGCTCAGCTCCGCTATTCTCTGAAGGAGTGTGGCTCAGCAGTAGCTCATGTACACAGACAGTGAAACAGTACAGTACATCTGGAAGAGGAGTGAAACAGGGATTTTGAGGTATGGAGATTACAGTACATTATCTGAGGATTATTTAAGATGGATCATTAACATACACACACACACACACACACACACACACACACACACACACACACACACACTTACTTTGGGGGAGCTCTGGAACCTGTGCTACCTTGAAAATAAAATGGTAAAGGTGATATGGGGCCATTCATTTTTCACTCACCAGCACATTTAGTTCTGCTGATCAGAGGCGGTCCAGGCGGTCCAGTTCCACCCTCTCCAGGTCGGGTGAGGAGAACGCTGATACGGTATTCCGTGTCCGGTTCCAGATGCCAAACTTTGTAGGTGAGAGAGCTGACACCGTGAGTCTCCGACCAAGGAGAATGGCTGGCTCTGTAGACGATCTCCCGGCGAATCACCGGCCCATCACCCACTATGGAGTTTGTGTTAAGCTGAATGATTAGGTAAGTGGGGCCTGACCTCAGCAGTTGTGGTGGGGCTATTGGGGTAGGCGGAACTAGATAAGGAAAAAAAAGTGAAAGGGAAAGTAACGTAGGTTAGACAGAAAATAATTCTTAATTTTCTAAAATCGATCAATCAGCCTAGCCAAATTTGGTATATATATTTTTTAAGATACACTAAAGACGCAGCATCATTTAATGGATGTTCAGGATGTCATACCTCAACCAACTGGTAGAGATCGCTTCATCAGGTAAAGTTCCACACATTTGTTTAATATTATACAGTGACTCTACCAAAAGGTTGAGGAGAAGGTTAAAAGAGATAGTAATGTCGTGTTAAGCAAGTATGTGAATATTTGTTTGTTCATTTTAACTTTACATTTTATCATGATGGCGCCTATCTCAGCACCACTTAGCAAAATTGGGAATAGCAGTCTACCCTGGGTCACAAATGTGATACATCCATACAATTATTTACATGAAGGTATGGTTTAGATCTGCCTATACATCTACTAACAGCAATTTTTATTGCCAACCGTTTCAGTTCCAGGGTTCTCACCGTAGGCTAAAAATGTCACAGAGGCAATTCAGGACGACTTATAAACAATTATTAAGGGGGGCGTGTTGTATAAGATAATATAACATTATGTGATGTGTTTTTTGGCTGAAAGTGTTTCCGTGACTGGTTTTAAATCTGAGTTTTGGCAGGCAGTTGCTCCTCAGTACCATGGACAGTACCAATCTATTTTCACCTACTGTATGCTGTCAACAAACAGTTTGTGTAATGAACGGTTATTGGAACACCTGTGACGCAGAGTGGTAGTTAAATATCCCAGTGCTGTTATCATCTATTATCACCATTCGTGGAATGTCTCACATCCAATTAGATTACTCGAGTCGGAACTAATTGTTGTATAATGTGCAAGAGACCAGGAAATCAAGTGCAAAATGTATAAATTTGATTTCTCAGCATTAAAAGCAGATAAACTAAAAAAAACACAAAAAAACTAAGAAGACTATAGTGTGTCTATAAAGACTGTAAGGGTAAATGAGAACTCTGCTTTTAAAGTAAAGCTTAGTCTACATTCTTTTCTCTATTATACAGTATATATCACAATGGGATTATTCCCAAAGCCTTGCTCTTTGTAAATATGGTATGCCACTTGTGTGTGTGTGTGTGTGTGTGTGTGTGTGTGTGTGTGTGTGTGTGTTCACCACTTATAATTTACAAAACATTTATTTATGCTCTGTGTAGAGGTTGAGTCACAAAAGCATTTAAAACAACAAAGTGGCAATTGCAAAACTCTGACCATAAAGCAAAATAAGGCTTCATTTGCACGACTGATTGCGCGTACCAGCTGGTTATTTTTGTTTACGTCTGCGTGCAGCTAACCAGTCTACCGACTTGATTTCATAACAAACACTACAGGGTACATGGGGCGTTTACATTAGGCTTAAGGGCTTCTGTGATGACTCCCAAATTAGGTTAGAATAAGTGAAGTGGAAGTAAACAGCGATCAAATTAGGAAACAGTCACTGGGTGATTGCATTACTCGTAAAACTACATGGAAAATGTAAAACACATTGTACACGAGAGTCTTGTTCCAACATAAGCACATCTATTGTCATGACGTTCTACCAGATTGAGTTGTAATTTATTATTATTTTTTTTTTTGTAAATTCATATTTTTCTGAAACGTTCATTTCCTTTATATACAGTATCGATAAAAAGCTTGTAATTTTCTTGTACAGCCCTTAGTGAACACTGATTTTACATAATGCAATTTCAGGAACAGGTAACTTCTCTATGGAGCCCCTAAAGGGACATGGATGCGGGAAAAAAACAGATGAAGGAAAAAAAAAACATTTGGACAAAAACCAAGACCATATGACTCATACCAAAATATGGAAAGGGCAACTACATCAAGGCATTTTAGCCATTACTGTGTTGAAGTAATGTTTGCGCTGTCCACTGGCTGCAATGGAGGGGAACCTAGAGTAGAAACATTCCTGAGGTCAGGAGGAATACCATAGGAAACCATACAGTACAGTACGTCTCATGCAACTGGACCATGAAATAGTCAGTGAATATGACTATATTTAAAATGTTTTAATCCATTAATATCCTCACCAAAAAAAAGGCATTTTTCCCCTTTGCATTTTTATTTCCTTTGGGCCTTAATTAGAACTATTAATGTAACGTTTTAACATCCAGAACAGGCTTCTTCCAAATGGTTGAGACATCACTTTATGGTAAGAATATAAATATATTTCAAAATCCACCTAAAAAAAAAAAAGAAGAAATATTTTGGTGTACTAGGAGGTGATTGAACAGGCACACTATTGAAAGACACAGTATCATCACCTATTTTTTATTTTTTTTTGCATAGCATACCTTAACCAAGTTGTATAGACTGCTAATTTAGGTTAAGTCCAACACATTTTTCTTTATTATATACAGTACTGACTCCAAACGTACTCTACCAAAAGGTTGAGGAAAATGTTAAAGGGTTAAAAATACATAGATAATTACAGTGCATGCGGTCTTTGATTGGATCTACAGCAAAACAAAAAAAAAAAAAGGATATATTTATAGTTGCAAGCAATGATACTGTAAACGGGCCCAAGCACCTCTGCCATTACCGCTCCGGCGCACCTGAAGTTTAAGGTATCGCCACAAGTGATCTGTTTGACATATTAAAAATCTCTTCACAATTTTGCGTCCTGAATGTCTTTACATCACATACTGTAGGCCTGGTTTGGTGGTGATCGTATAAATCCCCTAGGAGGAGTACATCAAATTCCAAATTGTGTTTTGCAAATGACCCAAAATAACCATCCTCCTGTTGAGGAGAGCCCATGCAATGCGAAAGTTGTTCAGCTCATTGAGCTCTAAATGGGTACCTGGAAAAAAATAATTACTTACTTACTTACTTACTTACTTACTTACTTAATTAATTAAGTAAAAAAAAAAAAGAATAAATAAATTATTCCCAAGTAAATTTGACAGTTCACTGCTACATCGCGAAAGTTCTGCTCTTACAGACAGATGATGAAACATAAAGCGATTCTTATTTGCAAAAACAAAATGGTTATATCAGCATTCATGCCTGCCAGTAGAACAGCCTTCAGTCAGTCATTAATTGCAAACGGTTCATGATTAATTACTGCGTACCTGATGGATGCCACTGCATATAATGGAAACTGCTCTTATAAAGTAATAAAGTACACTACAGGGAAATAGCACGGCATTAAACCAGTATGTGACTCGGTGGTATTTCACCGTAACGTAAGTCGACCTCTAATTACCGGCAACAGCTACAGAACTAATGGAAGTCAGCATGATCAGCAAGAGAGGATAAGCAGTATACAAAATATGCGCTGCATGTTTTTTTTACTGATGTAAGCAAAGTGAACAGTGTCGGAGAACTGCGAGAGAGTGGTATTGTATTCAAAAGGAAAAAGAGAAAGAAGAAGCAGTGAGTCAAACGTTCAAGGAAAAACAAAGAGGAGAGAGAGAGCAAAAATTAGTCACTGATCTTTGAATATTATAAATGGGTAGACGTTGCTTGCCATGATATCAGAACACAAAGCGACCTCCACATTCGCCTACATACAAGACACTTCTGTGTTATTATATCGTTACGAGCGGAGTGGGAGTAGTGATTTACAAAGGATTATACTGTAAATGTGTATGTATTATAGGTATGACATGATTGTAAGTGTGGTGCTGATAAACCGTGGAAACAATGAGATAACTGGGGTTTTTTTTGGGTAACGATTTAGAGTCACAGCTCCGTGTTCTCTGGTTAAGAAGGAGTGCATACTCTTTTTCTCTCCGTCAATTGTAAGCGAGAATAGACAATGCTTTCCTCTGATTGTGCGCTGTGATGCAGAATGAGCAGCAATTCCAGGTTGGAAGCACGTCCTATCCAGTTAGTAATTGTCACGTCATTAAGGTATTGAATAGGAACTGGTGACTTGGCAGGCGACCAAACTGGGGACAAAATGGCATCTAATAGTGTACATATGTATACTCGTAAGTGCGGTAATACCTCTGACAATGAGTTCAGCGAAGTTGGATACAGCCGCTCCATAAGAAGATTGTGTGATGCAGCGATAAAGATCCTGCTCGCTCCGTTGAGCTCCATCTATCTGAAACCATGCGGCCAAACGACGCTCACCGACTGATGATGTGAGTGAATATGGAACCATTAGGAGACCATTATGCCTCTGGGAAAAGGGGGAAAGAGAGAGATAGAGAGAAAGAAATTTGTATTACATTCTGGAAATAAAAATTGCAATGTAATATTTGGAAATGAAACCAAAACTTAATTAGATCTCAGTCATATTAACTTGGACTTAAATTAAACTAAACCATTTTTTTGGTACAGCAAAAAGACTATTCTATTTATCTATTAAAAAAAGAGAATGAACCAAATGCTGATGCTATAATTACTCCATCTGTGTCTTCATGCAGGGAAACGCATCTTAACACGTCTATTCATTCAGACTGCAGATGCCGAATGTGTTTTTTTTTTCTTCATTATTTTTCTTTTTTTTTTTTTCATTACAGGCAATCATGTAAATCAAATGTATCTAACCATGTTAGTCTGTAACTCCTAAAACTTAGGCCATTTTATTCATTTTTTATGTATATATATATATATATATATATATATATATATATATATATATATATATATATATATATATATATATATACATACAGTATATAGGGCTCAGGATTGTGCAGTATAGAGTTGTTGTTGTTGTTAGTCTTTCGCCTGCTCTCTTAGACGGGTCGCCACAGAAGACCATACGATCTACACAACAACTTGGCACAGGTTTAACGCCAGATGCCCTTCCTGGCGTGACCATCACATTTTATCCAGGCTTGGGACCGGCACTGTGGGCATTGGGTGGGAATTAAACCCGGGCCTTCCACACTATATATATAAAATTTTATTTATTTATTTATTTTTTTGGATATAATTAAAGTTTACACACACCATGGTAGGTTTATTTCCAGTTTTCTTGTTAATGTGTTAGCCTACAGTATACTGTACAGTATAAGTGTATAGTGTAAAAACTCATTAGTAAATGTAAGCACTTTTTTTTTACAGTATTTTACTGGTCGCCCTTAAAACTCACGGCACTTTAGTCATTGTTTTATTTTTAAAAAAATGTTTTATAAACATACTGCTTGTACAGTATAGAAGTATAGAGTGACACGTTCTTTTTTTAAGAATAAATAAACATTATTATGAACTGAAAGTTATTACATTTTAACCTACTGTACAAACATGACTGAGCAAAAAATAATAAAATGGGTCACACCAGCAAAGAAATAGTACAGATACACATGATCACATGTTTTTATTCTTGTTTTCAGTTGTTTCTATGACAATAATACTATTAATAATAATAATCATAATAATTTCAATAATTTTTTAAAAAGGTGACGCCCATAATCCAGTAAAAGTAAAATTTACATCTTACTTATAGTAAGTCGGTTATAAATGTAACCAGAACTGTAAACTAAAATGCAGAGTTTGATGACTGAAGCCAACCTGTCATCAAGGCTTCAATATAAGTGCACACATGCACATGCTATATAGTAGGGCTGCACGATATTAGGAAAATATGCGGTATGCGATATTGTTGTTGAATATTGCGATAACGATATTCCTTGCGATATAACATTTCCCTAGAGAAATGCATTTTTTATTATTATTATTATTGCCTATTTTTTTATTATTATTTATTTATATGTAATGATCATACTAAAATAAACAGCTAATAGATATTCGTCTGATGTAATTAAATCTAATTCAGGCTAAAAAGAAACTATATGTCAAGGAAGTTGCAAATATTTAGACTTCAAAACACTATGAATGACTTAAAACCCTCAGCAGATATTCTGACTTCTGGTTTGCTGTTACTATAAACCTGCCAACACAATATGAATTACTTTCAAACATTACTTTTTATTTACGTTTAACCATACACTCATCAATAGTGTCTTAAAACAAGAGCATCTTTTAAACAAAATATTCTCTTTGGCTTGCTTGTTGTTTTTTTTTATAAAAATAAATATTATTAAACAAAAATGAAATAAAAAATACTATTTGTCTCACACAAACACATGCGCGCGCGCTCCTCGACCGGCACTAGGACCCGGAAGTAAAGCGGGCACGAACCCGGAAGTATAAGAGGAGTAAACAAAACTACCGCATACAGCTTAGTCACTGTGTTCACGCATGTCGGTGCAGATTGTTTACTTTCTGATTCGAGTGTGTGTTTATAGGACGCGGGTTAAATTTGTGTTTTTCCCTTGCTCCCCTTCTGTGAGAGTCCTTAGACTAATTCACGTGGTTATCCTGCATACTCGCTCGCTTCCGCGTTTGGGTTTACAGTCCACGCTACAAAGGGCTAACGGCTAATCGCTAAGTCTTCTCATAATCCTGGGTTAGTTCGCGACAGAATTAAGTATAAAGATATAAATAAATATACATATATATATATAAGCGGGCATAAACATAGTAAGGGCCCATCTGATTGGTCAAATTTGGACACACAAATGCTTGGCACATAAAGTATCTATCGCAACTCTTTGCGATATGGTTAGCGCGCATGCCATTATCGCGATAACGATATTTTTTCGATATATCGTGCAGCCCTAATATATAGCATATTATTCCCTTATTAGTTATGCAAAAAATAAATGGCAAAGGTTTTCATGGAGCTTTTTTTTTCTTTTAAGTTCTTTATGAACATGAAACTCAGACATGGTCTTTGAAAGTTACGAATTAGATTTTTTTTTTTATATAAGCATAATGATTAATTATTATTATTGTGTCGTCATGGAGAAATGCGTATTAGAAGTGCCTGACGTGAATATTTCAACAGTCCACTCAGCCTGCACTGCGCAAGCAGGACAGCTCGAAAACACGTGCAACAGGGAATAAAGCAAATGTCAGGCTGATAGACAGGAAGGTTGGAGGGGCTGGAGAGCAGATTCATAAATGTCAGAGCACATTCATTGCTCACATTTCCTGCCCTCTAACTCTTACTCTAATGCTCACTTTATCATTAGATAGACACTTGCGCATTTCTTTAATGTCTTCCGGTCATTTTTATACTAAGAGGAGAGAGAGCTACTGTAGATTCAATTAAAAACACACCCACACAAGCACACACACACACACAAACCAGCTTCTCCACTCAGACCTACTGTATTAATGATTAGTCGTATACACTTTCTTAAATGTTTTGACACATGCACATTTCTTTATCGCTTTCTCACGGATTGCTCGATTCAAATACACATGCAAAGATGTATGATTGTGTGATTATTTCCTTCCTTTTACTTTTGTCCATACCTCAAGCCTCTTTGTCCAACTGTATATTTTTCAAACATACGTCTTATAGACAGCACTTGTCCCTTTATTGGTCCCTTTTTTCATTATCTGGTAATTTAAATACACATGGTACCATGCACACACAGATTCACACATAGCCCATCCACCTTTGAACACTTATTCGAAGGTTGGAGAAAACTGGAGAACCCCAGAAGAAACTCACAAACAATATGAGTCCTCCAGAGAGACAAGCTATGCAAAAGATCGAACCAGTGGCAAAGTTGCACACTGCATCATAATGCAGTACAGTATACTGGTTGTCCTCGACTTACAAATGAGTTCCAGAAGCATATTCGTAAGTCGGATTTGTTACTAAGTCAGACAAAGTGAGTCTTATACGCCTTTCACACGAATATACAATGTAAAGCATACCAATCCTCTTATCTAAATCTCTGACCTCATTCCCCACACTAGCCATAAACCACAACTGCGCCTAAAAAGCACTTAACGTCACACATGTCAAATGTAACAATGTTGTCTCTGCGCCTTTAAATCACGAAGAGGAATACCAGATGCCATTTTGTCTTAGAGCTGTTTTCCACTGTACTGGACTGTAAAGTATTTTTTTTTTAAATTAGAATTATTCTCAATCAGGACAGCTTTACAGGACAAACTAAATTTTCTATCATTGTGCTCTCAGACTGATTCATTGAAACCAGTGAGGACGATTAATTTCTCCCCCACCCCCATATGCACACACATTCAATATACCGGACTTTAGATATTTTATACATTCGCTTACACACTGATAATATTGTATATAACTGTAAATATTGTTTTTTTTTGCGTCTACTAATAGAACCATGGTACATTTACATTTAGGCATTTGGCAGACGCTCTTATCCAGAGCGACTTACATTTTTATCTCATTACACATCTGAGGTTAAGGGCCTTGCTCAAGGGCCCAACAGTGGCAACTTGGTGGTTGTGGGGCTTGAACCTGGGATCTTCCGAACCGTAGTCCAATGCCTTAACCACTGAGCTACCCCTGATGCCTTAACCACTGAGCTACCCCTGGTCCTACCGGGGTCCGTTCGTATATGCGGGAATTTCGTAACTCCCGCACATATGAATCGTTTATAAGTTGGGGACTAACTGTATTTATAAAAACCTAAAAGTACAATGTTCCATGAAATTCTGTATCATATTTATCATGAATTAAAATTGACAGAACATTTCACCGCTGCATTCTAAAGGGTGTTCCAAAAGTCTCCATACATACTACTTTCTTTTAAAAGAGAAATTACTCATTTTTTATCTACAAAACCTCCTTTGTAAACACACATACAAACTACAAACTCTTCTCTCCCACTCGTGATGATCCTGTGTTAACACATCTGGTGTTATGCATGTTTTGTGTCGCACTTCAGATCCTGGTACACCATGGTTATAAAGGTAACATGGTGGCTCATTGATACACTGTCACCTCAAACCTAAAGCATTAGAAGTTTGAATCTCTGCATGTTCTCCCCATGCATGTGGTGTTTCCTCCAGATTCTCTGGTTTCCTCCTAGACATTTAGTTTTTGGGTGTGTGAATGTGTTTGTGCCCTGCAATAGGTTGGAACCTTATCCACAGTATACCATGCCTTGTGCTGCAAGTTCCCAAAAGATTTATTTATTTCTGTGGATAATTTAATCTTAAAATAAACACAGCTATTATGTTAAATATTCAGTTTATTATATTAAAGTAAAAATATCACACTCTCTAAATGTGCAAAGCTGGTAGAGATATATGCACAAAAGCCTTGCAGCTATTATTGAAACAAAAGGTGGTTCCATAAAGTATTAGGGCAGAATATAAATGCATACAGTGGGAGCCACGTCAAACAGCCGCCTGGAGCATGATGGCTCCATGGCAGGTTCATGAAGGGTTAATGCACGCTTCGTGCATGGAATGTGATCCCCCGCGATGACGCAGTTAACAATGCCCCGCCCCATAAACGCCCCATAAACGCCCCCATGCGCTTTCTAAAAAGATGGTGGCAATGCCGTATAATTCCGCCAGATGGAGCACTGACTGGCACAGTTAACTGCAGTGTCCAGGAAGCCCAATATATAGTAATATATAGACAGTTCTTGTATTGTCAACATAGTTTCATAAATAGATGACGTGGTAAAAAACAACAACAACAAACCGATTAAAAAAACAGATTGGTTAAATCACTCAATACACAACCCATGATGATTATGCTATTTATTATTTAATACACGCTTTTTAGATTCTTATTTGCAAACATCTTTGAAAACCATTTACCATTTCATTACACTTCGAATTATGTACCACTTAGTGTTGGTCTTTCACATAAAATCCCAATAAAATACATTTACGTTTATGGTTTAACATGACAAAATGTGGAAATCTTCAAGGTGTATGAATACTTTTACAATGCATACCCCTTGATCAAATCCTGCATACACGTTTGTATATAATTTACATATCGCTAGACCTGTGTGATTTACTCGATAGGTAGTTTTTCAAATCACAATCGACTCACACTTTTAAAATTGTTTATTGATAGTTTTCAAATTTTAAATGGTCAAAAATTTATGAATTCCTGAAAAAATATGACAGTTTGTACTGAAAACACAAACTGCTTCCAAATACTCGTGTTATGCGAGCGTATAACCGCTTCTTAATCTTTCTCCTAATGGACTACAGTGTGGAGGAGAAGATTGGAAGGGGAAAAGGTTTATTAGATACACTTTTGTATTATTATTTTAAAGATTGTAAGAATTATATAGCTCCTTGAGACAAGTCAGACAATAAAGATTAGTTTTGCTGAATCGGATTGAAAATTGTAATTCCCCAAAATCAAATCGAACTGAAATGACGGTGTACCCAAGATTCACAGCTCTAAGCGACACGGTTATTTCAATTCATGTTTTTTTTTTCTTAAGGAAACACAACACCAACAAAGAGAGAAAACTAAAGTGCAAAGTGGATTTTAGACATTTACTGAGATTTTTCTAACCAAACAAAAAAATACAACATGAAAGCTTATTAGTTTGTTCTGTTTGAAGACCCACAAAGCAGAGCTGCAAAGAGTCCATCAGGCAAGCCGGAGCTCTCTCGAAGAATTAAGGATCAAAGTAAGAGCTGAAATAATTCTGCCACAAAACAACCTCTCCAGCATCAAACGGCAGAAAAACACAGGCTTAATGGGCCACAGGAGCGCACCGGCCAAGGTACTGTAGGTCTTCATTACTGAAACTGCTTCAAGTAATTAATGCATTCAAAAAGCTCCTGCTTTAATATACAGTATATACTGTAGTGAATATAGGATTATATAATTTATTGTAATATTATATTTTTATGAGGCTCTCTGTCACACCAAAATTATTTCTCATTACTGGAGGCGTGTTCAAGTCAAACAAGGACTTTGAGTTTTCGGTTGTGAGAATTAAAAATAACTTTATTTCTCTATCTGCACTTATTCTAGAGTTTCGCTAATGGCTAGATACAGTAGCATCAAGAAATTTTCTCACTAGGCCATGCTTAGAGCGAGGTCAGGACTTTATGGGGGATGTGGCAATAACTTCCAGCTGAAGTTGGTGTTCGTAAATAATGGAACACTTTTCACAAGCTGGTGACAAGTTATCTGTTGATTGTCAAGGATCAAGTGGATTCATCCACTCGATGAATGGTCATGGGAACCATTGCAGTTTTCTCCACGGCACCTTGGCCAGGATAGTCATGCATGGACATACAGTACAGTATGACCCTCTTTAAAGCACCATTCAAATGTTTGAAGAGTCTCCTCCTGTACTTGCTCCAGACTCCCTTACATGCTGCCTTAGTTTTGGTTAAACTTCAATAGATTTAAATAAATGTAATTGACATGAAACACACAGCAAAACAAAAAGATAATTATTTTGTTTAGTTAAATTGTAATCGTAAGCCAAGCTATAATGCATTTTTGCATGGTTAAACATCTAAGAAAATGAAATTTCCCTCTACTGTTCCTTCAGATTTACATGTTGATCTTTACATTAGGACAACATAATGATTTATGTCTGAGGATGCTTATTATTTCAGGTCTCTGACCTGTAAAGCATCATTGAATATCACACTTGATGTGTGCTGTTGATGAACATCCATCTTTACAGTGCCTGAAGCAAACTCTTTTTCAACTTTCATTGGCAAGTGCCCCACATTATCCTTAAGAATATTAGGACAGGAAGTATTGTGGGCCACCTTTTTCACACATAGGTTTTTGTGCTCTTGCCTTATTGATGGATGAACTGCCTTTTTTAAAGATATTGATTTGGGCGTCTGATGGCTGTGCCTGGAAGTGCCTCCTATTAGTGACTTCCTTTTCAGGGATCCGCAGGGTTCTACAGTCACGCATGTATTTCAGCCAAGCATGGCCACTCCAAGGATAATGGTGTGCCCAATAATGTACAAAAACCAGCATGTGGACCCACTGTGAAACTTGTACTTGGCTGTGAAGGAATCGAACAAATCGATCCCACCCATGAGTCGGTTGAAAAGATGGCTGGCCTGGTGGATTTGTCCCACTGGGAAACCTTGCGTCATCTGCATATGAACAATCAAAATGGGAAAGAAGAGTAACATTTGTCTCTAATGTGACCTCAAAGCTACCCCGTCCTTGTTTCCTCAGCTCATTCTCTTCTGCTAACCAGAGGTTTGGCAATTTCACAGGGACTCAAGCAGTTTGACAAGTTGAGGCAGAGAAGTGAAGAAATTGTCTGCAAATACCTTGTAGGTTTGTCCTACATGAAGTGTTGCTGCAACATGCATCACTACATCTCTTGATAATCCAAGCAGAGACTTGGCATGGTTACTCTTGGAACATGTCAACGTCATGCCTGAGGTACTTCTTTTCACCCAAAGCTTTGAGTGAAACCTGGAACATGGTTTGCAGAAATATGTATTTGCTGATTCTTCCCCTTAAAAAGAATCATTATTTCATCCAAAGAGTTGTACTTCCCTTGAACTACCGGTACACATCTCTCTCTGAATGCATCCAACCATGTCCCAATCTCCCAAAAATTGCTTCGTCCTTCCTCTGGTCAACTGGAGCAGTAAGGTTGTGAACAGAGTGTAAGGATGAAAGAAGTACCTTGTCTGGTCGTCCAAGTAAACCCTCACACCATACATTTGTACTATAACACATTTACAAGTGCATCCCTATCATATACTGCAGCTCTTTAACTGATATACCAGTAACTGTTCTTGTTTTTGAACACTGAACATTGACCTTCACACTCTGGACACCTCTGAGAACACAAATCTCTGGAAGTGCCGCAGTGGGGTTTGTAGTAAACAGTTGGAAGTGGACACAGCACCTGTGAAGGTTGTTTCATGCCTCATGAACTCTCTCTTTAACTGGGGAGCTCTCTGACTTCTGCGTTCTGCCTGTGCTCCGTTGTATCAGACATGTCCTCACTGTTGCTGCTCACGATTTCTGTCTGGCATTTTGTCTGCTTTTAAGGCTACTTACAGGAAGCATGTTGGCATTGTCAGTTGAAAAGTCCTGACCATGACCATCCTGTGTTATGTTTTCTTATGTTCTCTGACTCACAAAATCTTGAAAGCCCTTATATCTCCATTAAAAATAGCATCTGATATATCATGGACTAAATCATTCTTGTCCTCTTTGTTAATGTTAGAGAAATACAAGTATTTTTGTTGTGGTTTTTTTTCTTCTAAATTTGGTGAATTTACTCATGACTCATGAGCCTTTTGTGCAAATACAGTAGGTGATGCCAAATGAATCCCAGTGTTTCACTTTTGCAACGTTAAAAACAAATCTCTTCAAATCACATGTATTATACTTGCTTTCAATTTTTAAAATGTCTATCACTTAACATCTTAACAAGGTCAAATCCTTCTTGGAAAATTGCTGAAACTGGTCAAAAACAGTGAGAGAGAGAGAGAGAGAGAGAGAGCTGTGTTGTCAATGGGAGCCAGCCATGTTGTTTGAACTTAGGAAATGTCTTTTCTTGCAGTCTCAATGTCTTCCCACCAAAAAATGTCACAATGACATAGTTTGTGTAATGTTTGTGTACATTCAATCAGAAATAGGTAATGGTAAACAGTTTGGCGCCATAGATTAAAACTTCTGGATTTAACTGGGTATAGAGCCAAAAAGACGTCTGCGGTACCCTGTTGTCACTTGATCAGTCCATGCCTGCTTGATTGCTTCCTGAAGATAATGTACAGAAGATGGTTTCTTGACAATTACTGCCTTCTTCACTGTTGTCCAACAGTTTTCTATTGGGTTTAGGTTTGGAGGTGACCCAGGACATGGCTCCAAAATCTAAATACCGTTGTCATATAGCCAGTTTTTCACTAGTTTTTCAGTTCATTAGCACAACTCTAATTAGTGATATCACCTGTTTTGTGCACAGGGAGAGCTATAACACATGGCATATGTTGTCTTCTGAAACACAGGGTTTAGGACAAAGAATAATTCCAAGTTCCCATCATGATTGTCCATAATACATCTATAGTCTATCTGTAATCCATAAAAAGGCAGCTGAATATTAGTCACACTATATTTTAAACCACACTGGCCGATAGATAGATAGATAGATAGATAGATAGATAGATAGATAGATAGATAGATAGATAGATAGATAGATGGATGGATGGATGGATGGATGGATGGATGGATGGATGGATGGATGGATGGGGATGTATATCCATTAAGTTACATTAACCATGGAATTCCAGTGCATGATGCATAACAAAGATTATCTAACACGCTAAAAAATCGAAAACATTTCTCTGGGTTATTGAGTACATCTTGTGGAAGATTGTATATATTAGATATCTTATTAAAGTATTAAATAAATAAATACATAAATAAATAGAATACATGACCAGTTAAACATTAGCTTAAGTCAGGGACACAACAGTTCATGGAAGGGGTTTCTTTATTTTGTAGGTCTATTTTCTAAAGATAAAAAAAAACTAAATTATTATTATGATTAAAATAATAATAATAATAATAATAATAATAATATTATTATTATTATTATTATTATTATTATTAAATAACAGATATTAAATTATGCAGTTATAACATTTGACAAAAATAAATACGCAGAATTGTTATAAAAGACTGTAATTATTTAACAAAAAGTATTAACATACAGCAAAGACTGCAAACACTAAGTGCAGGGAATGATGGCGACCTGGTGTCTATGTGCATTAAAACATTCATTTTGGGATACAGACTGATAAAAATCTTCCCATGTACTTCACTTGACTGAAATGTATTTCCCACACAAGATGGAATTCATTAAATTCGACTTGTTGGTTTTTTCTATCTTTCGGCTGCTCCCATTAGGGGACGGCACAGAGGGCCGCCCGATCTGTGAGTTGTTTTTGTTTATGCCAGATGCCCTTTCTGATGCAACACTCCCATTTTTATATGGGTTTGGGGCAAGCACTAATGGTGCTCAGCAACACCAGTATCTCAGTCGCAAACCCGGGCCTTTCAAATGATGGGCAAAAAGGCAATCACTGAGCCCACCATGCCCATTTATTAAAATTAAAATCCAGTAATTAAAAAAAGGATTTTGGCAACTTTGGCAACAAGGGTGTGTATGAAAACGGTTTACTGTTTTATTCATTGCATAAAAAATAAAAGGTTTTTAATACATTTAAATTGTATAATAACATTCCTATAAACATATAAGAATACATTGTACATTTTATAAAACTATTGATAATAATAATACATTAAAAAATGTCTCTATTTTTGCATTTACATTGTATAGAACTGAATCAGTACTCTTTTATTTATAAATGTTTGATACATTTTATTCCGTTATATACATCATTAGGAATTAAACTAATTTAATCAGGCCCTATTTAATGACAAAGAATCTATGTATGTCTGTCTGTATGTCTAATTTTTTTTTCTTTCTACATTTTATATTATATTATATTGATATGTTTATGTAAAGTTGGGGAACATGGGTCTAAGAATTTCATTATGGCATTGATGCCTCATTGTTATCTGTACATGACAATAAAACTTGAAACTGAAACTTGAAATGTATGTATGTGTAGACTTACAGTATCTATCTGTCTATACAATGCCATAACAACAATAATAATACTAATTAGTATTATTATTTATTTTATTATTATCATCACTTTATTAGAGCAAGCACTAAATAACCCATAAGCAATCTTTTAGATCTTGATCTCAAGCCTGCAGTGTGGTGAAGTGTTTTTACTGTTGACTCGACATTTCAGTATAGTAAGTTTTGCCTTTTATGGAGTTTATTGGGCATCACCAAATGCAAATCAGCTATGCCATGGTAGTTTAAGGGTACATGGTATCATCAAGATTCATCTGAATATAAATATAATCAGATTGAGATTAGGCATTCCAAAGCCTTTCTAAGTCTGGCACTTTCTTCTTTTATCTTTATTTTTGGTTTGGCTTAAAAAACCATTTGTGCACCTTATTAAAAGATAGATTAAATGAAGCCTAATATCTTTACTGCAATAAGTTGTTTTTCGCTGCCTGTCTCTCTCTCTCCCCCTCCCTCTTACCTCTATAGTGAAGGGATCCATCTTGGATGCACGTCCATTAACCACACACTGAAAGGTCGCGTTCTGCCCTGCATTCACCTCCACATCTCCGAGCCTGGTGAAGTGTGGCACTTTATCTGTGAAATGTGGGGGGAAAAGAAACACTCAGTAATAGTTGCAATTTATTGTTGGAATTACAAGTAAATTAATATTCAGCTAATTGAGCAGAGTTCCTGAGTCAACAAAGGCATGGTTAATAGGAAATCTGGGTAACTAATCACAAACATGATTATGCTTTTGGATAAAATGATATTACAATGGTTTAAGTAGTGCAATATGACATTGTAACTTTAGCTAATTTACTAAATAACTACTCTATCATGGGATCCAATAAGGGGTGCTTTCTGATTTATCTAATATCTATGTTTATGGAATAGGTAGCTCTTAAAAGTTTTTATTTTTTAATAAACATATATAGGGCTCAGGATTGTGCAATATAGAGTGACACACTCTTTTTTTTTCAACACAGCATAGGCAATATGATGAACTGACTTTTATTTCATTTTAACCAACTATACAAACATTACTGAACAAAGAATTACTAGGCAAGGAAATAGCACAGATATACATGATTGTGTTTTTATTGATGTTTCAATGAAAAAAATAATTTAAAAATGATAATTTTGAGAGTTTTTTTTTTCAGGTCTCTCATTTTTGCGATGTCGTTCCCATGTTCCAGTAGTGGTAAAATTTGCAGGTATACAAGTAGTGATAATTTTCATTCCACCTGATTTATCCCAAAATATTCCAAATGCACACCAGCAAAGATTCCGTATAAGCACATATATCATTTCTAAATAATCATTGATTTTTTTCACTACCGTTCAAAAGTTTTAGATCACTTTCTAACTCCATGATGGTTCCTGATTTTTATTTCTTTCTACATTGTAAAGGAATGCTGAAGGTGTCCAAAAAATGCATTAATCTCCTTTGAACAGTTGATATTGAGATGTTTCTGCTACTCCTTCTCTGTAAAGACTTCATAACGCCTCTAATCTGAGGTGCTGTTAATTGGTCATTTTTCAGGCTGATAACTCTAAATGAACGTCTCGTCTGCAGCAGAGGTAGGTTTTGGTCTCGCCCTCCTGGGACGGCCTTCATGAGAGCCAGTTTCATTATGGTGCTTGACGGATTTTGCAAATGCACTTGACAATACTGTTCTTGCAAGAACTATTACAGAAAGACTGACCTCTGTGTCTTAAAATAACAACTAACTGTTGTTTTTGTTGTTGTTAAGTAATTACCTAATCAAATATGTGTTATTTAATAGTTTTGAAATCCCCAGTATTGTTGTAGAATGTAGAAAATAAATCACTAAACAAAAACAAAGAAATTTGCAAGTGATCTAAAATTTTGAATGGTAGTGTATGCGCTGTTTTGAAAAAAAAAAACACAATAACAAAACCAAAAAAAAAAAAAACTCAAGAACAGAATAATCAAATAAAAAACAAAATAACAAAACCAAAAAATATATATATAACAAATTCGAAAACAGAATAATCAAACAGAAAACAAATTAACACATTCAAAAACAAAATAACAAAACCAAAAAACTAAATAACTAATTCAAAAACAAAATAACAAAATTAAAACTCAGAAACCACCATACCATATCCAGAAACAGTATACCAAATGAGAAAACGTCTCGGGTTACTTTGCAGTAACCCTGTTCCCTGAGAGGCGGGAACGAGATGCTGCGTTAGAACGCTTATGGGAACTATCTTGTCGCATTGCTGGCCATGAAGCATGTGTGGAAAAACGCCATTATCTGGCTACATATAACCTCGGTCAGGTGACGTCATCTGATTAGATCAGGTGGAGGTTATAAATACCGGAAAGCCGGCAACAAAACCTCAGATTATTTGTCTGAATGGACGTCCGGTCACATGGTAGTGCGGCGTTCGGACGCAGCATCTCGTTCCCACCTCTCAGGGAACAGGGTTACTGCAAAGTAACCCGAGACGTTCCCTTTTCGAGGCTTCACTCAATGCTGCGTTAGAACGCTTATGGGAACGAGAATACCAACGCCGCCGCACTATAGGTGTCTGGACCCCAAGGTTGTGTAGCGTGTGCGCACAAGGCCGAGAAGGTCTCAGATTCATGTCCGGGAAGCTGAACCGAGGACTCGTGAGCCTGGGGTGGCATGGACATCCAGACTATAAAATCTTATAAATGTGTGCGGAGAGGACCAACCCGCTGCGTCACACACTTGTTGCAGGGGAGTACCTCTTGCAAGAGCAATAGATGAGGCGACCCCCCTGGTTGAATGAGCCCTGACTCCTAGGGGCGAAGTGTGTCCACGCGCCTCATAGGAGAGGGCAATAGCATCTCTCACCCAGTGTGACAGAGAATGTGTGGTGGCGGCCGCCCCCCAGTTGCGGCCCCCATAACATATAAAGAGTTGCTCTGACTTACGCCACTGGCTGGTGCGGTGGACATAAGCCTGAAGAGCACGTACTGGGCACAGTAGGTGAAGTTTCTCTTGCTCCGAATCCGCAAAGGGCGGAGGACAGAAGGCTTCCAGGATGACAGGGTGCATGGTAGAGAAAGGAACTTTCGGTAGATAGTTTGGGTGAGGATGCAGAATGGCCTTGACTAGCCCAGGGGCAAAGTCCAGGCAGGATGGGGAGACTGACAATGCACGCAGGTCTCCGATCCTCTTTAGAGAGGTGATGGCCATAAGAAGAACCACCTTGAGAGTCAGAAGCCTGTCGGGCGCTGACTCTAGCGGTTCAAAAGTAGTCTCGATCAAACCTTTGAGCACGATAGATAAATCCCAAGAGGGAGCCGTGACTCTAGTGGGTGGCCTCAACCGTTTAGCTCCACGAATGAAACGGGCAACTAAAGGGTGATTTCCTACAGTAGCCCCTTCAGACAGGACGTGGCAGGCTGAAATAGCGGCCACGTACGTTCTGAGGGTACTAGGGCACAAGCCCGAGGACAATTTCTCTTGCAGGAATTCCAGCACTGAAACAATTCGGCAGTGGACTGGGTCCACCTGCTTAGCCATGCACCAGCTCTCGAATACCTTCCATTTGAAGGCATAAATCCTTCTAGTGGAGGGAGCCCTAGCACTTAGGATGGTGTCAATTACGCCGGCTGAAAGGCCGGCTTGACTCAATTGGTCCCGTTCAGGGGCCAAGCGTGAAGGTTCCAAAGCTCGGGCCGGGGATGAAATATTGTCCCCTGCGCCTGAGATAGAAGATCCCTCCTCACTGGAATCATCCAAGGTGAGCCGTCGAGGAGTGATATTATTTCTGAGAACCATACTCGGGCCGGCCAACGGGGCGCTATCAATAAGAGGCGCAAACCGTGTTGACGGACCCTCGCCAGGACTCCCGGGAGCAGAGCTATCGGAGGGTACGCATAGAGGCGTAAATTGGGCCACGTATGGGCCATCGTGTCCAGACCCAGGGGAGCTGGATGAGTCAGAGAGTAGTAGAGGGGACATTGTGCAGTCTCCTGTGAGGCAAAGAGGTCCACCTCCGCTGTAGAGAATCTCTCCCAGATTTGAGTGACTACTTCGGGGTGGAGTTTCCATTCCCCGTGATTCACAGCTCGTCTGGACAGAAAGTCTGCTCCCACATTCCTGTACCCTGGAATGTGAATCGCCCTGAGGGACAGGAACAGAGCCCAGAGCAGAACCTGATGTGCTAGCTGGTTCAAGCGTCGTGAGCGCAGGCCGCCCTGGCGATTTATGTAGGAGACTACTGATGTGCTGTCCACCCGCACTAGGACATGGTAGCCTCTCAGCTGCTGGAGGAAATGCTGTAGAGCTAAAAATAGAGCCATCATTTCGAGGCAATTGATGTGCCATGCGAAAAGGTGGCCTCTCCAGACCCCTTGGGCTGGACGGCCATCCAAGACCGCGCCCCAGCCGGTAAGGGAAGCGTCTGTCGTTAGCATTTTGCGACGACAAGACGGACCTAGAGTGGGACCCAAGGCGAGAAACCGGGGTCTGAACCACATAGAAAGGGTACGAAGTCCTTTGCGCGTAACCCTTATCCGCCTTCGGGGATTTGTTCTCGTGTGAACTCCCCTGGCTCTTAACCACAGCTGAAACGCTCTCATGTGCAGGAGACCCAAGGGTATCACCATGGTCGCAGCTGCCATGAGGCCTAAACATTTTTGTAAGTGATGTACAGTCACTTCTTGGTCTAGTCTGATTTCCTTCAGAACGTTGTTTATGGATTCGACGCGAGCAGGAGACAGATGTGCCTGCATAGCGATCGAATTCCACCTGACGCCCAAGTAGGTTGTCACTTGTGCTGGAAAGAGAACGCTTTTCGTGGCGTTGAGTCTCAATCCCAGCAAGTGAAGGTGAGCTAGGACGACATCTCGGTGTCGAAGTGCTAGCTGCTGAGACTGGGCCAGTATTAGCCAGTCGTCTATGTAATTCAGAATGCGGATGCCCTGGAGTCTCAAAGGAGCCAGAACTGCATCCATGCATTTTGTATATGTGCGGGGTGATAAGGCTAGACCGAATGGAAGAACCCGAAATTGGTAGGCTTTTCCCCCAAAAGCGAACCTCAGGAACTTCCTGTGCTGTGGCAAAATTTCTATGTGGAAATATGCGTCCTTTAAATCTACTGTCACAAACCAATCCTGTGGTTGGATTTGTGAAACAATAGTCTTTATGGTCAACATTTTGAAGTTGCATTTTTTGAGATAGCGGTTCAAACCGCGAAGATCCAGAATTGGACGCAGACCCCCGTCCTTTTTGGGGACCAGGAAGTACCGACTGTAGTAACCTGACTCCATGTCTGGAGGAGGAACCTGTTCTATGGCTCCCTTCTGCAGTAATTTCTGGAGTTCGGAACTCAGAAAACGCGCCCTTTCCGGTATCACGGAAGTGGAGACCACGCCGTTGAAACGCGGAGGGCGATATGCAAACTGGATCCTGTATCCTTTCTCTACAGTCTTTAAAACCCAGGGGGATATGCCTGGCAGTAGCTTCCACGCTGCCAGCTTCTCCGAAAGGGGTGCAAGTACTTCTACTGGGCTGGGGGGTGTTAGTGGTTCGGTGTCCTGGAATATAGCAGGATGCGACCGAAGGACTAACGTGTCGGAGACCGGTGTTGTCCGAAACACCAAAGGCGGCGGAAACTGAACATCGATCTCCTGGGGGTGCCCAGGGGGGCATGCTCCTATGTGCCCGTCCCCAGGGGGGGTCACCCCCACGGTCCTGAGCTCTGCTATCAGGGACGCTTCTTCGCGAAGAAGACAGAGCGGTCTATTTTTTTGGGGGCGGCCTGAGGGGGGCGCCGAGCCGTACCCCAGTCCTTACGGGGGGTGCGCGGCTACTGACGCTTTCCTTCTGCGCCTCTCGTCTAGCGAGACTGAGATCGGGTCGAGGTTGGGTGGCCGATGGCCTCGACACCTGGGCACGGCGTGGGATAAATTTCCCAAAAGCTTGTTCATAGAGACTGGCCTCTCTAAATCTGGTAGCGACAGTATTTACAGCTTCGCCAAATAGGCCTGAGGGTGAGATGGGAGCATCGAGAAGGAATGCCCGATCTTTGTCCTTAATGCCAGTTAGATTTAGCCAGAGGTGTCTCTCTGCAGACACCAGGGATGCCATAGAACGGCCAATAGCACGGGCTGTCTGTTTCGTCGCACGCAGGGACAGATCAGTAGCCCGGCGTAATTCTATGAACGCTTCCTGATTCATATTGCCGCTCGTGCTCAGATCATTCAGCAGGTCGGCCTGATACGCCTGCAAAACCGCCATGGTGTGCAAGGAAGCGCCGGCCTGACCAGCTGCTTGGAACGCCTTCCCTAACAGGGTAGAAGAAGTTCTACATGCCTTGGAGGGAAGGCTTGGCTTTTTTAATGAAGATGATGTTCCAGGAGCGAGATAGCCCGCGAGCGTCTCCTCAATCTGGGGCATCATCACATAACCCTGTGCTTTTGCATCAACAATATTCGAATAAAATGAAGTTGAAGGTACAAAAATACGGGAAGAAAAGGGACGTCTCCATGAACGAGATAACTCGTTGTGGAGATCATCAAAAAAGGGGAGAGAACGGCGTTGTGACGCCATCTCCTGGCCACCCGATAGAAATCTGTCATCCAGTTTGGAACGTTTTGTATGAGCTTGCTCTTGTGGCCAGTCAATATGTAAACGTTCAACTGCGCGTGTTATAACCTCAATTAATTCCTCATACTCTCTATCATCCCTAGAGGATCGTTCTGAGGTAGCTACATCCATTTCAACTGAAGCAAGAGAGTGAGTCTCCCTCAAACACTCCCGAGAAGCACCGAAGTGCGCTCGCGAAGTGGGGGGGGGAGAGAGAGAGATCGGGGGAGGAGACGAGAGAGAGAAGGGGCTCCGTCTCTCGTGCCTCGGCCAAATCAACCTGTGAGCCCCAGGAGTGCAGAGCGGCTCGTGGCTCCCTAAAGAACGCGAGACGCGCTCGTAGCACTTTCATCTGGAGATTATCACAGTGCTCACACTCTCCTTCAAGTCCAAGGAGAGCGTGGCTTTCACCCAAACACTCAAAACAGAGATTATGGCTATCGTCTTGAGAAAGACGGTTACCGCACGGGCATGATACACTGAACTCGGCCATTATATCTGGTGAGTTTTTTTTTTTTTTTTCTCTGTTAAGAATGGTTTCTTATATATCCTTTTTTTTTTTTTTAAATGCTTGCTGCACACACGCGATCACAAGTCGGCATGAAGACAAATGATCTGAGGTTTTGTTGCCGGCTTTCCGGTATTTATAACCTCCACCTGATCTAATCAGATGACGTCACCTGACCGAGGTTATATGTAGCCAGATAATGGCGTTTTTCCACACATGCTTCATGGCCGGCAATGCGACAAGATAGTTCCCATAAGCGTTCTAACGCAGCATTGAGTGAAGCCTCGAAAAGGGAACAGAACGATAAATCAGTTAAACTGGAAAAGGTAGGTATACATTAGGTTGCAATTTAAATTCTTATCGCTTATTGGAAGAGACCTCTGTCACTCAAGACAGTTAAATGTCTGTGAGACTGCATTACTTCCTGTATGTTTTAAGTGACAGATGTCTAGTCCAATCAGCTGTTAGAAGCAACAAACCAAAAAAGGTAGGTGTGGTTCGCGAATTAAATTCATACCTCTGTTACTCAAGATCAGCACTAAAAACAAACGCTGATTGGTATCGGTTTTCAGATTTTTCAATAAGGGTGCTTTCACACCTACAGCATTTGGTGCGCACCAAACGTGTTTGGTCCCTTGGTTCGGTTCGTTTGTGTTGATGTGAATGCAACCTCGGTACTTTGGTGCGCACCAAATCAATCGATCCGAGACCTGCCTGAAGGGGTGGTCTCGGACCGCTTTATCCGCTCTACTTTGGTACAGTTCGTCTGGTGTGAAAGCAACCAAACCAAATCTGATGAAATGGTATAGTTTAATGCACTTTGGGTATAAGAGATACGCGGTTGCGGGTAAAATTCTTTTCCCTTCCTGATGACTCGATTAAAATTTTCAAGCTCGACTCGCGATGAAATCAAACCGCGGAGAAATGTGGAGTGCCGAAGAAATTAAGTGCCTCTCTGTATTCACATGAAGATGAAAAAATGTGTGGCTGGGCTGTTTTGATAGGCCAACGGATTACCTGATGGATCTGCAGGAAGATTGCTGGCTAATAACAAAGTGATCATTCAGGAGGAGGGCACGTGTCTCCCTGAAGTGGCGGTGATGCGCCGTCGGCGGGATGAATAAACCAGGGAGCTGGTTTGGAGTCGCAGCCACAAATCGTGTTCGAAATTAATTGTCTGAAAATAATGATTTGCACGTACAATGCAGTGCGCGAGGATCAGCGCCACAAGAGCAAAGCAAAGCTGTTCCTCCATGATTATTGAAAGTGGCGCGATTTTCTGAAAATAGTTTCCGGTGCCGATGGGCTTCGCGGTCTATTTTGGTTCGTTTAGAACTCTGCATATGTGAAAGCAAACTGTACCCACATCTGTTTACTACATTGTAACATTTTTCTGACTGGTGCGGACTAAAGCAATCGAACTATAGGTGTGAAAGCACCCTAAGTTTCTTTCCTCATTATTTTTATCTTCAAATATCGTTATGTTTCATTTAATCCTGCCTTCTGCTCTGCCTTCTACCATTAGAAGCTAAGAGACCTTTTATTTCAGGGGGAAAAAAACTTTTTTTTCTTACAAAATGTCTCAAATTGCCTGCTATTCTGATTGATTGACTGCTTGATTTCTTGCTTTATTAACTGGTTGATTAATACTGTTTTCAACCTCAATTTTAAGGCATTCAGCTCTAATGACAACATTCATGCAGACCTGTGTACAACTCAAAACCACCAGGATAGAAATGTTGACGGTTATCCGTGACTGCACAAATCTGGAAACAGGGTGATAACAAGCACCCACACACAGATTGAGGTGAGTAAAGAAAAAACAGGCCCTACTGAATGGACACAGTGCTTTCTCAATTTGTTCCGCATCGGTACCCTGAATAGTGCCTTATCAAATCTGCCATTGTATAAAATGTTATTGCCATTTTAATAGCTTCTTTTTTTCTATAAATTGACTGCTGCATTCAGACTTCGATCAGATTCATTTATATACCTTCTGTAAGCTATCGTAATGGTTTCTGACAATTTATTACAGCATTTAGCATTACTACGGGTTGCAGAGCAGCTCAAATATACCTCCCCCATATTAATGTTAGAGTAATAAATAAACGACCCGTGTGCAACTGTAAAATCTCTGCAGGAGGCAACATCCATAATAAGTCTCCTAATGGTCATTCGTTCCTGAATTCAAAGTTCTGTTAATAGGCCATAAGAAAAAGATAAATAGGGGGGTGCGGGCAGTTAAGGCTCTGGGTTGTTGATTTGAGGATTTAAGTATCTGAGGACCCGGGTTTGATCCCCCCCCCCCTCACCATGGGTGGTTGCTGCTCTCCATACTACCCAATCACTACATGCAGTGCTGGTCCTAAGTCCGGTTTAAAAAAATGGGATTGTTGTGTCAGGAAGGGCATCTGGTCCGCTGTGGCGACCCCTGGGTGGGAGCATTTTTGGGGCAGTGGTAGTTAGGTGCTGGGTTACTGATTGGAGGGTCAATGGTTCGAGTCCCAGCTCCACCAGGTTGCCATTGTTGGGCCCTTCAGTAAGGTGCTTTGATCCCAGTTACACTGGGATATGCAAAGAAGGAATTTCATTATGCAGTAATGTATATGTGACAAATAAAGGCTTAACTTAACTAACTTAACTTTATACAACAGTAAATTCTGACGAAGTAATCTGATTGGAGGAGAGGCATTCCATCCAATCAGTTCTGATATAGATCACAACAGCACTATGGCTTTTAACTATATGTCCTAGTCTGTGTCACAGGTGTTTTAACACTTGTTAATTCGTGTCGGTTGCCAGCATGGCCGAAAATAGGTCACAGAGATGTAGGCCACTGTACGGAGAGAGAAGCTGCTTGCCAAAAACCACAATCGAAACACATCTGATAATGTGATGTCATCTTAAACTTCGCTTAGTCTATTAATTTCTTCTAATTGTGTAAGAATCATCCATGTTGTCCGGTTTACGGCCAACACCGAGCTGCAAAACTAACTTCTAACGCAAGGCTGAATGTCAAATCCCTTTCTAACCCCTGATCAAGGGTTCTACCTGGTGTGACGCTACAGTACATAGCGCACTAGCTTTCCATTTTATGCAGTTTGGAATTTAATCCCAGAAGATGGAATTCTAAACCAGAGTAAGTGAAAATATAAATCTCGTATCTTTCTCAGGACTGTCCTCCATCTTCATGGTTTATTCTATTCAATTTTTGACTGCATTGTACTATATGAATTTTAAACTAAGTTAGTTCCTCCAGTCAACAAACAAAATGCATAATTTCATATGCATTTTTGCAGGTTTTTGTGGAAAGTATTTTTCATATTTTTGAGTAACTTGTCCCTCCTTCAGATACCTTGTATTCTAACACGATTGCAACTTGCAATCAATAACACAAGGTGATCATGGATTGGATAAGAGAGTGCTATCTCGAAAGCATCTTGTCACTCTTACACCCTGGGGTCCTTTTACTCTTACATTGAAGTGTGACATCAGCTCTTTTTTTCATCGTCTACAAGGTCCTTGACGACACCAGATCATGTTTATTTGCTCTTTCAAGATCTTGAACGGTTCAATTTGTTTAAGCACTTGAATTAGCCATGTGGTGCTTACTAAAGTTTTTTTTTTGCCCCTTTGCAATATCCAGACATAACCAGTTTCAGGTTCTCAAAACTCTTTCTTACAGTATCTATTCCTTCAGTGCATTAATGTTAAAAAAATTTTGCATGCAATTATTTTTCTTTTTCGATTTTTTTTAATAGATGATTTTACAGATTTATACTCAATTTTGCCCATTGGTGATGATTTTATTTTTTTATGTTATACATAAAATACAAAAAATGTGTAAATGCCAAAGAAGCCAATTTTGAAGTTTCTGCAACATGGAAGTGACCAATTTTTCATGAAAAATTTCAAGATGCTAACTTTGGCTGTTTTGGAGATATGATTTTTATATGTGCCCTAAAATGTGCATCATAATAATAATAATTTAAAATGATAATTATTCAGATTTCTTTATGAGTATCTATACTAAAATTCTTCTAGAAGTGTCTGACCTTTAAAAATTGTTGCCTAAATAATTTTGTGCAAAATTATTAAGGATTTTTTTCCCATAAAAAATCTGTAGTGTCCGTAACCATGTCAAATTCATGCTGAATTATCTAAAGACTTTTGCATTTTAGAATAATACACTTTTTCAGTTTTATGCCTTTTAATGTGAAATCTAAATTTGGCCAAGTTTCATCTCAATTAAAGTTAAGATTGCTGAAAGCTTTGAAGTCAAAAACGTTACAGACACTACAGACATAAAAGGGCATAAAATTGTATTTAGCAAATGTGTACCTTTATATCTGACAAAAAATATAAATGTCTATGCATATTTACAAAAAAATAAGCATGGATCGGGAGATAAGAAGCAATAAGTATTATTTAAAAAAAGAATGTATAACATCTGGACCACCACGGCCCCGGGGAGTGAGATCCAGCTCCCCGGATTACTGAGCCGGCGCTTTACCTCCCCCTAGTGTGTCTACGTGAGTATGTCTGTCCCCTTGGCTAATTATTAAGAGCACCTGTGCATCCTTATGTCTCTCTCTCTATTTATACCAGCCGACCCCGGAGCTCCCTGTCTGTCCACCGTTGTGCGTGCCTCGGATTCTACTCGAGCGTGTGTTTGTGTTTTGTTTGTTTTCTCCTCCAGGACTAAAAAGGATCTGGAACCCGCATCATTCAAACCGGCAAAAGAGAGCCGATGTCTCTTTAAAGGAAAGGACTCCCACGTTATGTTATGGGACATTTTAAGTTGTGATTAAGTTTGTGTTGGGAGATATTTGAGTTTGGGTGCTCGACTAATAAAAGACTTTGTGTTTAAGACCTGCATTTGCGTCCTCAATCCAAGGGAAGACATGACAGATGGACAGACCTATCCGGACGCAGCAGGTGTCCCGCTGCCGGAGGATGAGACCCTGATGCAGTACATTAAAGTACAACAGAGGGAGATCGACAGCATGGCGCGAGCGGTGAGCAACCTCGCCCACTGTGTGAAAGAACTAGCTCGCCCAGACCAGCCCACCGCAGGACCATCGAGGCGCGCCGCACCGTCTCCACCTCGCGCGGCGCCTCCTGAAAGGTATGCCGGAGATCCCGAAGGATGTAGGCGTTTCATTATGGCCTGTGAGCTGTACCTGACGGACTATCCTGACATGACGGACCAGCAGAGGATTCGGTTCGTCATCCAACAGCTCACAGGACCCGCCATGGATTGGGCGGCGGCGGTCTGGAGCGCAGACGGGGAGCTCGCTCACCGCTACGACAGCTTCATCAGGGCGATGAAGGCCGTGTTCGATCATCCCGACCAAGGGCGCTCGGGAGAACAGAGGCTCATGAGGCTGCGGCAAGGCAATCTTCCCGTCGCCGACTACGCCATCCGGTTCCGCGTAATGGCTGCGGAGAGTGGCTGGTGCGACAAGAGCCTGCTCGCCAGGTTCAGGGATGGGCTCCAGCCCGAGGTGCAGCTCGAGCTCGCGTGCCGGGATACGGGCCTCTCTCTGGACCAAACCATCAACCTGGCGATCCAACTGGACCAGCACCTGCGCAGCCAGCGCTCCCGCCCAGGGGCGAGAGCAGCACCGACACGAACCGGCGAACCACCACGACGGCCTCCTCCCGTAGCGCCTGAAGTGAACCGGCCGGAGCCCATGGATGTGGGTGCTTCACGTCTCTCCCCCACCGAAAGGAGAAGACGGCTGGCATCAGGGTTATGTCTGTACTGTGGAGGGAAGGACCATCGCATCCGAGACTGCCCGTTACGCAAAGTAACACTCCACACACCACCCCGCACTCATCACCCGTTTTGTGTAAAAGCTCAAATAGAATTTGATATTCATGTTGTGTCTGTTTTTCCCCTGATAGATTCCGGGGCGGCTGGGAACTTCATCTCTTCTAACCTTGTTTCCTCGCTGCAAGCTCCCGTGTTGAAGCTTCCATACCCGATATCTATTAAAGCTCTAGATGGTCAAAATTTGGGTCAATCGCCTATTAATTTAATTACTGCGCCCCTCCGGTTAACATTCCCCGGTCACTCAGAGGAGTTAAAATTTTACGTGCTCCCTCAGTCCGACCATTCCGTCGTGCTAGGTCTCCCATGGCTCAGCACTCACAACCCCAATTTCGATTGGACCAACCCCCGCATCACTTCTTGGTCCCCGCGGTGCGCGAAATTCTGTACACCGCCGACATTGACGGTCCAAACTACCACCATTGAGAGCCCCACTGCCCAGGTAATCACTAATGTACCATCAGAGTATATGCGTTTTAAGGATGTGTTTAGTGTTAGGGCAGCTGCACAACTTCCTCCTCACCGCCCGTGGGACTGCGCGATTGAGCTGTTGCCGGGGAAGGCACCTCCTTGCTCACGTATTTATCCATTGTCAGTGGCAGAAACCAGGGCAATGGAGGAATACGTGGGTGAGGCACTTCAGCAGGGGCTCATCAGCAGGTCCACGTCTCCCGCCTCGGCAGGTTTTTTTTTCATAGATAAGAAAGGGGGGGGCTTACGCCCCTGCATAGATTATAGAGGGCTAAATGCAGTAACAGTGAAATATAAGCACCCACTGCCCCTGGTTCCGGCCGCTATCGACCAACTCCGAGGTGCTTCCATCTTCACCAAACTCGACCTCCGCAGCGCATATAACCTCGTTCGTGTGCGTAAGGGTGATGAATGGAAGACGGCGTTTAGCACTACATCTGGGCATTATCAATACAATGTAATGGCATATGGACTGGTAAACGCACCTGCGGTGTTTCAGGGGTTCATGAACGACGTGTTTCGGGATATGTTTAACCGTTATGTTATAATATACCTGGATGATATCCTGATATATTCGCGGTCATATTCGGAACACGTTCTTCATGTAACTGCCGTCCTTCGTCGCCTGCGCAAACACGGGCTCTATGTGAAGGCGGAGAAATGCACCTTTCACCAGAGGCAGGTGGCATTTCTCGGCTATCACATAGGGCCACTGGGGGTCGAGATGGAACCGACCAAGGTCGCGGCGGTACAACAATGGCCGGAACCGAAGTCAGTTAAGGAGCTACAGAGATTCCTGGGGTTTGCCAATTTTTATAGGCGATTTATTCGGGGCTACAGTATGGTGGCAGCGCCCCTCACCTCACTATTAGCAGGGAAACCGAAACGCCTTGGCGAGTTCCCAGTGGAAGCGCAAAGTGCGTTTCAACGCCTAAAAATAGCATTTACAACCGCACCTGTGTTAAAACTACCAAACCCGGAGAAGCCCTTTGTAGTCGAGGTCGATGCATCAGAAGTAGGCATAGGGGCGGTGCTGTCACAACGCCACGGCCACCCTGAGAAACTCCACCCCTGCGCTTTCTTTTCTAGGAAACTAACACCTGCCGAGCGAAACTATGATATCGGTAACAGAGAGCTGCTGGCAGTGAAAGCGGCGTTAGAGGAGTGGAGACACTGGCTAGAGGGAGCGAAACACCCATTTGTGGTGCTCACAGATCATCGAAATTTAGAGTACCTCCAACAGGCAAAGAGGTTAAACTCACGTCAAGCCCGATGGGCGCTCTTCTTCACGCGTTTCCAATTTACTATTACCTATCGCCCCGGCTCTAAAAATCTAAAAGCGGATGCGCTCTCCCGCTATTATCCGTCGCCGGAGCCCCTTATCACTCCGGAGCCTATCCTGCCATCATCACTCGTGGTGGCACCGATCACGTGGGACATCGAGTCGGAGATAGCTCAGTGGGCGCGGTCCAACCCCGCGCCTAGGGGCTGCCCTCCGAATCGAACCTACGTGCCGGAGCCACTACGCGAGCGAGTGACGATCGCGGCTCATACGAGCCTTGCATCCGGTCACCCCGGCGTCTCACGCACACAACACCTGTTAGAACCAAAGTTCTGGTGGCCAAAACTGCGGGAAACCGTGAAGAGAGTAGTTTTGTCTTGTGCAGTGTGTGCGACTACCAAAACCCCACGTACACTTCCTGTTGGAAAATTAAATCCCCTGCCCATACCAAACAGACCGTGGTCCCACATCGCCGTGGACTTTGTCACAGATCTGCCGGTATCTAAAGGGTACACCACTATTCTAGTAGTAGTGGATAGATTTTCAAAAGGGTGTAAGTTCATCCCGTTTCGCGCCCTCCCGTCAGCCCTCCAGGTGGCAGAAAGCCTATTCACTTCAGTGTTTCGCTGCTATGGCATACCGGAAGATATTGTTTCCGATCGTGGTCCCCAATTCATCGCCAGGGTCTGGAAAGCGTTCTTCCAGAAATTAGGGACCACTGTTAGCCTAACGTCGGGCTATCACCCCGAATCTAATGGGCAGGCAGAGCGGGCTGTCCAAGAACTCGGGAGATATCTTCGGGCATACTGCAGCAGCCGACAGCACGAATGGGCAGACTGTTTAACCTGGGCGGAATACGCACAAAACTCTCTGCGTCACTCCTCTACCGGCCTAACGCCGTTCCAGTGTGTACTTGGGTATCAACCCCCGCTATGTCCTTGGGATGCCACGCCCACCGATGTTCCCATGGTGGATCAGTGGTTTAAAAGAGCGGAGAAAGTATGGGAGGATGCACACACACGAATCTCCCAAGCAGTGCAGCGCTTTAAAAAACACGCCGATAGGCGGCGAAGGGAGAGTTGTCCGCTCCAGGTAGGCGATCGGGTATGGCTCTCAACACGGGACCTCCACCTCAATCTCCCATGCAGAAAACTCTCCCCCAGGTTCATAGGCCCTTTTCCCATCATCGCACAAATAAACCCCGTGTCATTTAAACTAAAACTCCCAGCACACCTACGTATTCACCCTGTCTTCCACATCTCTCTTCTCAGGCCGGTAGTTCGGGGACCACTGGATGAAGGAACAGCAGAACCAGCGCGCCCCGGGGCTGTGGAAATAGAGGGTGCCCCGGCGTTCCGAGTCAAAGAGCTATTGGACTCACGGAGGAGAGCGGGGGCTCTGCAGTATCTAGTCGAGTGGGAGGGCTACGGTCCGGAGGAGAGGAGCTGGGTCCCGGCAAGAGACATTTTGAGTCACGAACTCATCACAGAATTCCACCAAGCACGGCCGGATCGCCCAGCGAACCGTCCTCCGGGCCGCCCTGCCCGCCGGCAAACCCGTCACCCAGGTGAGTCCTCGCTCCCCCCGGCGGGACGTAGGGGGCGCCCTCGCCTTCCTCCAGAAGCCGGTTCTGGAGGGGGGGGTACTATAACATCTGGACCACCACGGCCCCGGGGAGTGAGATCCAGCTCCCCGGATTACTGAGCCGGCGCTTTACCTCCCCCTAGTGTGTCTACGTGAGTATGTCTGTCCCCTTGGCTAATTATTAAGAGCACCTGTGCATCCTTATGTCTCTCTCTCTATTTATACCAGCCGACCCCGGAGCTCCCTGTCTGTCCACCGTTGTGCGTGCCTCGGATTCTACTCGAGCGTGTGTTTGTGTTTTGTTTGTTTTCTCCTCCAGGACTAAAAAGGATCTGGAACCCGCATCATTCAAACCGGCAAAAGAGAGCCGATGTCTCTTTAAAGGAAAGGACTCCCACGTTATGTTATGGGACATTTTAAGTTGTGATTAAGTTTGTGTTGGGAGATATTTGAGTTTGGGTGCTCGACTAATAAAAGACTTTGTGTTTAAGACCTGCATTTGCGTCCTCAATCCAAGGGAAGACATGACAGAATGTTTTAGTTATTTATCAACTATTAAAGATATATTACCCTCTTTAACTTTTAACTCTCTGAATTCTTTAGATGTTCTACCATTGTGACATTAAAGATAAAATCACATTTAATTTATTTCAACCAGTTAGAGGATTTATATTTTTTCCTCCTTGGTTTGTAATACTCATATAGTGTACTTGTATCTTCATTTATTGTTTTTCTTGTTTTTGTTTCCTTTCAGAAACCCTGTTTTTATGATTCCATCTTTTTTATTACACTTACTCACTTTCCTGTTTTGTTTCTCAATTATTTATATTTTATTATTATTGCTGCTTATGTTATGTCCCTAGTTGATTCTTATCCCTTTTATTGTCGTTTTAATTTCCTTGGGAAAAACACTTAGCAGCAAAAGTTGCTACGGAAAATAAAGCACTTTATGGTTATCAGGGAAGTAATCTTTAATATCAACTTGTTTGCCAAAAACTATTGTTTGGGGTACAATCGAGCTAAGAAGCTCCTTAAGAAACTGCCTTTAAGGCAACACAAGGATCCTCTTGTGAAATGTCAAGGTTATTATCATCAACAGGGTTGTCTTGGCAGCTTGGTCTTCTCCTATTATAAAATACCTAATCTTTTCTAAACAGAGCGTTATCTAAACTGTCAGCACATTTTAATTTTTATTTGTTTTTTTCACGTTATGCTGAAAATCCATCATTACCCTTTTGCTCTGCATAACGCTGGACAAGCATTCTTCGCATTCCTATTTTTGTCATATCCTGAGCTGTCCGTTCTCCACCACTGCTCTCATATCAGATCCCAGCTTAGGGAATTCATCAGTATTTTGCTTCCTTGTGTCACCAAGCCCTACTGCCCAATGTCCAAGCCACTCCGGATCACAGCTCATCCTTACCAGCTGGTAAATTGATCGATAAATGTTTGAGAAATTTCACATTGCCACTTTGACACCTAATCGCTTTTACAACATCATGTCTATTCCGGGCCATTAATAGCAATTTAGAAATTGTTTCCTATTTATCAGCACTCACCAGCTGGCAAAGATGGCCAGCCATCTTGACCAGCTTGGCTTGTGTCTGAGCAGCTGGTAGTTGGACCAATCTGGTGGTTCAAGCCCACATCTTCACTACCACCTTCATCAGACTAAGATAGCACGATGGAATGGAATAACAGCATGCAAGTAAGTAATTAGGTTTTAATTACATTGATTTAACACAGTACAAACCACGTGCTTTGTTTAAAATGATGTAAATCAGAAATAGTATGGAATATGTTTATTGTAACTACATTATAGTAGAAAAAATTATATGCAAAAGATAAAACCTTTCAATATGCTATTCATTAACTACAGTACTGTATAAGCTCAGGCTTTATTCTTGTTTATCCTCAAACATGGTCAGGAATCTGTATAGTTTAGACCTCTGCTTGTGGATGCTTGACTTTTTGATCTAAAGGCTGCAGACAATAAGGATTATACAGTAAACATAATAACAACTCACTCACTCATCATCTATACCGGTTTATCCTGTATACAGGGTCACGTTGGGCCTGGAGCCTATGCAGGGGGACTTAGGGCATGAGGCATGTGCCAATCCATGGCAGGGCACTCACACACTCATTCACACACACACACACACACACACACACACACACACACACACACACACACACACACACACTATGGGCAATTTGGACACAACAACCAGTCTAATCACTAATCTGTAACATTCAAAACTCCATGGACACATATATAATTATATATATATATATATATAAATACTGTATCTCTCTCTCTCTCTCTCTCTCTCTCTCTATATATATATATATATATATATATATATATATATATATATATATATATATATATATCCCCACTCCCCACTAAATATGAGAGTCCACAGTGCTGTCTTTACTTTCTGTTAAACCGGCATGCCTGTGTGACAAAACACAGCTACAACCTAATAATAAATCTCACAGATGATACCGTGGTGATTGGACTCACACACAATAATATCAAGATAACCTACTGGACAAAGATAAGTCAAAGATAAGTTCGTGTTGTTGCTTTGTACTGAAGCAGATGCTTACTCTCCCATCCACATCAAAGGTTCAGCTGTGGAAATCGTCAACTGCTTCAGATTCCTGGGCGTGCAGCTGTCAGATTCACTTTTTCCGGCCTTGCGATGTCACCTGCAGTATCATCACAAAAGTACAACAATCTGGTCTGCTTTGAGAAGACTCGAAGGATCCTGAATAAGTATCCCCACTGTTGGTTGACTTCCATCAGCAAGCGGACTGAAAGAGAAACTGACCAGATGCATCACGGTGTAATTTGGCGACCTGACTGGGCAAGGCAGGAGATAGTTAAAATGGCTTCCAAATCATGAGTATCGAGCTTCCATCACTTCAGCACATCTTCAACCACCAGATGTCTGGCGGACGAGGGCTCAGTCCATCATCTCGGATGCTACAGTATGCAGCCAACTCATGTTTGGTTCTGCCCTCTCTCATTTGGCAAACTCTCTTCCAAAGCATCAAAGCGAACACGATTCGCTTCAAAAATAACTTCTTTTTTTTCCCTCTCAGGCGGTATGATTTTTGACAGCCTAGAATAACTACCATGCAAACGCTCCATGCCACCACACTGCACTTAAGTATATCGTATCTACAGCATTACAGTACTTTACATCTCTTATTCTCCAATCGGTCTTTCTGAATATTTCGTCCCTAGACAAGGTGTTGTATTAAAATTTATAATTATGTTTTTGTCCATGCAGAGGCAATTCAGTGTTTCCAATGATTACTTACTTGATTATTATCTGGCAAGTCTCAGACGATCGTCATGCACAAGTTGCCAAATGGTTTTGACATTTTTGGGGGTTGAGTTCGTTGAAAGTCTTTCTAATCTCTTGTTGTCTTCAAGTCTTCGTGATGTTCTTTCACTCCTGAAGCGTGCGTGCCGCTCAAAAGACCCTGACTCATTGCAGCATCGCCATAACCAATTTGCCAAGAGTTTCACGCAGTATTTCACGTTCCCTCTTTGTTCCATGATGAAATTGCAGACAGTTTGTAATGCACAGTACGTTTTCAGAATAGTCCTGATGTCTTTTGGCACACTGACTTTTGAATGTCGGTGCTCCCTGTGACTGTGTTCGTAGCCTTGTGCTGCTGTCTGTCGGCGTCTCAAAACTTTCTTTTCATACCGTATAATCTCTCGCTATACTATCTACCTGCTATAATGACCTTATCCCAGTTTTTCCCTAGTGCCTGGATCTCAAGGTAGAAAGTTTTCGCAGTATGCCATTATCTGAGCCGTTATCGGACGGCGTGCTTCACGCCTGAAATAATGGTCTCCCAGGAGCTCCATTATTGGCCAAAACATGTGAAAATAGCTTAGATTGAGGTCATGACTGTATAACTCCCAAGCGGGTTACCTCCCTACGGCCTTCTTTAAAATGCTTTCCTGTGGATAAGAATTTCATTAATCATCTGTTCAATCACATTGTTTTTATACCTTCATTATAAAAAGAGATGTCTTAGCTTGACTTGAACACCCCTCATATATACTGTAGATGCTTACAGCACTCTTTATGTATATGACAGTAAAACTTGTCTCCTAGAACATTAGATTACCGTAGGATATTTTGTAGGTGTGACGGATCGCGGTGATACAGTACTACTAGATGTAATGGATGGATTCTTTCATAAGAGCACTGTTCATGCTGCGAGGCATGTTTTGACCATGCTACGATGAGAACATTTCTGCATGCAACAGAGCTTTACATGCAGGCTGCGGGGAGGACCAGTAACTGCATATATTTAAATGGGCTTAATGGAGTGGTTAACCCTGCAAGGCAAGGCTTCGACCACTGCTGTGGTTGTCGTTCTTTTTCCTTTGTAATATCCGGTATACAGTATGTCTCTGAATTGTGTTTTTTTTACTCTGCAATATGTTGTCAGGTCTGTTTTAGCATTTTAATGACATCACCTGGAATTAGCTGCGGTTGTCTGGGGTACAGTTTCATTGGCAGCATGGTGGCTTAGTGGTTAGCCTTATCGCCTTGCACCTCCATCGTTGGGGTTCGATTCACATCTCGGGGTCTGTGTGTATACTGTAGAGTTTGCATGTTCTCCACGTGCTCGGTGGGTTTCCTCAGTGTACTCCAGTTTCCTCCCACAGTCCAAAATCATCCAGATTCGGCTAACTAGCATTCCCAAATTGGCCGTAGTGTGTGATTGTGTGTATGTGTGCCCTGAACTGGCCATGGTGTACTCCTGGGATAGGCTCCAGGCCCCCTGTGACTCTGCACATAGTATAAAGTGGTACTGTACAGATGATGAGCGAGTGAGTAAGCATTATCATTCAAGTAAAAAAAAGGTGAATAAAAAATTGCTAATAACTGTATGTTTATGGTTAACTTATTAAATAGAATAAAAAAACATTTACCAACTTTATTTAATATAGTGACATAGACATTGTACCAATATACTGAATGAGACCAAAATCTTTTTTTCAATCGTTTTAAGTATAGTCACCCTTTAAATTAATGTGTTCTCAAATTTAATAGAGTGCCGTGTAGTCACCATAATATTGTATAAAAGAAAAAAAAAACATAGAACGCCTAATAACTAGCAAAATACATAACAACAAAACCACTCCAGGTCACACATAGTTTAATTTATGACTGGAAAGTTGGAATTCTTACGGGGCATTAGCCACTTAAGCTGGCGACTGTCTCTGGTGTGGTTTGTCCTCAGGACAAATTTGCACATTTGCTTTTCTCACCATCACCAACAGCTATTTAAAATTTACAGTAGTTTCTACCAAGAAAGTCTATTTTTTCTTTATGGTCACAATACATTGTTTTTACTGGTTTCTACCCCCAAGTTGCACAAGTTTTTACTGCATTCACCCAATTTCTTGGAGACATAGTGGAAGGGTAGCTCAGAGTGATGAGGGTTTATAGAACTTCTGCCATGACACGAATGCTCTACAGAAGTCTGACTTTGATCTACGGAACTCTAGGAAAGTTCTAAAAAGAATAACTCTGTTAATAGAATACTTCCTTTCAAAGAAAAGTTGTATAGAATGCTCTTATTTTGTAATTGTACTTGCCAGTGATGTTAAAATCATTGCTTGGTTTTTGATGAAGTATAGATTTTTAATCTTTAAAAACTATATTGGCCAACCTAACATTACAGATGCTGGCAGAAATTCTTTCATGTCTTATGAGATCCGCAATCTGCTTATAGCCATCATGTTCCAAGATAGAGGTGTGTATATATATATATACAGTACATATAATACAATTGAACCATACTGAAAAATAAGAATGCCTCCATGCATTTATGTCATAGAAGTTTTAAGAAAGAATCTCCACATTCTCAGCTTACCAAGCGATCCAGTTTCTGAATCGCCTGCAGCAGTCACTCTTGAAAAGATAAGAGAGGAAACAGAAGCATGGTATTGGGGAAAGCGTACAGACTAGGCTAAAGGCTATCTCATACAGAATGGCCATCCCATCCATTATGCTGATGTAGTTTCACTCCGTGGACTACAAATTCAACAACACCAGACTACAGGGATCCGCACAGGGTGACATGAGAGACAGCTCTGTTTATTTTCCCAGAAATACAATATATACTGAAAAATGGATCCCTAACACACCCAGCTACAAATGTTCCTCTAAATTCATGAAGAACCAGGATAAAGAAGATTTACTTGAAATGTTTGTGCCCTGGATTGACTGATTGAGTTCCTTGGGATTGGATCCAGGCTTTGCATGACCCTGAACAAGATAAGTAGGGGATGAGTGAGTGAGCACAGTAGCTCCAAATTATGCCTGCCATACACTTTATTATTCCATATCTTCCTTCTTAGCATGCCAGGTAAAACCTACCCTCACCAGCTAAACATGCTCAAATGATAAAATAACTGTGCATGTAATATTACTTCCTTTTTGTCTGAAATCGCTCTTCCATCAAAAAGTTTTAGTTTTTTCCTAAATTTTTCTGGCTGTCATCTAACCGGAAAAAAAGACAGATGAAGGTGCATTTCTTGAACTAGTATGTGAATCAGGCCAATGCCCCGCAGCCTCTCTGCCTCAGTAAATGTTTTAGTAGCTTTTTGGTTCCTAGAGGATGTGCAGTTTTCTCCTTTAATATTTGCACCAGCTGCTGCATTTGTTTTCTTTTTAAACTTTTGAACAACAGTTTTGTTTGAAGTTAATTAAGGAAGACGATCCACATCAGATCTGCCCCTATCATTGTTAGGAAATTATTTAAAAGATGATGTGTGAGGTTAAATACAAATTTAAATTCATCCTTAGTAGTACTGTAGTAGTAGTAGTATTTCTACTGGTGAGAAGTTAAGGTTAATGATTGTGTAGCTTCACCAATGTGAAACAACCCACAGGAGTAATAAACCACATAAAAATCCAAATCTTTTCATTTGTGGGGTTATTAAAGAATAAATGTCATTTGTAAGAAGTTCTTACAAAAGCGTTTTAAAAGCTGAAGCTTTTCAGCTTCCCACAAATGTAATAAATCGCTGCAAATGTAATAACTTAGGAAATTATGTATTATATTTGTAGTAGGCAATTGCAATTATGTCTGTGTGAAATTTCTTACATTTGTAAGGGATTATTACAATACATTAAACGTTGCAGAATTGTATTATGGTTGTGGTTTATTACATTTGTGGGCTGTTATTATATTGGTAGATGTTAAAAGACCTTATCACAGTAATGAGACAGCACTGGTTAGTGGTAAATGACCTGCCAATTACCACTGGCATCTGATCAGCACATGCCTCCTTGTTTGCACTGATTGACTTTTTACTCCTCGTCTATACCCCTTTAATCCTGTGCCAATCAGACTAATTTGCATGTCTTCAGACTGTGGTAGGAAACCGGAGTACCTGGAGGAAACCCACCAAGCACGGGGAGAACATGCAAATTCGGGAATCGAATCTGGACACTGTAGGTGCAAGGCAACAGTGCTAACCACTAAGCCACCACACCACCTTAGTCCTTACTAGAAACAGAAAATTTTGAATTATTATTATATTATCTTTATTTTATGTGTATTTCCGCGGGCCATTGTCCAAAAACACCCAGGCAACTACACTGGGTACCTTAAATTGCTGCCCAAACCAAATGCCTTCCCACACCAACACTACCACCATTGGTCAAATTTGTTTCGACTCATGTGAATTGCCTCTTCCTGAGTAAGACGTTCCTTCACAAATTATTTAGGTCATTTTATACCAAGATTTTCTTTTTTTCTTTTCAAGATGATTCAATACACAGTTTTGATATGGCACAATTAATAAATCAAGGCAAAAAATTAAATATGGTGTGAGCTTGCTGGTGCAAAGAAGATTGTACTATTATTAATATTATTATTAATATTATTATAATTATTATTGTATTTATTTTTAGGTGCATCCACCTCCACCTCCACTGTACATAGTATTCTGGCCTTAACCATTTAAAAAAATGGTGCAGTAAATATTGCTATGCCTATCTACTGTATAGTACAATGCAAAAGAAAAAAACACACACATAAAAAAAACACGCAACTAGAATCTTGTGACATTCTTACACCATAGCAGTAATTGGCTAGACAAGCCTCTCATATGAACTATAAAATCAAAAAATATTATTGCAAAAAATTGCTTTGGTTTGCCGAGAGGTTTATGAGGGTGCCTAAATGGGTTTGAAAAACTGTAAAGCATGCTTTTGATGACTGTTTAAAGGCGGAGTCTAAGTCTCATTCAGTTTCATTACATCATCATTTCCCCATCTCTATTTCTTAATCACAGGCTGAATGATCATTCTAAGACAGATTAAACTAACCAAAGGTCAGCAGGACAAAGGATTGTAAAAAAATAAAAAACTGAATATAATTAATTTGGCAACAATTAATTTAATTGAAATTAAATTTTTTAGACCGTTAACGCTGATGTTTTGTAATGCTCCTGTGTAGCGCTTCTGACATTTGAACACTGCGATCCTGAGTAGTGCTGGTGCTAAAATGGTTGCAATAGCTACTGTTGTTTTTTACTTATTTCTACTTCCCATGTTTATTCCTCTTTTTTTCCTCTGAAATGAATGGACGAATGTTTGCTATTCGTGACGTTCCTTGCACCAGCTGCACACCACCGGCGGCTGCTGAGCAATTACATCTGTAGTTACATTTAATTCTTATACCCCTGAGAAAAGTTCCTTGTTTTATGTATAGTGGCTATAAACCTATTTTAAATTCTAACTTCTAGCTTGTCATGTCACGTTACAGAGCGCTGACACTCTGGTGACTCTATTCAAAAAAATGTTAAATGTCTTGTTTTAGTGAGGAAGGACTCGAACCTTTGACTCTTGAGGTGCGAGGTCACAGTGCTTACTTGATTGAGAATTCACTAATTTTAAGCTTAATTTTTAAATGCATGATGAAAAAGAAATGTGTTGACGTTTTTTTGGACATTTTGCTCAAAATACTTTAAAAAAGGAAAACTTTGTTTGTGTGTGTGCGCACACACCAAGGATCAATCAGGCAAGCAGGGAATGAGGCTCGTCGGAAATTCTGGGGAGGTGGGAGGGGCTTTCTCCTCCTCTCTGTTTTCTTTTTTTCATCATGATCAGAAATTCTCAAAGACATCCTTTCAAAGCTAGCAGATGAAAAATCATCACCCCAAGAGAAATATCCTCTGTGATCCATTTGACGGGGGAAAAAAAACAAAACAGTTCTTCAAATATTACCATATTTCCTATAAATGGATTTTGTCATGTTCAGCAGCAAGTTTTCAGTGTTACCATCGTGTCCCTCATGCTAAGTTTAAATCAACCTGAATTAAATTATTCAAACAGAAGCAATGTTTAACTTTGATTCTCTGATTAAAGTTTCTCCTTGACCAATATATGAGGAATATGAGTCAGGCAAAAAAATATATATACACACTTCTGGAAAAGAGAAAAAGGTATGATGTATGTTATATTAATATAATATTAATAATATTAGCATATACATCAATGCTCTATAATACTGTATAGGTATAGCAATATATACAGCTTTAAAATCTTTATGCAAATTTCCCTTTCCTGAAGTGTGTATAAATTTTTTTTTTTTGCCTGACTTTCCACTCTTTCAATGATATCTTGACGTTTTATACATTGTGGGACCAGAAACCAGTGTCAGAAATTTTTCAGTCTGTCTTTCTGTATATCTGTATGTCTGTCCAGCTGATTTTGTCACACCATCATGCAAAACTGGCTGGCCAGCATTTCATGAAACTTTGCCAAGTCATCTGTATTTGCCTAAGTTAAAGTTAAATCTCACACGTCACTCAACAAAGCCAATCAACACAATCGCTTTCTGTAAATACAGAGTATGCGGAAGATGCAGAAACTACAGTACAGTTCACCTAGAAGGTCCACAAATTCTCATGATACACAAATGAACATGTGACATAGTATGGATTAGCTACTAATTATGATTACTGTAGCTACGTATTAGTATAAGAAGTATAAGAACTACTTACAGAAGATATATAGTGCTTGTTAACGTTAGATAATCTGAAGACTCGTCATAGCCATAGACTGTATAAATATATAAGAACTGGACAAATCCTCTGTGATGTCATCCATAAGTTTTCTGAAGTGCTGGCCTGGATTAACTGTTTTTGCAATTAATCCATAAATGTTCAATTGGATGAATTCAAGGAATTGCATGTTTTGGCGCTTCCGTGTTAGACACAATTTTTTAGACCTGGAGGTCAACCCTTGGTCATAACAATTTATGTAAATTGAGAATACGCTCAAGTGTGGTGAAAGAATGTGCAAACTACAGTACATGTTTTTCTTGGAGCATCGAATTACTAAGTTTCATATGTATTACCAAATCATGTTTAAAACTTCCCCAACAGGTTCATAATCTAGCCATTTTATGAACATGTGAAACATTGTCCTGCTCCACAGTCACATTGGAAATTCAACCTAGGACTTGCTCTTGGATAACAACCAATCAGCCCCAGTAAGGTGATGAAGAAACCTTGATCTAAGTCCAGAAAAATCATAAATAGTTTACATAGGTATTAGAATTTCATGCATCTGCATTTCTGAGCATGAATTGATCTGATTTCCACAGTCGCAAGACCTAGACACAGCAAAAGTTCAGAATTTAAGTAAGCACAAAAATTGTGCACAGTGAGTCAAAAAGGACTTGTCCATCATCTCTGAACTTGATGATTCAGATAAGGCAATATCTGAATAACCTTCAGCATGGTTACCGCTGAATATCATCCACACAGCATCGTACGCTTTCCCTGCTGGACTGTATCACATCAAGGACTCTTTCACTGATGCAACGGCTGACAGGACTGAACTCGCTCCACAGATTAGAATCTACCTTTTTAAGCATAATAAGAACAGAATTTCATTGAATTTTATTTTATTTTGTATGGCATCTCTCTTATAAGAAAATAAAAAATAGCATTTAGGCCCGCGCAAATATGCTTGAACGTAATGGATAAATGTTGCCATGGTATTTTAGCTAAAATTAGCACATTGTGTCCACTCTTTTGTCCATACATATAAACATCAGCCTATACTCATTGTGTAAGGCAGCTATTAAACTTAATTGCACTCATTGTCCAATTCTCTACCAATTACTTTAACTGCAGTTGAGTATATTTTCAGTTGCTGTATGTTGTTCTTGTGTGTGTGTCTCTCTTTTTAACAAAAATGATCTCTACAACTATCAACCTATTAGACTGATTGAATGCATTTGATATTGTTTCAAACCTTGCATTCTTACAATCCTTCATACCACTGTGTTGTAGCCTATATTCTGACATGCTTTACTGCTCAAAGTTGTTGTAAAGTGTGGTTATTTGAGATACAGTAAAATTCTCTCATCAACCAGGTATTTGTGCCTGTAGAGCTGCCTAAGATAAAGCTTTCCCCTAATGCTTATATCTGTAATTTATGTAAACTGTGTGTAACAATGCTCTTTTACAGAGGTTACCCAATCGGAATGGTTATTACCGTCGCACTCACTGCCGTTTAAAGGTGACAGCGGCCAAAATAAATCAGTTGCATCTCAAAGTCATTCGTAAAATAACAGCCAGGTGGCGCAAAGTGACATTTTCATACATCGCAGTAAATACAACAGTGATGGTAATTTCCACAACAAACATGAAAAATCTGAACCAGAGCTATTGATATGTACTGTACAATAATGAGTAAAAATATTTATAGTAGATTTATTAACTGAAATAAATGACCATATTTCTGTCATTACCCACTTAAGGGGGTGGGAGAATTTTCAATCCCCACTTGTCAACAAAATTATAACGAAATCGGCCAAGTTTACTATTTATTGAAATATACATTTCTAAGCCAATAAGACCAAATAACACCAAGTTGAAAACAGATAAAATACATGTGCAATTATTATAACAGGCTTACTTCGTCACTTATCTAGAGCTTTCTTTCAAAGAAGTCGAGTGGCTTATTAACGTGACTGGGGCGTGTTGTCTCCAAGTGTCCGAGTGGTGCGGCGGTTAAGTCCCGCCCTTTCCTGCAGGAGATCCGGGTTCGATCCCTGGGTGATGCTGTTTTAAAATTGTTTTATTTTAATTATAGCAAAATTAAAATAAAACAAAATAAAATGTTTTATTTTAATTTTGCTCAGCATACTATAGAAAAAACAGCAAACTCGGACGCTACCAGCTTGTATTCTTTAAATTTGGGGGAGGGACGACTCAGTCTGCTGGTGTGTGTGTGTGTGTGTGAGAGAGAGAGAGAGAGAGAGAGAGAGAGAGAGAGGTGTCGCGGTCTTACATACTGATGAAAAGTGATGGATTATTTAGTGAAACGAGGCTCAGATGAAAAATGTTAGGCACATCAGTCATTAATGATGATTTTTTTGTTTGTTTGCTGTTCTTGCTCAGCATACTATAGAAAAAACAGCGAACAAACAAAAAAAATCATCGTGCCTGGTATAGGTTTAATATTCAGTGCGCACCGTTTGTACATCTGTTATTTTACAACTATATCATAACACTCAGAAATACCTTTTATTTGGGGTTCAGTGACTGATGTGCCTAACCCTAACCCTAACCCATTATAAACCTAGTTACTTGCACCAGCTGCACATAACCGGCGGTTGCTGAGAAATTCCATCTGTAGTTACATTTAATTCTTATATGTCTGGGAAAAGTTCCTCGTTTTATGTATACCTATTTTGCATTCTAACTTCAAATGCAAAAAACATACTTGGATGAAACACATTTGGATAATTTTGCAAAACGCTATAACTCCACCTGTCATAGTTTTTCCCCAATGGACCCAAATGGATCAGCCTGCAACTGTGTTTGTGGAAGTGTAAATACTGTATGCTTTGATTGTGTTTTTGTTGCGCGTCATGGGAGCATATTGGAACCTTTTTAAGCCACAACGTTTGTTGAAGAACACAAGAAACATTAAAAACAATAAACAAAAATGTCATCATCAGTTTCTTTCCCTACCAGTTTTCATAGTACAGGGGTGCACACTGTATGAGGTCAGATTGGGCATCAGCCAGCTTCTTATATGTCTGTGGTCCAATAATTTTATAACAGAGTTTGCCAAATAGAGAACAGAGTAGATGTAACCAGCCATTCCAAACACAACAGAAAACAACAGTAGTTGTGTGTCTCCTGAGTGTTATAGTAGTATTATTTCTTTGCTTACTTTCATTTGTAAATATGTGCAAAAATGGTGTTTTTATTTTTCCTCACAACAGCCAGGATGTTATTTGTACTCTATCTGAAACTACTGACATGTATCTGTATAACTCTAGGCATTTTGCTGATCCCACATCTTTGGCTAATTGGATAACTGCATGAATGGCCAGGTGTTTTTTTTATGTGTGTATTTTATTTATTTATTTTTGCGCCAGGGTTTTAAAGAAGCAATTTTTTTATTCAATGTACAGGGGAATTTAAAATAAGAAAGTTATGGGTGTGCAAACTTTTGCAGCCATCAGGGCAGGGAACGCTACAACCATTATGGAATCCATGTATGAAAATGGGTCTAGGGGACAAATGAACAGCTGGACTTTGGGTGAATTTAAGTAAGGAGTCTTCTCTATCTAAATAAATGGTTTCTAACATAAATAATAATAAAAAAAAGACATCTGGCTGGTGTATTAAAACCCAAGGGCTTTTTTTCCACAATAAAACAAACAACAAGGATTAAGAAAACAAATGGACAAGACTGAAGGGCTTACACATGTCAAACCAATTGAGATTAGAGATGACATCCGTAATAAACTAAAAGATGAAAAGCTGAGCTTTTGTTCCTGCCTGAACCAACTGGGAAAATGGATAGAGAGAAGAAGAGAGAGAGTATAATGTGAAAAAGGCACTTACAACAGGGGTAGTTTAACAGTATTATATCATCCAGGCCGATGTAGCCTCTCTCCTCATCAGAGACAGTAGCTTCAAATATGATCTGCATACAGCAAAGAAAAATAGAAATAAGTGGATTATGGACAAGCCATGCATTAGTACATGTGCCATAAGCTTGAATTTATTTCTTTATTTGTCACGCACAATACATATTCCAAGAATTTTTCACTCTTTAGTTTTGCACGGGAGCGAAAAATTATTGAAATCTTTCTCACCAAAAAAAAAAAAAAAAACAGATCAATGACGATCAACACCAATTGTACCAATATATTGTGACTAGAACGCCTTACTATTCATACAGAAAGTCATATCCTGCACAGAGATTCTCTGTCACCTGAAGAAAAGTAGCTCTTCGAGGTTTCCTTACATAATGCATGAACACGCTGGTGTCACAGTCGCTGAACAGGTTGTCACAGTCGTTTAATGTGCACTTTCATCATGTTTCCCAACCTTATTTACTGACGTCTTTCCTAAAGATCTAACCACACATACTGTAGATCATGTTTCCTACTGCACAGGAATCAATAGCATCAACAAAAACTAAAGGGAGCAAAGAGGGAATAATACAAAAACAATGTATAATAACAATGCTTGTGCATGTTGGTGGATAAAAGGTTCAGGGTTAACAACATCATGATGAAACCGTATTAATAATAAAAATGCTGTTAATGTATGAGCTTATTTTATACAATTGTTGCACTAAATTACTAAAGACCATCCATTCATCTAGAAACCTCTATAGTCCAACTAGGAACCATGGAACCCAATGGTGGCCATTGTGTTTATTCCCATTTGAACGACTATGGTAGGACCTCCAGTCAACATTAAAATGTTCATTCACACACTACAGGCAATTTGGAAACGTCATTTAGTCAAAGAGTTGTCTTTGGAGTTTATAAAGAAAATTTTAGATTAGAGGTGAACTCCAAGGTTAAAGTACATCAATGTCAGAAGACAACTGAGGAGGAATCCACTGTTGAAAGCAAATCATAAAAAAGCCAGACTGGAATTTGCAAAAAGCACATTCTGGGACAATGTCCCTTGGACAAAACTGGAACTTTTTGCAAGTTACATCAGCTCTACGTTGACAAATGCAAAAATGAAACGTACTGTACAAAGAAAAAAACACTGTACCTAGTGTGAAACATGGAGGAGGCTTGGTCTGGGACTGCTTTGCTGCAGCTGGCACAGACTGTCGTGTACAGTATCTGTGTTAGGTACAATGACATCTCAAGATCATCAAAGCATTTTGGAGCAAAACCTACTGCCCATTGTCAGAAAGCTTGGTCTCAGTCACAGGTCATGTGTCCTCTAATACGATAATGACCCAAAGCACACAACAAAAAACATTGGACTGTTCTGTGAGCCCTGATCTAAATCCTATTGAACATCTGTGGAAAGAGCTGAAACATGCAGTCTGGAGAAGGCACCCTTCAAACCTGAGACAAGTGCAGCAGTTTGATCATGATGAGTAGGCCAATATACCTGTTGATGGGTCTCATTGATAGTTGGTGTCAGACAAGCAGTGTCTGGTAGTTACAGACATTGCTTGACTGCAGTTATTGCCTTAAAACATTGGGCAACAAAATATTAAGTTAAAGGTACCATAATTCTCGTCTGTGCCAGATTCATTAGTGTGTTTTTTTTTAATGTTTCTGTTGAACCACAATTCAAAATCAATGTGTGATTTGCCACATAATTTTCATTATTTATTATTGCTTTTACTTTTTACAGTAACATTTAAATCACCATTGTGGGTTTTTTCCCTTCTTTAACAAACTGCTACCAACAGCAATTTTTTCCACATGTGTATACTTTATATCATGGATAGTATGCAGTCCATGTACACATTATCTGGTACTGTACATGATGAATTGTCTACAACAGTAGTAAAATATATTTATTGTTGATTAACTAACAGCAATTTTTATGGATCTTTCTACAACTTAATAATGTTAAGCAATATCTTCTCCTGGCGGCGCGGTGGTGTAGTGGTTAGCACTGTCGCCTTGCACCTCCAGGGTCTGGGTTCGATTCCCCGGCCAGGCTCGATTCCCGTCTCTGTGTGCATGGAGTTTGCATGTTCTCCCCGTGCTTGGTGGGTTTCCTCCGGGTACTCCGGTTTCCTCCCACAGTCCAAAGATATGCAGGTTAGGCTAATTGCCGTTCCCAAATTGCCCGTAGTGTGTGATTGGGTGTGTGAGTGTGTGTATGTGTGTGCCCTGCGATGGATTGGCACCCTGTCCAGGGTGTACCCCGCCTAGTGCCCGAAGTCTCCTGGGATAGGCGACCTTGAACACAGGATTAAGCGGTATAGAAAATGAATGAATGAATGAATATCTTCTCCTTAATAAGATATATTACACTGCTTTGACTCTAAATGCTCTCCTCTAGTTTAATGGTTATCTTCATAATGTTGTTTTTTAAAAAAGGGGTGCACCTCAGGGCTCCACCTTGGGACCGCTTCCTTTTTTTTTTTCCATAAATAATCAACCACCAATATGCTCAGATTGCTGTTTTTTAACAATATGATTTTAATGTGGTTCAAATTTGGTAAAAAAATTTTTTTTAATCTTACTGAACTGGAAAAAATGCTGTTTTTTTTTTTGAAAAACCACAGTTGATCATACCCACTCGGAAAGAACCTATATAAACATATATGTTTTAATATAGGTTTTGATATAGGTTTTTAATATATGTGACATATATAAAATTGGCCGTTTTCCTATATTATATGTACATATATGTACATATATGCGTGCATATACAGTATGCATGCATATATGTACCTATATAGACATATATAAAATTGGCCGTTTTCCTATATTATATGTACATATATGCGTGCATATATGCGTACATATATGTACCTACAGTATATAGTAATACAGTATATGTGACGTTTTCCTATATTATATGTGCATATATGCACATATATAGGTACATATATGCATGTATATATGTGTGCATATATGCACCTATATGTTTACCTAGATTAGTCAAAAAAATCCATAGCTGCTAGACAACATAAATAAAAGCCCAAAATGTAGAAATTGAATTTTTTTATTTTTATATTATAACTAGTAAAAGAACAAAAACATGACAAAAAACTGAACAGGAAGAAAAAAATATATTTTGTGGATCTTCCCAGCTCCGTGAGCTTTGAATTGATAGATGTGCCTATCTGCCTTCGGGTGGCTGCCGACCACTTCTTCAATGTAGCATCTAGAGAAGACAAAAATAATAAGACAGTATAATAATAATAAATTATTATTTATTAAAACTTCAGACGACAACAATTAGTGCCACGAGGTTATTTGCAACACTATATGTTCTACAAAATAGAGGACTACACACCCTACAGCGCAATACCCCAGAAATGTGGCTTTAGAAGAGGAAAGGTAGGATTAAGAAGTGAGCAAGCGATGAATTAGTATTATAGGTACCAAGCAGATACAGTAACAATAATGGGTGCCCTACCTTATGCAGTCTCCATTGATGGCTAATAAACATTGATACAAGTAGGCTATGGTTAAAGTGGTGAACTTATAATGTTTTTTTTCCCTTCTCAACGCATTATGCATTTACTCACCAATAATGGCTACCTTTTTAATTTGGTCCAGTCTCCAATTCGAAGGTGCCCAGCAGCAGATTCCGTACCATGGCAGTAGCAGAGGTGGCAAGGCGGGCTGCTCTCCACGCTTCTGCCTGGCAAAACACCCCAGAGCCCTTTATAACTTCAATCTGAAAAATAATTTCACATCACAATATTAATTTATTGGCAACTTTTAGAAACTTTTCATGTTTCATACTGATTCTCATGTTTAGCTTCCCAATAGTTAATAGGATTTTATGTATAAATGCAGATTAATGATAAAGATACATGCAGGGTAAAACTGCAACAGGAACAGTACAAAATAAAAACTGAAAAAAGACGGACATTCAGAGTAAAACAGTGCAAGATAAAAAAAAAAACTGTACAAAACATATATGCAGGGTAAGCATTGGTTGGAGCAATGTCCAAGCAGTGTAGAGAAATATTTCTGTACGACTTCATTGTTTTGTGCTGTGTAGTATAGTATTGTAATAGCTGATCAGAGTGATCAACTCCCCATGTGCTGGTTGTACGCAGTCACAGGAAATGTCTTTGTAGTCCATGTACCTTGTAATTTCACCCTCATCTTCACCGCGTCTACTGTATAAGCAGAATGGATGGTGGAACAGGTAGATACTTCTCGTGTGTCCATTTCACAAATACAAGAGGTCCATCTGAATGGAGCTTGCGTGTCCTGATGTGAGGGGCTGGTGAAGGCAAGGGTGATGCAGACACATTCTTAAAAACAAATAAATAAAAAAATGTTAGCCTATACTGTTCAGAGTAAATGGATGTGCAATTAATATGGATGCACAATATATACAGTACAGAGATGACCAAAAATGTATCCACACTTCAACATGAAAAATATACACCTCTCTTCTGTAGGTCACATGACAGCATCAATGATGGTGATAGATAATACTACACACTGCTGCCATAATTCAATTTGAGTTTTAAAAAAGGCCATAGATAACAATTGTGAAAGTGTGTATACATTTTTGTGCCCCTCTGTATTTTTGATGGGCAATAGGCTGGGCAAATATCTGTTGATGGACAACAGACCATGTAGTGGATCTCAAACATTTACAACTGAGACATTAGCAAACACCATCCATTGGACATTACACACATATTGAACACATTCTAAACAATTACATCTTATCAGGCATTTGTAAATACACGCTAAACAAAAGGGATTATATACATTTACACCAAAGAAATATTCATAAGCATCACTTAGCTACATACAGTTGTTACAAAATCGGAGCATCGTATGTAACGTCGCCGCCGCATTACGGCATGTGCATTTGCTGTGCATTTGCTTGCTTTTACCACTGAGTGGCGCTATATAACTACAGACTGACGCATCATGCCTTACATTCTCTGTCTCATTAATGAGACGCGTCCCATTAAATAATACACGTAGTAGCCCATAACATCAAGTGAAACACTGTAGTTGATCGAATTCATAATCACAGTACTATAATTACAGTACAAATGTAGAATTCAAATTAAATCAAATCTTATTAAGATCAAATTTAAGCACAATAAATATTAACACAGTGAGCCTTTAGATTTTATCACGTGTAATTAGAAAATAAGTGTGTAGGGTTTTATTTAAATATAAATTTCTAAACCAATAAGATCAAATAACACCAAGTTATTATTATAACAGGCTTACTTCGTCACTTATCAAAGACGTACACTTGCTTTCAAAGAAGTCGAGTGGCTTATTAACGTCTCTGGTGTGCATTGTCTCTAAGTGGCCGCTTGGTGTAGCGGGTAGAACACTCGACTAGTGATCTACAAAGCGCCAGTTCGAATCCCGAGTGATGTTTTAAAATTGTTTTATTTTAAAACTAAATAAAATGTTTTAAGTGCGCTTAAGGTAGAGTCTTATAAAGGCTATGTAGACTTATATAGTTTTATTATATATTTTTGCACATTAATCTGAGTCCTCATCTGTTAGATCTGTTTAGTTTTTTTTTCCTGCCGGGACGAATGCGCGGTTCCATCCCTTTCCCGCCTATTCAGGGAGCCTACGGAGTGAGCGATTAACCATAGTCGAATCGATTGGTGTGCGTCCAACTCACGTTACTCGTTTGCTATTCATGCCGGCTGGTGATAATTAACGTTAATATGATCTCGGGCTTGCTCACGATGCTCAACATCTATAAAAATAGCAAAGTATTGTGTATAGAGTGATTAAAAAAAACTATCTAACGCATGTTAGAAAACATAATTTCCTGCATTTTTTTCTGCTTCAGGAGTCAGTCTGTTCTGAGACAGTGAGAGTAGAGGAAGGGGCAGATTCAGAACCAGGGAGGGAGCCGGAGACAGCAGAACAAAGAGATGATATTGCCAGCACCAGCACAGGGAGCACAGTTTTTAGTTTAGATCTCATGTTTACATTTTATTGTATGTTGATGGCTTGACTGTAAACAACATAAACAATGCAATAAATTTATAAAAATATATATTTATTGTCCCCCCTGCTGTTAAATGAAATTTGCGTTATTTTACGTTAATGTTACGTTATTACATTATTAACGTCGACAGAATAAAGTAAAGTTTTATTTCTGGAATTGATGCACGGGCTTCATCTTAGGCTTTTTTTTCTTTCGGTTCTTTCGTTTCTCAGCGCCGGACTGTTGATGTCTCTTTCCAGGACCAGGCATATCGTTCAATTATTATTATTCTTTTGGCCAAATACTGTAGGCAGCCGTAACAGAGGTGAGGGCGCGCGCGTCATCACGTGTGCTTAGCCGACTCTGCGTTCACCGTAGACTTCAATATAGACGTTTATATTTTTGTTTATTTGTATATGTATGTTATTAATATTAATTTTTTAGAGATTGTGTGTGTGCGTGCACGGAGAGTTTGTGTTGATAAGTGTATGTCGATAAGTTGATAAGTGTATCAGAAAGCATTAAAATGTTCATTTGAATTAAAATGACACACACACGTCTGTATATACAGTATATCAATTACATATATATCAATTTCATTAGTTCGTTCATTCTATTTGAAGCTTCGGATGTTTGTTTTTTTCTTGGTTTGGTTAGATTAGTTCTAAACTCGCTTCCGTGAAACTATCGCTAAAACAATGTGTGTAAAACAAGAGTGTCATAGTCCATTGTTAGTTTTAATGATTTGGCTGAAACTAATTATCACTACATAAGTACCCTAACACCATTGATCATGAGTCTCAGCTGAACCTAATTCTATACTTGTAACAGAAAATGTAGATGCAGATTCCAAATGTGTATTTATATAATAGATAGATAGATAGATAGATAGATGTGTGTGTGTGTGTGTGTGTGTGTGTGTGTGCTCTACGCAGGGGCAAGAGAGGGCAGCGCACCCTTAAATGTCTGCACATGTTAATATATTCCTAAAATGTATATATTACAAGTTGATAAACTGATCTGCGGTAGCGGAAAAATCCGCTGAAAATGACAGGCTGCAGCGCACACACACACACACATACACACGCGCGCGCACACACACACACACACACACACAGACACACCTCCCTTGAGCCCTGCGTCTGTCGGATTTCAGCGGTCACGGGGTGGAAAGACTTTGAAGCAGTTTATATATGAATCTAAGCTTGAACTTATCAGCATTGTAAATATATAATACTTTTCAATTAAAATCGCTATTACTTTGACCCTGAAGTTTAGTTTAGCACACACAAAAAACAGAAAAGTCTAAAGAAATAATCATGATTGATAAAATCTGGATTAAGGATATTTTATTTTGTTTTATTTATTTAATTTGTATTTTTCATCTTCCCCCTGAGGGATTACCACCTTATTGTGGTCAGGGGATTTGCGTGCCTCAGTGCTTGGATGTTTACCGAGGGCTCAAGGGAGGTGTGTCTGTGTGTGTGTGTGTGTGTGTGTGTGTCTGTGTGTGAGTGCGCGTGCGGATTTTTCCGCTACCGCAGATCAGTTTATCAACTTGTAATATATAAATTTTAGGAATATATTAACATGTGGAGACATCATTATATGTTGAATGGAACTTGTAAGCCTTTGAATGGTGTTAAAAATACTTGCAAAACAAGTATTGCAGCCATACATTGGAGGGAACTTCTGAGGTGGTCAGTGATTGATGGCACGGTCGGTCGGAGGGGGTTGTGATCACACCTATAGATCTTTTGTTCTAGGCTATCGGTCAAATATCTCTCCACTTGGAAGCAAAAACATGCAAGGGATTTCAGCATCTCGACGCACATACTAAGCTGTTTATAAAGTAGACACTGTTTGTTTTTTCATTTTGTAATTTTTCCCGTGTTTACTGTGTACTGTACAATGTATATTCATTTTTTAATGAATTACTGTAAATACTACACATTCCGTTGATTTACCAGAAATGACTTTTCTGTTTTTTGTGTGTGCTAAACTAAACTTCAGGGTCAAAGTAATAGCGATTTTATTTGAAAAGTATTATATATTTACAATGCTGATAAGTTCAAGCTTAGATTCATATATAAACTGCTTCAAAGTCTTTCCACCCCGTGACAGCTGAAATCCGACAGACGCAGGGCTCAAGGGAGGTGTGTGTGTGTGTGTGTCTATGTGTGTGCGTGCGCGCGCATACTTCTTCTACTGTTATAAAAACAAACTAAATACAGCTTTTTTTTCAGAGGTAAACGGAAAAGTGAAGATGTTCAGTGTCACTATGCAGATGTTACACTCAGTGGAGTTACCGAAATCATTTGTTTAGTCCTCATCATTTCCACATTTCACTCGCTTTTATTCCTCTTATGTGAGCATAAACAGTGAAACATTCCACAGGTTTATAATACACCGGGGCCAAGTGAACCACGTTCCTGTCAAACGAAACGAGGCATAATCGTGGTGTTTGCTTCGGTTATGACACACCATAGTTTATTACCTGCTGTGGTAGATCTGATTATTTATCCAAACACAATAATAAAGCTTTATATCCTCAGGAGGGCTCAGTACATTGTTTTAGCGATAGTTTCACGGAAGCGAGTTCAGAACTAATCTAACCAAACCAAAACAAAAAAAAAAACATCCGAAGCTTCAAATAGAATGAACGAACTAATGAAATTGATATATATGTAATTGATATACTGTATATACAGACGTGTGTGTGTCATTTTAATTCAAATGAACATTTTAATGCTTTCTGATACACTTATCAACTTATCCACATACACTTATCAACACATACTCTCCGTGCACGCACATACAATCTCTAAAAAATTAATATTAATAACATACATATACAAATAAACAAAAAAATAGTCTGCAAAGAGGCACACGCAGGTGCACTTAGTACACGGTTGAACTGTGCACAAACCCCAACCCCAGACTTTCTAACACCGACCAGGAGTACTGCAGAAACGATGTCTCCAGCCACAGCTTACAATGTTTTCTCTTATTTATTAAAGAAAATTATGATGACCATAACAGCCTACTGCATTTCATTATTTATAATAACACAAAAACAATATTACAATATTTGATATTTTAATATAAACTCGGTATCATTATCCTCCTTGTGTATGTGTAAAATACATTTAATTTGTTCTATTTTTTATTCTGATAGTGTGCTCAATTTGTTTCTAGTAATTTATATATTTAAATTCGAATGCCTTTTACTGTTACAAATTTAACTCTTTGCAAAATAATAAAAATGTGTCTTGCTGTACAAGCCCTTGTGTTGTTGTTTGTGCTGCTGTTCTTTAATAATACCAATAATCAGATACAAACAGTCTGTCTAAACGAAAATTAAGCAATGCTTCTTAACTCATCATTATGTGGATATTTTTCATGTTCGTTGGATAAAGTATGTACTGTAATGATTTGGTCTACTCTGTACTGTATGTGCGTGAGAGAGAGGGGTGTCGCGGTCGTGAAACAAAGGCTCATTTCAGCTCATTCAGTTTCTCTGAATGTATAGGTGAGAACAGCTGATTCACGGTGAATAATTTGCATTTGAGTGTTGCCAAGTGAAAAGAAGACAAACATCAAGACGAACAACATATAAAACTGAGACAATATTTTAAAAAGAATCGCAATCAACCTGGACAGGTAAGCTGGAATAAAATCAGTAGCAGCATTAACTAAAGTAATTAGTAATTATTAGCTGCTACTGATTTTATGGACTCATCACGGTTAAATACGTTGGTCACATGCCAGCTGTATAAGCCGGTTAAGGGACTCATTACGGTTGCATATCGTGCTCTGAATAATAATTTTTTTTGTTTGCTGTTTGTTTGCTGAGTAAAATTAAAACAGAACAATTTTTTAAAACAGCATCATCCAGGATTCGAATCGACGCTTTGTAAATCCCTGACCGAGCGCTCTAACCGCTACACCAACCAGGCACTAAGAAACAACACACCTCCGTGATGTTAATAAGCCACTCGACTTCTTTGAAAGCAAGCGTTAAATAAGTAACGAAGTAAGCCTGTTATACAATTATACTATTTGCACGTTGTATTTTATCTGTTTTAAACTTGGTGTCATTTGATCTTATTGGTTTAGAAATGTTTGTAAAAAAAACTATTGTTATCAAAAATGTAACAGATGTAACACCGGACCTCATTACCCACAATGCATCTCCCGCACTGGACTACACTGCCGTAAACAGCTGTCGTAAATCAAAACTCCCGGTACGGCAGATGGCCACCACTTTTCATCAGTATAATGACACACACACACACACACACACACGCAGCAGCAGACCGAGCCGTCACTCCCCTAAATTTAAAGAATACGAACTGGTTGCGTGCGAGTTTGCTGTTTTTTCTATAGTATGCTGAAGCAAAATCAAAATACAACAATTTTTTTTATTTTAATTTTGCTATAATTAAAATAAAAAAATTTAAAACATCATCCCTCGGGATTCGAACCGGCGCTTTATATAACACTGACCGTGGGCTCTAACCGCTACACCAAGCGGGCACTTAAAGACAATGCACCCAAGTAACGTTAAATAAGGCAAGGTTAATAAAGCAAGCGCTGGATAAGTAACGAAGTAAGCCTGTTATAATAATAACTTGGTGTTATTTGATCTTATTGGTTTATAAATTTATATTTAAATAAATAGTAAACTTGGCCGATTTCGTTATAATTTTGTTTGATGAGTGGGGCTTGAAAATTCTCTTGAAAAATATGGTCATTTATTTCAGTTAATAAATCTACTATAATTTTTCTTTTTACTCATTATTGTACAGTACACATTAATAGCTCTGGTTCAGATTTGTCATGTTTGTTGTGGAAATTACCATCACTGTTGTATTTACTGCGATGAATGAAAATGTCACTTTGCGCCACCTGGCGGCCATTTTACGAATGACTTTGAAATGCAACTGATTTATTTTGGCCGCTGTTGCCTTTAAACGGCGGTATACGCGGCGAGATCGCCATTCCAATTTTGTAACCACTGTAAGGCTGTATTTTAGCCACCTGGAACTAGCTTGTTTGTGCTAAATAACATTACCGATAGCAGTGTTATAAGCTAACCAAAACAGAGCCAAATAAATATTAGCAACTATAATCTAAAGCTATCCAAAACAAGGTGAAATACATTAGAACATTTATAAACATCTGTAAACACCATAAGGCATTAGCTTAGCCACCGGGAAATATCATGTTTGTGCTACATGAGGCAGCATGTTAGCATGATTTACCTAAACTATATAAATGGCATTGAAAGCCAATGTGTCACACAAGCTGACAAGAGCTAGCTGTAGTGAGGAAAATATTTACTAATATTAGTTTAATATTATCAGAATACGAGTTATATAAGACTTAATAACTTACCCAGTGTAGCATGGGTCTATTCTCTGTTCAAAATGCTCCTGTTCGTCGTCGGAGTCACACAGTCTTCTTCTGAGGTAAATGTAAACTCCTCCAACTTTCCAGGAGTTTCCTCGGATGTGTAAGCGCGTGCCATCTTCCAAAACGTGCAGAAAACTCACTGAATCTGAGTGTTTTCAAACCTGTCTCTCTGTGTGTGTGTGTGTGTGTTGATCAGGCCGGTGTCCGGGGGCGTGGCCTAGTATGTAAATTACCCTGACTGATTTCCGTGTGATTGGCGTGTGGGCGTGTCCTGCCTCGGGTCATTAGCAGATAAGTGCGACAGAAATTCTGTGCCTCTCCTTGGTTTCATACGGATTACATAAACTGAGAATATTTGTTTTCAATGTGACTTGCATCATTTAAAAGTAGACACTTTAAGATATATAGATATATTTCTCATTTCACTGGTGGCTCAGTGGTCCGGGTTCGATTCCAGCCAGTGCCCACATCCCAGCCACTGGATACAGTGCCGGTCCCAAGCCCGGATAAAATGGGAGGGTTGCGTCAGGAAGGGCATCCGGCGTAAAACCTGTGCCAAGTTGTAGTGCGGACTGGATATTCCGCTGTGGCGACCCCTTGCCGGGAGCAGCCGAAAGACCAACAACATTTCTCATTTCAGTTCATTTTAGTGATGTGTTTCAAAAAGATTTTCACGGAGACTGAGGTTTCATATATGTGCATATATCCTCATATACTGTATGTGGGCAATTAGGATACCAATTTCATGTGTTCGCACATAAGTTTTTTGCTTTTTTTTTAAAGTTAGTTCTTAGTTATTGCCTTGATAATAGACAATATGAACTAGGCATCATGTATGACAGTTGCCAAAGTGAGATATGAGCTAAAATGACCAGATCCTGCGAAAGGAGACATATCTTGTATGTACATATAGGGCTTATATGTGGATATAAAGAAGCAATACAGGAGACCTATATGGCCTGTATATGCACATATATGCACCTCAATGTTGCCTATATGTGGCATATATACGCATATATATTATCATATATATGCATATATACTGCATATAGGTTTCATATATGCGTATATATCCTCATATAGGTGTGGATATATACGCATATATACTGCATATAGGTTTCATATATGCGCATATATCCTCATATAGGTGTGGATATATGCACATATATACTGCATATAGGTTTCATATATGTGCATATATCCTCATATAGGTTCTTTCCATGTGGGTATCTCTGTACATTGCATATTAACTATGCTTCTATTAACATCTGATAGTCTGAGCTCGCTTTATCGCTCAGTCAGTTGTTTTACACATCAAGGAAAATAATTATTTCGCAGCTGACATTACCTATAAAACATCGCTGATACTCATCCTAGGCCCCTCAGTACTTTTTTTTTTAATCATTTAAGGAGTTGAAAGCCTAATTGTACTAAGCAATTTCCATAGGTTTAGTTTATTTTCAAATGTCAGTGTTCTAACTGCTCATTTTATTTGATAGAGTTTTTGCTCACAGGAAGATACAATATGTATATCCACTTAGACATAGACAATATCCCTTTTTTTGTCCCTAAAATTCTTAAAGGAGTCAGACACATTTTGTAATCTTGAAACAACCTGTCCATGTTTTAAATCTGTGCATATCCTCAATTTTATATCTCAATCTTTAATTGCTTCAATTGATTTTTAGGCTGATGTAATTTATGTATATTCTGTTACATTTGAAAATTGCTACTGTAACGGGTTCGACCCTTTATGCATGGACGACACTATGAAACACGGACACGAGGCAAGGACTTACGGGGGAAAAAAGGTAATTTTATTAATGCAAAATGGGAAAGGAAAGCGTTACAGAGGGGAGGATGAAATGATGTGCGGGTCTGGTGGGCAGTGCCCCACTGGCAGGTTCACACAGGCTGGTGAGTAATGGTGGCGGGCAGAGTCGCAGCGTGGGCCCAGCAGCTCCTACGCAGTTCGTTCATGCTGGCTCTGCTCTCGGGGGATGCCCGGACCGGCCCCTGTGGGCACGGCCTCAGATGGGAGTCCTCTGGCTGGGAACCATGACGTATACCTCCTTACGGCCTTTTTCTCCTCTGCGGCAGGGGCACGAATATCCAGGTCCGTGCGGGAGCTTGGTGAGTATGTGTCTGTCCATGCTGCAGAGATCAAAAGTGCATTCTACTCGCCTCTTTGAAATTCCTGGGACTCGTTCCATTGCCCCCATATGCATGCCGCACTTACATGTTTTAGAGCACGCGTTGCACTCTCTGCTTGTAAATCCAGTATCCCAACAGACCCCCGAGCTACACTCCCTGCTGAGAAGCCCGTAATCTTTTTACGGAGATAGCTCACCAGCCGTGCCCATTTCCGCGGCCTCGTCCCTTCTCACACCTGAAGAAGGGGAGGCCGCATAACTGGTGAGCTTCGGAGTGAGTGAGGAGCGCCATTAGATTTGGGTGCATGCCGTGATGGCTACCCTTTCAAAAAAAATTCTGATTCAAGTTGGTTGAATCCATCAACACCCAGATATGGCTGGTTTGTGTGGACCAGAACTCCCTAGGCAGAATCGGGCCAGTGTGATCTGGCAACCCAGGGTTTAATGTAGGGCTGCAACTAACGATTATTTTGATAATCGATTAGTTGGTAGATTATTTTTTTCCCCGATTGATCAATTAATCGGATAAAAACTAAACGCTTTGATTTGATGTTTTGCTTAACTATATAAAACCATAAATCAGCGTATTATTTATGTATAAAAGTAAACTTTAAAAAATGCAAAAGCCACATATAGAGTTTAATGATCTTTAATTTTGATATTTAAACCTTATTTTATGTAAATCAACATTTTTGTTTTTAACAAAAATTGCAGATGGCAAGTTGACAGTGTATATATATATATATATATATATATATATATATATATATATATATATATATATATATATAGTTAAAAAATACACTGACATAGACATATTCAGTTATTAAGAATGACCTCAATTTATTCAAGTTAATAAGAAGAATAATAGACTTCTAGACTTCGGTTTATACATTATTTCAATCCTCTCTTGTATTTTATCCTTTTTTTGTTGTCTCAATAATAATAATAATTAATATATTAATAGACCATTTTGCTATACTAGACATTAATCTTATTGTTTTAAAAATTCTCGTAATATGGCGCCGTAGGGAGAGAAAAAAATTGCCGCTACTGGGTTCACTCTGTTTATTTTGGCCTTTTCCCGCATTTCCCTCTGTATAGCATGTAGGATCATGGGATATATCCGGTCCCCCGAAGTGTCAAATGATCGTGAAGAAAACGAACTAGAAGTGTTTTCCATGCGTTCGTTGGGATTTGAACGCCAAGAAAAAGCTGCATGCAAAGTTTTTACGCCGTATAACCGCGCAGCCGGACAAACGCATGTCACCAAAGCCCGTGTGAACACTCTCACTGACTCCTTTTTTCCAAAATTTTGTCATGGTCAATTCCTCCCCATCGCTAGGGGGGCACCCACATGTGTAGAAACTCAGTGCTTCAACCGCGCTCACTGGACACTACAAACGGCAGAAAACCGCTCGATTAGAGGTGTTTAATGTAAATTGCTCCCATACCTTGGAGGACTTGGGGCGTGCGCTTTTTCCTGCAAACGCTTCTGTAACCTCCATTGCGCGAGCGACTGTGTATCTGTGTGTGTCTGTGTGTATTTGTGCACCTTGTGGTCGCGCTCCTCAGTAACATGAGCAGCCCAACTAATTGATAACGGCATTCGTTGACAACGAATTTCATTATCGATAATTATCGAGCTTATCGATTAGTTGTTGCAGCCCTAGTTTAATGTACGTCACTTGATGTACATTACAGTAGTGTAGAATCTCACAAGAGCATCTATATCGCATGCATACAGTACATACTATGGGTATATTCCTTATTGTTGTGGGTATGTCTGAATGAAATAGGAACCCAGAGAAGGGGTAGCTCAGTGATTTAAGGCCTTGGACTTAAGGTCCTAGGTTCAAACCCCATGATAGCCAAGTTGTAGCTACAGATATAACAGCTTCAACATTTCTGGGAAGCTTTTCCACAAGGTTTAGGACTGTGTTTCTGGGATTTCTTGACCTTTCTTCCAGAAGTACATTTCAGACACTGAGGTTGGACAAGAAGGTCTGTTTCGCAGTCTCCGCTCGAATTCATCCCGAAGGTGTTCTATCAGGTTGAGGTCAGGACTCTGAGCAAGCCAGTCAAGTTCCCCCACACCAAACCCACTCATTCATGTTTTTAAGGGCCATTGGGCCCATGAGCAAGGCCCTTAACCCTCAACTGCTCGGCTGTATAATGAGATAAAAAATGTCAGTTGTATTTACATTTAGGCATTTGGCAGACACTCCAGAGCGACTTACATTTTTACCTCATTACACATCTGAGCAGTTGAGGGTTAAGTGCCTTGCTCAAGGGCCCAACAGTGGCAACTTGGTGGTTGTGGGGTTTGAACCTGGGATCTCCCTAACCAGTTGCTCTAGACAGGGTGCTGACATGTAAATGTCTAAATGACAAAAGAAAAACCATAAACAGGTTTATGACATCAGCAATGTTATGTATCCTGTGTCTAGAAAAATGTGTATTGATAATTACTACATGCTTCTACAGTACAGTATACTAGCCACCAGTTTTGTTTTCTATAGCCAGGATGATTTACTGCGCATGTAATCCTATAGGAAAGAACTGCAAGGTGGACACTTAAAAAAAAAAAAAACTGCTGTCAGTGGATTTCTTTTAGTTGTGGAAATTCAGAATGACTTTGAACTCGTTTATACTTTCTGAAAAGCCATGTTGCAGGCTGGTGGTCGAGCGAGGAAGACAAACGTGAAGAACAGAACGCTGAGGAAAGAAAATTGTCTTGTTAGTCAGCGGCTTACAGACACTTTGAGGTATATTTCATTTACACTGCAATATAACTAAAAATAACAACTTGCCAATTGTTGGAACATTCACTGGTATATGATGTGACATCCTACAGTACTTTACTTGTGGCTGCATTGTCAAGTCACACTAGTGGGTCCTGTTTTATTGATTTCCTTCCTTCTGTGCTACAACAGAGGCAAACAAACTCTTCACTGCCAGAGTTTAAACAATAGTTATGGAATCTTTTATAACTGATACTAATAGAACAAATCTAAATAAAAGCCTAGGCTGATTATTGTAAACTACAAGGTGGTATCAAAAAGTTTCGGGATTTGCTCTGTTTACAAGCTCTGTTTTTCACTGAAGCGCCTTAAAACCTCGCAGTACAATTCGCTATTAATGGTCCGACCCCTGGGGATGAATTCTCAAAGCACAATGCTGGGAACATCAAAAAAGGTGATGAGCATGCACTTGGTCGATCTGCGGACCTGCCTTGCCTTTTTCGGTCTTTGGCTCTTCCACTGTGAAGGCTTCATCTTAGGGTCGTACCCATACACTTAAGTTTCGTCACCGGTAATGATCCTCGACATGAAGGATGGATTATTCAAGGTATTCAAGGTCAAAGACGGAGTTCTTGGCAGACTTCGACATGATGTTTCTTCTGCTCCTGGGTCAGCAGCCTGGGGCAACTTCGCAGCAACACAGCACAATTTAAAATTGCACTTGAGGATGACCTGGACTGTTCTGTATGACACACCAACAATTGCAGCAATGTTGTGAATTGGCCTTAGACAATCATCATGAAAAAGTTGCGGTGGTTGAGCTTGTAGAAGGTCTTTCAATGACACTGAAAACACCTCGACCTCGGCTTGCTATCCATGATGAAATAGCAGACGGTGGTAACGCACATGGTCCGAATGGCACCAGTTGCACAGCTCTTGTTGTACACAGGATGATGTCTTTTGGCACACTGACTTATGAAGGATTGTGCTCCCTGTGACTGTGCGTCCAGCTGTAATCTGTTGTGCTGCCTAACAAGACTTTTTGATACTTCCACATATCAAGGACTGATTAGTGCGTCCTTATGGTTACACATATTTTGTATCAAATAGCAAATCATCATATAGCAAATAAAGGTATCTTTCCATATACTGTACAGTAAGTGTAAAACCAACATTACAAACTGAACTATGTGACTTTTACATACTTGTTTAAAAACATTAACAAACTAGTTGTATCTGAGGGAATTCTTTACTTGCTTTAGTTCAATCATAAAAAAAGAAGAAGAAGAAGAAGAAGACATGCCAATGAGTAATGCTAGCAGAACTGTGCACTAATGCTAGCATGCTGCTTCAGTGTTCTCAATACATCACAGGTTAAGTGTCCATAAGGGATCAATACAGCCCAGGGCCCAGAAAGATTGGAATGAGCCAGGGAGTCATTCTCAACTAATTTATTTTTACTTCTCGTTCTTATGAGCGGCTGGTAGAGACATCCAGCTGATTAACTCCACCATTCATCAGCCACAGACTGAGAGCTGCATCGACTGACTGGTTGTTCTCTCTGACCTGGATTCATTCAAACGGTATTCATTTGACTTCAGGATCAGAACGTAAGAGAGAGAGGACAAGAGTTACGTGCTATATACGCCATGTCCTAACGATCGCTCATATTTCAGTCGCTCATAAGCATTAACATTTGAATTATTAAGAACGATAAGTACTAAATGACAGGTTAAAAGGTAGGAATAAAAGAAATGAATGTAAAAAAAAATCATAAAAATGGTCCGTGATAGTGAAGTGTGGAAAGAAAAGCCTGATTTGTTCTTTATGAAGACAAATATATATATATATATATATATATATATATATATATATATATATATATACACCGATATTGGCAGTCACTGAATGTTTGACAAGATCATTAATATTTCATAAGCAGCTACACCTCATCTTCAACCCCTACAGTATCAACAGGGCATAATAGATTAAGTACACAGAGTTCTCAGACAGTATACTGTCTGCACCTCAAGATGGTGCCTTGCTATAATTTAATATGTTTGACTCTAGATTTTGTCTATACACCATGGTATGAAGATTGATATGACTGTCAGACAGGTACTGCAGCACGGTCATGCGAGTGTTTTTTTTTTCCCCCCAACCCAAATCAAAACCATTTTTAAGCTAAATATAATAATAATTTAAAGGCTAAAAGATTGTATATTTTTGTGTTTCCTGTTAAAAACATGTTCTGCCTAAACTGTCAGGTCAGTCAGAAGGTACTCCGGTTTCCTCCCAACATGCAGATTAGGCTAATTAGCATTCATAAAAAGCCTGTAGTGTGTGTATGTGTGTGTGTGTGTGTGTCCTGCAATGAATTGGCACCCCATCCAGGGTGTACCTATCCTCCAGGGTGTACCCAGCCCCCACGACCCTGTTTACAGGATAATGTGGTATAGACAATGAGTGAGTGAGTGAGTGATGCAAACTGGTGCAATCATCATCGTTATTTATGATTTTTTTTTTAATTAATTTAAAACATAAGGTAAACATATGCGTTCTTTTCTCTTCTTTTTTCAGTTTGACAATTATATAATAATGATGAAAACAGATACATTGTACAGTATCTGGATATAAGAGTGGTGTTCCCTTTCAAGGCTTCACTCGATGCTGCGTGAAAACGCTATGGGAACCATTTTGTCGCGTTGCCGGTCGTTGAAGCATGCTGTGAAAACACGCCAAAGTTTTTGGCTATATATATAACCTCGACAGGTGACGTCATCTGATTAGATGTAGGTGGAGGTTATAAAAACAGGTGAGCCGGCAACAACCTCAGATCATTTGTCTTCAGAGCCTTGTTGTGAAGCGTGCTTGTGATAAACCAGCAAAATAAGAAGGTGTTTAACTCACCAATTTGACGAGTTTAAACCAGATATCCCTCCGTGTGTGATAATCCATATCGGAGTGCGATCTCTGCTTCGACTAGTTCTGCGCGCGCCGCGCATTCCGTGAGAAGCTGCAAGCCACCGCGCATTCCTGGCTTAAAACTCGTGCATCTGACAGAGCTGCGGCAGACGGAGGTAAGAAAACTCCTTTCTTCCGCGTTGTCATCACGAGGATTCCTCTCTTGCTTACCGGAGATGAAAATAGCCTTAAGCACTTAAAAAAAAACAAAAAAAACAAGCAGTAGACGGCAGCTTCTGTCGGGTGGCCGGGGGGCAGAGCCTCAATGACGCTCCCCCCCCCCCCCTCTTAGCTCTCTCCATATGAGTTAACCCTTTCATGGAGTAAGCTGTATTCATGCTGTGTTTTTCCTGCCATCGACTTATTTGTTTATTTAAATATAGTCGATGTGGAAACGCGGGATTATATGATGACGCCCAGATAGCAGAGACGCCTCACAGGCTATCTCTCTCCTGGGACATCATCCTCCCTGGTAAGCTTATACTTCCTTTCTAGCTGTGTAGACTTTTATCTTCCCTGGAGGGAAAAGCTTTTCAGGCAGTGGGTCAGCTTGGTGCTCCACTGCACACCATGGCGGTTTTGCAGGCCTACCAGGCTGACCTGCTGAGAGACTTGAGTACTGGTGGGGCTCTTCAAGATAAGGTTAGCGATGTTGTTGAGTCAGCTGCCACTAGTTTCTGGGGTGAAGTTATACGAACAAGCTTTTGGGAAATTCCCTCCCTGCCGTGCTCAAGAGTCGGGACTGTCGGCCACCCAGTCTCGACCGGGTCTGACTCTTGTGAAGCGTAAACACAAGGAGTGTGGGTTTTTTCTTTTGGACCCGGGCACCTCCTCGTAAAAAATTGGGGTGCGCCGCGTTTCACTATCTGCCCCAGGAGGTCAGATTGATTTAAAATATATATACATACATATATATATATATGTGTGTGTGTAAAATAAAATAAATGGGGGTGGCCCCCCAATAGGGAGAGGCACCCAGAATTCCTTTCAAACGAATAAGTGTTCTCCCTGGCAGTCCCAGGAGGTCAGTGTTTTTGCTCCGCCACCACTGGCAGCGTGGAAGCTACTGCCAAGTATATCTCCTTGGGTACTAAGCACTGGAGAGAGGAACTACAGGATTCAGTTCTCACTTCACCTTCTGTGTTTTCAATGGCGTGGCCTCCACTTCCATGAAACCAGAAAGTGCGCATCTGCTGACAAGCTGCCGGGGAAGGGGGCCATGGAAAATGTTCCCCCACCAGACAGTGAGTCAGGCTACTACAGTCGGTATTCTTGGTTCCCAAGAGGAACGGGGGCTGCGTCCAATATTTCAGATTCTGCGGGCTCTCCCGCTACCTGAAAATCAATGAATACAGTTCAAATGTTGACTGTAAAGGTGATTGCTCACAACCCTACCAAGCGATTGTTTCTGACAATCGATTTAAGGACTCTTACTTTCATACAGAAACATTGCCACAACACAGGAAGATCCGGAGGTTCGCTTTCGGGGGCGAAGCTTACCAGTATCAGGTCCTTCCATTGGTCTAGCTCACCCGCACACATACAAAATGCACGGATTTTGCCCTGGTTCTTATGGGAGTCCCAGGGCATCCGGTGGCTAGTGCTTCGACATCAGCATGTCGTCCTAGCTCATCTCTGTTCTCAGGACTGGGACCCAACGCCACGAAAGCGTGCTCTTTCCTGTGCAGAGGACAACACATTGGGTACCATATGGGAATCGGTCGTAAGCGGGCACAGCTGTCTCCCGCTCGTATCGAACCCATTCTCAACACCCTCAAGGAAAACAAGCTAGACCAGAAAGTGACCATCACTTTCAAACATCCTAGCTCTCATGGCAGCTGTATCCACGGTGACACCTTTGGGCCTTCTGCACATGAGAGCATTCCAAGTTGTGGCTAAGAACCAGGGGATATCACTAGGGCCAATCCCCAATATGGGTTACGCGCCAGGTGCTTCGTACCCTTTCTACGTGGTTCAGACCCCGGTCTCTACTCTGGGTACCACTCTAAGTTCATCTTGTCATCGCTGAGGCTAATGACAGATGCTTCCCTCACAGGCTGGGGTGCGGTCTCTGATGACCGTCCAGCCCAAGGGAGCTGGAGAGGCTATCTTCTCGCATGGCACAGCAATTGCCTCGAGATGATGGCACTATTTCTGGCCCTAAATCACTTCCTCCAGCAGTTGAGAGGCTGCTATGTCCTAGTGCGGTGGACAACACTATGGCAGTCTCGTATATTATCACCAGGGCGGACTGTGCTCGCGCCGATAACAGCTAGCGCACCAGGTTCCTGTTCCTCAGAGCGATTTACATTCCAGCATGGATGCGGGAGCAGTAGTACTGTCCAGTCTATCTCTGACACACGGGGAATGGGAACCCCACTCTGAAGTAGTCAGGGAGAGATTTTCATGTTGCAAGGCGGACCTCTTGCCTTCCAATATATGCTTTGCCTTTTGCTGCTCTTCAGATTTACGTCCACCGCATCAGCTACAGTAGTGGCGTAGGTCAGAGCAGCTTCTACATGTTTTGCATGAGAGATGCTATTGCCCTCTCCTATGAGGCGCGTGGCTCACTTCGCCTCTGGGAATCAGGGCTCTTTCAACCATGGGGATTGCCTCATCTATTGCATTAGCAAGAGGCATTCCCCTGCAGCAAGTATCTGCTAAGCAGGTAAACCCTGTCCACTGCCGAATTGTTTCAGTGCTGGAGTTTCCCTCCTCGGGTCTGTGCCCTATTACTCTCAGGACGTACGTGACTGCATCCTCTCTCAACTATCTTCCGAAAGCTCTATAAACCCAACAGGCACCCTATTGCTCTTGAAGCCTTCTGTCCTCCGCGCTTACAGCTTCGGAGCAGGAGAGACTTCACTTGCTGTGTCTTGCTTGTGCTCTTCAGATCTACGTCCACCGCATCAGCTAGTGGCGTAGGTCAGAGCAGTTTCTACATGTTCTGGATGAGACATGCTATTGCCCTCTCCTATGAGGCGTTTGGCCTCACTTCGCCTCTAGGAATCAGGGCTCTTTCAGCCAAGGGGATTGCCTCATATATTGCACTAGCAAGAGGTATTCCCCTGCAACAAGTGTGTGCCAAGCAGGTAGACCCAGCCCACTGCCAAAATGTTTCAGTGCTGGAGCTTCTGCAGGAAAAGCTTGTCCTTGGGCTTGTGCCCTAGTACCCTCAGGATTTTCTTAGCTGCATTGTTTGAAGCCTTCTGTCCTCCGCCTTTTACAGCTTCGGAGCAGGAGAAACTTCACTTACTGTCCAGTATGTGCTCTTCAGATTCACGTCCACCGCATCAGCTAGTGGCGTAAGGCTTCCCTCAATCGTAAAGTAACATACTGCTTGATTATTGCACATTTAGGTCCTGCACCTGTCTACAAGTTCAGCTCTTTACAGTACAGTATATGCGTTTGCTTGATTGGAACAAATTTATGCATCCATATAATCCCACAATTAACTGCTATTTACAGTCCAGGTCAAACAGCACATGGTACTTTCAACATTCTTTTAGCATTAGGCAGAATTAACACCAGACCCATAGCATAGCAACCGCCTATGTTCTGTTTGTGCAGCCATACAGTATGCATGGACTTGCTACTGTTGATGAAAGTCAGACCAGTGTCTAAAAAAAATTCTGAAATGCACTGGGTGTTTGCCTTGAGATATTAGGTGCAGTGTGATATATTTGAGTCTAGCCAACAGGATAAAACTGCAACTGTATAGCTGTATCAATTTACCATCTGGTGAAAGCACATCATAAGAAAGGAAGACGATATAATGCACCAATTCTGCCACAAGTCTACTGTATATTACAAGCTGTCTTGACAAAGTATTTTCAAAACCTCATTTGAAAGAATGTGCAGGAGTAAATGTGTACAAACTTATTTGGGTTAGAAAACAAACCATGCATATATCTGCACTTTGTCTTGACAATCATACTGCTGCTGCTGTCACCCATCCTTATACCTTTCCCTGTATCATATTTCTATATTTCATATTTTTGGTCAAGACAGTCACGAAAAGCATTTCATACTGCGAATGGTTTTTACTCACTCATTACCTATACCGCTTTATCCTGTATACAGGGTCGTAGGGGGCCTGGAGACTTGGTGCTCAAGGAGGGGTACACACTGGATGTGGAGGACTCTGGGAGGAAACCTACCAAGCATGGGGAGAACTCCATGTACACAGGCCCGGGGCAGGAATCGAACCCGGACCCTGTAAGTGTATGACGACAGTGCTCACCACTACACCACCATGCTGCCTACGTTTTTATCAGTTTTGTGTGCGACAAATTAAAATTGAAAGAGCTCCACGACTAACATAAAAATTATATTTATTACATAAAATTTTTTATGCATATTTTAAACTTTTCTGCATAGTGGGTTTGAGTGGATGTTAAAAAAACAAGCTGGTGATTTATTTGTATATATTTATATCAGTTGAAAATTATATTCCTATTCCATGACTAATTCCCTGAATAAACTGTCATGAAAGTACACTTATTTAACTACTAGATTAAAATAAAAAATACTAAAATGATAGAATTAAAATGATTAATGAAAACTAAAATATTCTAGAAAACGATTAAATATGTGACAAAATAACTATATAATTAAATAATGATACCACCAACACTATCTTATAGAATTTTGTAATAATAATAGCAATAATTAGTAAAAGCCACAGCAATAGGGCACACGGTGGCATAGTGGTTAGTGCAGTGGCCTCGCAATACCAGGATTGAGGGTACAATTCACGCCTCAGGTCTGTGTGCATAGAGTTTGCATGTTCTCCCCATGTTTGGTAGGTTTCCTCCGGGTACTGTGGTTTCCTCTCATAGGGCAAAGACATGCAAATGAGGCTAACTGGCGTTTCCAAATTGCACGTAGTGTGCTTGTGTTCCCTGTGATGGATTGCCACCTTGTTCCCAGGATAGGCTCCAGGCCACTCCAGTGAATTGTAAATGACTTTCTTTACATCTAATTTTGGGAATTGTTGACAATAGTTACCTTAATCTGTGGATGTGGAAACCATCCCTGGGTTATCGCTTGACAGCGTACACTAATGTAAACCGTTTCTGTAAACCTTACTCTTTGAGAAACCTCCTATTTCGTTCTCAGAACCTAGATTATTTGTTTTAAACAACAGAATAGGTAATATGTTTTAGAACACTAATGGCCTTAGCTTATGGCCCTGCAAGGGCTTGCAAATGTGAGTCTGACATCCTTGAACTATATTATCATTACCAGAACGTCTGGCTTTTTCATTAAAGTTATGTTTATATGAAACTTTAATAGCATATTAGCTCTATTAGCACAGAGCAAAATTAAAGAAGCAAGACCAGATACCAAACATCTGGCTGACAATTATGTAAATTTGTTTATATATTTTCCCTATTCTCTCTTTTAAGCTGCTGGAGGAATTTTTTTAACCTCTGCTTCGGCACACACAGGAAAACTAACTGACTTTAGCAAAAACAGCTTGCGACAGATTCTATAGATTCCAAATCTTCATTCTAATAATGTTTAATATGTCTACCTTTAATGACTGCTACAGTACCACTGAAGAGAAAACTCTGTGATTTATCTCTTCACTTTAAACGTGAAAGCTTTGATTTAGACTGCCAAATCGTTTTAGTTTTGCAAGCCAGACTTTAAAGCTGCTGTAATTCCAGTCAGACAAGTTCCCGCACTCTCCTCTGTTCAATCGTACATCGTCTATCCCAAACTTTTTCTAAAGCCATTTAATCCAAATATATGTGCATAGTGCAATGGGCTGAAATGAAGCAAAAGCAGAGCAACTAGTGTCAGCTGATCCATAGAGGTGGGTGCAGCAGGACTCGCTTACCTTCACCTTTAAAATAAGTTAACAGATATAACCTAATCTATTTGCTTTTCTAGATCATGCATGCTACAGAGTATTATTGCACCCATAGTGGTCAGAAGTAGGAACTGCAGCAAGCCTTAATAGAGGCTCCCTGGGGCAGGTATTATGCTGCCCCATGCTTGCTGTTGACATAAGATTCCGTGTTAATATTTAGAAATAGTCTAAATAGATATATATAATCAGCTGTTTTACTTACAGTACTGTGCAAAAGTCTTGGTCACATACAAAAATATAGCATAAGATGCTTTTTAGAACATTTTTGCAAAAAAGAAACTTCTATAAAGAGCAATAAAGAATAATATAATAAACCGTCAATATTTGGAGTAAAATCAGGAGTTTTAGACACAGATCTGTGCAGTTTTATAAGGAAACAGCTGTTAGTTTTTACTGACCATGCTGTAGAATTGAGTTCTTCTGGTAACTTTGTCACACTCGCTCCTTTCTATTTTTATGCAAATCCAAGAAGAGTACATTAGGTTTTTTGTTTCCAAAATAAGAAGAAAGAGATGTGGCATGAGAGCGGTGGCAATAAGGGCCGCTTGTGGTCAATGTGTAGCAAGTGACTAATTTGATGATTATCAGACTATAGATTAAAGTACTGCCTCACAGAAATATTAATTAATTCATATTTACTCAAGTGAAGTGATATTTATTAATATACCACACTTGTTGAAATATAGAACAAATAAATTATTAGATCATTACATATATAAATGTATACATTTTTATATATATACAAAAAAAACACACAAAGGAAGATTAAAAGAAGTATAGGGTATCAGTCTGACCCAAAGCTACTGTATAGGGAACAGATGTGTTTTTAACAAATGTTCAGAGTGGAGAAGATCCTGATGTTAAGTAATTCCATAGCCTAAGGCCAACAACAGAAAAGGCCTGACCTCCTTTTCCCTGCACCAGAAAAGAAGCAATTGATTAGTTGATTCAAGGTCTCTAGGAGTTGAACAATTGGAAAGAAGGTCAAAGAAGGTGCCCTTTCATTGTAGGCTTTAAAAACAAACAGTGCTGTGTTTTAAAATATATTCAATATTTTCCAGGAAGCCAGTAAACGAATGCCAAGTTTGCGGTCATGCGATTTCTCTTTCCGTGTTCCAGTCAAGAGCCGAATAGCAGTTTGGGATCGAATTATTATATCATCAGTCAGATGCGGTACGGTACATGCTTTATATGCACTGCAGCGGCACATCTTTGTCTTAGTTTTCCTAACATATACCACTCTTAACTGTTTCAGACATCTCCGGAGTGATGCTCAAGACTCACCAATTTAACAGCACACTCGAGGCCAAATCAATGTTGTTGTTTTTTATACGTTGGCTTTATTCTTAGCCTTAAGTACATACATACATTTACTGATTTTTATGCATGTTGTCCAATTAAGGCTATTCTTTCAGACATCCACATATTTCAGCTCTCTCTAGTGCTGGAAAAAATCAACACTGATGTTAACTTCTGTCCTTTCTTTTGCACAGTCCTGTTCCTTTCGGGGCAATTACTTCAGTATTGCACTCATCACTCTTCCAGGCAGTTCTCTAGTAAGTTCAAGATGGGACAAGAGCTTCTATCTGCTGTCACTTCCAAAAGATATATTAATAAATTCCTTGCAACTCTGCTCTTATGTCCTCCTCTATCAAACTAGCGCGTCACTTTATTTTGTTTTGAGTTGTTACATACTAACCAGGCAGCAAGGACTGACAGGGGCAGAGATGAGCTTTTAATTGGTACCGATGTAATGCCTGCACTGTAAGTCATGTCAGAATATGCCTGCTTTGATTGGTTAATTAAGTGGGACACTGGCGGCTTAGCGGTAGGTGTTTCCCCTGCCGTGTGTAAAGTCCGGGTTTGATTCCCAACCAGTGCCCAAACCCCCGCCACTGGATGCAGTGCCGGTCCCAAGGCCGGATAAAATGGGAGAGTTGCGTCAGGAAGGACATCCAGCGAAAGCTTGTATGTGTGGACCGGATAGTCTACTGTGGCGACCCCTTGCCAGGAGCAACCGAAAGACCAATAACAACAAATTGGTCTGGGGAATGCAATACTGTTGCAAACTTTTAAAAGAAGAGGTACAGTCTCCACCAGACTAAGCAGAACATGGGAGCACATTTTAACCATGTGCACTACCAGCTTTCTGGGCTTAAACTTCTTAACCCAAAGACATTCTGTAATGATACTGTAAGCATAGAAGCATTTGTAGGGTATGAGCCTTGTGGATCCTGAATTCCTCTGTCAAGATGGAAGAGCCTTGATGCAGAACTCCACCAATCTGGCCTCTATGCTAGAGTGGCCGGACAGAAGTCATTCCTCACTAAAAGGCACATGACAGCTGGTTGGGAGTTTGCCAAAAAGCCCCTGAAGTACTCTCAGACCATAAGAAGCAAAGTCCTCTGGTCTGATGACACAAAGATTGAACTATTTGGGATCAAGAAATCGTGCACTGAACATCACCTTATTAAAATCATCCTTACTGGTAACACGGTGGTAGCAACATCATGCTGTGGGGATGTTTTTCTGTGACTTTGACTGGATGGATGAATGGATGCAGAAAAATAAAGAGCTATCCAGAATGAAAACCTTCTCCGGAGTGCTCAGGATCACAGGCTAGGGCAATGGCTTCTGTTTCATCAAGATAACGACCCAAAGTATACCGCCAAGAAAATATAAGAGTGGCTTCAGAACAAAAGTCCTGGGGCGGCCAGCCAGAGTCTTGACCTGAACCCAATAGAGAGTCTCTAGAAAGACCTAAACATGGCTGTGGTCGTTCTACCTGATTGAGCGTGAACGATTCTGCCAAAAAGAATCAAAGAAACAAAAGAAAGGTGTGCCAAGGGTATAGCAGACTTGAAGCTGCCATTGCTGCCAAAGGTGCATTATGCAAGTACTAAGTGATGAGCCTGAATGCTTATACAATTTGGATATATCAGCCATATTTTTTTTATATATATATAAATGTCTTCATTTTTCTCCTTTCTGGGGTATGTCCTTGGATGTTTTATCTTATCTATATAAAAAGAGAGGTTTTGTCTGTACATTGGTCAAAGCTCACTCTTTTAATGATATATTTATGTCTCAGAAACGACCATCACGTGCAACTGGGTGGACAGAATTTAATAAATGCCATAAATGAAATCAAAATGATGAGTAGGGGGAAAGTTATGAACAATTATGTGCTAGATTAGAAACATGAGATCTGAAAATTTTGATTCCTCTTCAGATCATAAAAAAGGATCAAGTTTTGACAGCGTACTACAGAATGACAGACAGGACCTTAACCTGAAATATCAATATCACTGATTACATAATTTTTTTTTTTAGTTACATTTTTATAAATAAACAGACATTTGGAAATTATCTGATTTCAAATACATTTCCAGCAGGTGGGATTTGGAGCAGAACAACTCAATCAACTCCAACACTTTGTTGTCGCATTCGTTTCTCACACTCACATCCGCTTGGAGGGACAACATATTTTCTATAAAAGGATGTGATTTTAAATATAAGCCTGTGATGCATGAGCACTTTCTCATCTATTGTAACTGAGACAAGAATAATATTGTAATATTGTAAGGTGAGTTTTGTTGGCTGATATATGCATTCAAAAATCATGGACTGGATAAAGATTAACTGACTTATAGTACTCGCTTATTCTCACCTACTGTACTTATTCAACAGTACAGGATATACCGCTTTGCCCTGTGAAGGGTCATGAGAAGCCTAGATCCTCATATGGAGGCTTTTCATTGTGCAGAATAACAGAATACAGTTATGAGAGAAAAAAAATCCCTTTATTTCTCAATACATTAATGCACTTATTCCAGTGGGATACCCTCAATGCAGAAAGTTTTCTCAGTATGACCAGACCAGAGCGCCTGCTTCACGTCTGAAATGCTGGCCTCCCAGGAACTCGGCCCAAACATACTGTATGAAAATGGTTTGGACTGAGGTCAGGACTGTACTGCGGCTTGGCAATAGTGGTCAATCGGTTTTACCCCTGAATGATGATCGTGCATAATGCTTATCCAAGTGTTTTTTTTTTTTAAACATTTTTACAAGGAGTGCACAAATGCTTCTGATTCCCTATGAAATCCTGAAATGTGATGGCAGTGCATTGCAAAGTCACTATTGGCAAGAAAGTTGTTTATTTATTTATTTATTTTTCTTATTTCCCTGAACTGTGAAATATATTTTATATAATACCGTATATGCCACTTCATGCTTTTAAAGCGTGAAGCAAGTGAATGTGTTATTCTTATCACCTCTCTCTAGAAGGTATTTAGTCAAGGGCTCGCTTAAGGTATCACCCAAATGAGGATAAGCACTTTTTTAAATCCGTAATCCGTGTATCTGTAAAGCTGCCTTGCGACTATGTCAGCATTGGAAGCGGATTGGATTATTTTACTTCTTTACATTTCAGACTGCTACAGTGAAGTCCTTTGTAACTACTGGAGCATTTCCATATGCTCATTTCCTTGCTGAATACCAACAGCAAAGTTGTCACCTCATGACTGTGGTGTCACGTGGGGAGCCTGTAAAATGTTCCAGCTACTTCATGCTTGTCTTCTTTTCTTCTCTTCTTGTCAACGGTTTGGGGAAGTAGATGCAAATTGTATGGTGCTATTTTTGTCTCTTGTTTGAAAGGAAAAAAAAAACGCTTTGACATACCTTGATGGTGACAGTAATTCTATGAGGGTGAGTCAAAACTTATCGAACTTTGGCTGTAGAATTTATTTTAATTAACTTTTTAAAAAGACAAATATTGTATGTAATTTTTTTAGATAATCCCCTTGCTTCTCAATACACATCCATCTGTCTACAAAATTTGATATTCCCTCAGTAAAAAATGGAGTCGCGAACTATGAATGCATATGGATCTTGAATACTCGTCCACGTAGGGCTGCTTTCAGGGGATCAAACAATTGAAAGTCTGACAGCGTGAGATCAGGACTGTAGGGAGGATGCTTTAACACCTCAAAATGAAGTTTTTGCAGAGTGTCGATGGTATAGGGTAGAAGTGTGCAGTCATATATTGTCATGCGAGGTCACAGCGTCCTTGGATAGCCGTCCTCTGAGTTTAATCCAAAGTTTATGCTTAAGCTCTTCAATAAGCATCTCACTTCAACAAGAACTTTTTTTTCCTGATAATGTTTCAATACTGGCCCTTGAGAATCCCAGACAAAAACATGTAAGCATCAATTTTCCATCTAATGGATGACGTTTGGTGTAGTGGTTAGCACTGTCGCCTTGCACCTCCAGGATCCGGGTTCGATTCCCAGCCGGGTTCGATTCCCAGCCAGACTCGATTCCCGTCTCTGTGTGCATGGAGCTTGCATGTTCTCCCAGTGCTTTGTCGTTTTCCTCCGGGTACTCTGGTTTCCTCCCACAGTCCAAAGATATGCAGGTTAAGCTAATTGGTGTTCCCAAATTGCCCGTAGTGTGTGTATGTGTGTGCTCTGCGATGGATTGGCATCCTGTCCAGGGTGTACCCCGCCTCATGCCCTAAGTCTTCTGGGATAGGCTCTAGGCCACCCGCGACACTGAATACAGGATAAAGCGGTATAGAAAATGAGTGAGTGAGAGAGTGGATAACTTTTGAACTTTTTTCTCGGTCTGCAATTGAGGATGTTTCCGTTCCATACTCTGCCGTTTACGTGTAGTGATGAATTCATGTCTCGGCACCAGTAATGATTCTCTTTAACAAACTTTCACCTTTCTTAGAGTATTACTCCAAATTTCGTTTGCAGATATCCAAACATTTCTGTTTATGCTTAAAAACGAATCACTGCATGCTACTGTAAGTGGGACATCCATTTTTGCTCAGATGAACATTTTCAGATGAACTGATGTAACACGTTCACACTTGCACAGCAGTGACTGAGGAGGCAGATGTCTTGAACGGAAAGTGTTGATAAGACAGTATGTTTAAATATAACTGGAGTGCGAATAATTTTTGACTCACCCCTGTCATATCTGACATTATTCATTTAGGACAATTGTCCATGTCCCTATAAGACCCTAATAATCTAAACTACAGTAACTAAATTCATAATCTTAGAGTTGTACGATGAATTTGATCTATGCTCTATGCTCAAGAATTACTCTAACTGCATCATACATGTAACGCCATAAAACATGCATGTCTATGCATATCTATGGCTAGATATTCAATTGATTCCACTGACACGGTTTGCCACAGCAGGTAAAGGACACAGGAGACCTTGATGAAAAAGATGAGCTTCTTTGTTGAAATGCTGCAGCAGGATCAGAAACTGCCAGATGACAGTTTATCGGCCCCATAGATGAGAAGACCGAGTCCGTTCATCCGGTATGAAAGAAGAATAGATGAGCCAAATGCAAGAATGTGTAATGAATGAAAGGAGGATCTTATTGCGCCCACCTCGCTGACAGAGACGGACCTTTATGTACGTTCACATGACTGTGTTTTGTTCTCTACTGTACCTTGGCAGAGAGTGTTGCTAGTTCAACAAATGATAGATACCTATTCCTCTAAGGTATCATGGCCAATTATGAAGGTCATGGCAAATTAATAGCAGACAACTGTTAATATCTTACCATTGATTTTCCTGGATCCTGGTAAAAACACTTACAACACTAGTACTTGGTATAGCCTTTGAGGGACAGGCAGAGAAAGCCCTAAATATTTACAATGGTAACTCCTTTTTGGCGGCGACACAGTAACGGTTTATCCAGTATACAGGGTCACAGTGTGTAGGTCAGAGTATATCCCAGGAGACTTGGGGTACACCCTGGACAAGGTGCCAATCCATCGCACAGAACACATTCACACACTCATTTACACACTACAGACAATTTGGGAATGCCAATCAACCTAACCTGCATGTCTTTGTACTGTTGGAGGAAACTGACCAAGCACAGGGAGAACATGCACACTGTATACACAGACACCGCGGCAGGAATCAAACCTGGACCCTGGAGGTGCGAGGCAAAAGTGCTAAAAAATATGCCACGTGTTCCCACCAAAGAGTCACTATTGTAAATACTTGCCTCTGCCTGTTTAGACGATGAATGAATGACGACGACTCTTTGGCTGTCACAGAACAGGGAAACTGGTTTGTGTGCCAGAGCAGAGCATGAGCAAACCTCCAGAGCATGTTCATATCAAAAATCTTAAGCAATGTTGTGGTGGGAGAACAAGCTCTGGACATGAGCAGTTGCTCCCCTTTTGTTTTCTAAGAGCTACTGTACCTACGCACCTACCTGATCAATGCAATCACAGAACAGATGCTCTGTCTCGCAGCACACCGGTGCCCAGAGACTGGTGTTACATGGAATATGAGTCAGCTAATTTGCAGCACCTATGGAAAGGTAAATATTTATACATCTGGACTAAACTAAATATTTATACATCTGGACAATTGCACATGTCACTTTCACTAGTCATCTTTCATGCATATTTGCATAACCATGGTCACTTTAAATTATATACTCCCCGCCCCCTATATTTCTATATTTTGCAATATTTTATTATGCCCTTATTGTACAGTTTATTTTACTAGTTACATTTATTTCTTTAGTATTTCCTTTTATTGATATTTATTTTACGTACAAGCTTTTAGGCGTACAAGCTTTTAGGCGCCTTTTCAAGGCGGTCGTGTAAGCATTTCACTGCATATTATACTGTGTATGACTGTGTATGTGACAAATAAAATTTGAATTTGATTTGAATTTGAATTTGAAATGTAGAACTTGTTCTGGGTGCAAATACACAGGTAATTTATTCGTTAAAAGTTGTTCACAGAGAGGTCGAAATCAGATGCTTTAGGCCTGAGTGCGTTGGTGTATGATTGGATAGATCTTCAGACTTGAGATGAGATACAATATGTAGCCATTAATTTATTTCACTTGCTTCGGGTTTTTCACGGCGTCGGTTCCTAACAAGACCAGTTGGTCAGATCTCCTTAAGGAGCTCTTTATGAGTTTCGCAAATGGTGCTTCTGAGATTAATATTACTTAAGATGGCATACGACCAAATCTCATTTTGTACAGAGTCCCTTGTGTTTTTTTTTTTTTAAGTAACTGCATAAAATCCAGGATTCAAATTATGTTGAAAGTTTTTTATTTTATAGTTGGATAACATTTTGTCCTGTCCAACGTCTTGAGGGAAAAAAATAATTCATTATGCAGCTGATGCATTTGAACATTTGAACATAATTGATTATTAAAAATCCATAATTGGATATTGGTCCTAATCTTGAGGGTGCTTTTTAAGGTTAAATTATTGAGAATGGTTTGCAGTTCCTGAAGACTAGTTCAGCAACTAGAGTTCTCATTTTATGTCAGGAAGATGGAAGGGCGATGTGGATAGTGTAATTTCAGTCCATAGTCATCTGCATTATGCCAAGAGCAATGTTGGCACACAACATTATCATTATTGTGACATGGAAAAGCAGCCAATATAAATGAGACAAATGGATGTTTGTTTATTGGTTTTGGTTTGGATTATTACAGCAAAATGTAATCCCTAACAGAAGAATAAAATTAGGTGTTGTTGTTGTTGTTGTTGATGTTATTATTATAATTATTATTATTATTATTATTATTATTATTATTATTATTATTAGCTATTGCCATCATTCATCAAATATTATTATATGGCATGGTTGAATAAATTGTAAACAAAACCAATCAAATTACTTTAATGGAAAATAAATGCATGAATTGTACATTTAAATGACTCTCTTGTCTTGGAGTTGGCTAAATTAACAGACAACCGGATTAGCAGAATATGCTGGACTTTCTCTTTCTCTCTTGTGGTACTTCGGACATTACCATGGTGTGCACCACAGTACCACTCAATTGGGTACCATGTTAACACTATGGTGTGTACCACAATACTTTGGTGAATACCATGGTATTTATTTGGTCCCATTTAATGGATACTTCCAAAGTATTCATTAAATATTATTGTATATTATCCTGTTGAAGGAGTATAAATGGCACTGCAGAGGTTACTATATAAATATTACCATTATGGTAGGGTACATACAGTACACATGTAATGTATAACATATTTTTACATGGTAAATCATGTACCATGCTATACTGTAGGGTATGTACAAACCCCGCCCCCCCTCGTTTTTTTTTTTTTTTTTCATTTTTTTTTTTTCATCTTTTTCATTTTTGAACCACACTTAATTTTTTGATGGAGGATGAATATTTTTGGACAGACTAGTGCAAATTGAGATGTGTTGCTGAGTTATAGCAGTTGAAAGTGACAGCAGTGCAAAAGTGAGTGGTGCAAGACTGAGGTGATGAAAGTCAGTGCAGATAAGGGTACATAATGAGTCGATAAATAACTAGGACTGTGCACAGTAAGTCTGTTATAAAGGAGAGCAACATCTTTCTTATAGCTGAGGATGAGTAGTGGTTGAGGGACCATCTGACCATGTACATGTCAAAAATACAATGGTACTATACATCATACTGCAGGTACCATGTCGCTAAAATGATATCTATACCATGGTTCAATTTCTATAGGAATGAAAACAGGTGCCCTCATCACCTTGTGCACTCTCACAATCCAAGAGCGATGGAAGGGAGTAAAAGAAGAAGAAAACCAAATTGGACAGAAGAGCAGTGTTTGGAAAATATTTCTTCTTTCCGCCATTTTGTCCTCGGCTATAGAAACTCTTAAAAGTTCTCCTCTCTACTCTAAGATGTTTTAGAAATTCTTTTTATCTTTACTAAGATTTAGTCCTAAATGTAAGAGAAAATAAAACATTCTAAGAAAATTAGAACATTCTAAGAAAATGTCATAATTTTAAAAATTTTCTGAAAATTTCATCACTAGGAGAAACTTTTAGGCTTAAGAAGCTTTGTGAATACGGGCTCAGTAGTCAAGCAAACGTTTCCATCATGCTAACCTGAGTGATTTGCTATACTCACTAGGCATTAGTATCAATAAAGCCCTTAATAAAGTATCTGCACTATTAATATGAGATCAGATGTTTATTACTGTCCAGTGAGCCTTAATGTGAAGACATTCTCATTAGGAATATGATATACAACCAATAACTCCATCTCAAAGCAAGCAATCACAAAAGCAAAGCGGAGGAGTCTGAGCACAGTTTTCTCAGAGTTATTATTAAAAGAAAAAGAAATGAAGTAAATTACAAAGACAATAATTATTGCAGACATTTTAATATGGGCAACATCTCCTGCTTCTTTCCTAAAGGAGCATAACACAAGTGGTGTCAATCGTGATGCATGAACGATTACACACATGCATATTCATTCATTCATTCATTCACTATACTGTATAATAGTCATATTAATCACCAGCTAATGAAGTAAATTCAGCCTTAACTTAGAAATCTCATTCCCCCAGTAGCTTCCCCAAGAGCTTCTGATTGGATCCAAGTATATTACAAAGCACCAATACAAAAGCAATCATTTATACTGCATAATATTCAATAATGCCAAAAAAAACATTACTAAGGATTAATGTATGTGTGTGTGTTATATGATCTCATCTCTCACCTGATACTCGCTGGGCCAGAAAGTACTGACTGCCAGTTCTATCTGATGCCATTCGAAGCCCTGCGATCCAGAAATGTTCCAGACTGAGTTTCCAAGTGGTCCACCGTTCACCTGAACATAGACACTGAGTCTGCCGGGACTGTGGCCATCACGGCTATACAGGAAGTAGCTGAACTGCACACAGTGAGTGTCATTTTCACTTAGAGTGTGCAGCAACAACTGAGCTCGCTGGCCTTCGCTGTGTTGAGACGAATTCACCAACATATAAGAACCTGCAGAGAGAAAAAAATGCTGTTTTTAGTGAATAACCTTTTTGCAGGTGAGCCTTTCTTCATCTACTGTTTAAAGAGATCATACATTTAAGTTATAAGCCTGGCCATTTAACCATGATATTAAGTTATTTTTCTTATGTTAAGTGGATGTTTTATAATTGTTGAATATATCCCACAAACACTGGGAATGAGATTCAGGAACAATGGGATGCCAGTCCATTAAAGGGGACATACAGTCCCAATTTTGCATAGGTTAATATGATTCTTTAGGGTCCTAATGAAAAGTTTGTAATATACTTTAATTAAAAATTCTCAATTGTTGTGTAAAAAAAACATTACTTTTACCTGGTAAAAAGTAGCTCTGTTCTCAGCAACCTGTTTCAGTACATGCTCCTTTAAATGTTAATGACCTCTACTGAACCCGCCCCCCAGTTCTGTGGGGCGTGTCTTCACAACACACGTGGGGTATAGCTTTGACAACAGTAAAAAACAGTTAAAAATTATTTTACATGATGTTAGAATTATTTTATATATAAAGGAGTTATTTCTACTTTCTTCCTCATAGATCTGATATTAACGTGTTAAATCTTCCCTGCTGCTATCTTCCTGTCTCCTCTTGCATCTGTTCATTCACGCTCACCTTCCCATACTCTGTCTCTCTCTCTCCCTCTCTCTCTCTGTCTCCTTCCACCTATCTTCCTCTCCTTTGATTCAAATTCAAATTTTATTTGTCACATACACAGTCATACACAGTATGATATGCAGTGAAATGCTTATACGACAGCCAGTGACCTTAAAAAGAAAATAAAAGCTTATACATAAGGAATAAATATTAATAAAAAGAAATACTAAAGAAAATAAATTTAACTAGTAAAATAAACTGTACAAATAAGGGCAAAATAAAAATATTGCAAAATATAGGGGATATATATTTATATATATATATATATATATATATATATATATATATATTCATTCATTCATTCATTCATTTTCTATACCGCTTAATCCTGTGTTCAGGGTCGCGGGTATATATATATATATATAAAATTTTACATGTGAATCTGGTTGTAAAACTTTTTTGACTTCCCAGACCGGGAATCGAACTTCGGCTGCTGTGCTGAGAGCGCCGTATCCTAACCACTAGACCACAAAGAATTGATAGCTACCATGTGGAAATGTCGGGTATTCAACCCGCGACCTCATACACGCGAAGCATTGTTTTTTCGGGATCTCACCAGGACATTTACAATGTTTTTTTTAATTTTTAGTAACATGTCTATAGCACAGGCGTTTGGTCAAACATATATAAACCGATCATTTGCTGTTAATAAACAGAGACCTTTCTGACAGACAACGTGTGTGTGTGTGTGTGTGTGTGTGACTGAGTCTCTCCTGGTGTCAGAAAAGCTTACCGAAGCACAGCGCACTCGCCTCGTCTACTACGCAACTTTAGAAAAACTTTATATATATGTAGTGCAAAAAAGCATGTACCTTGAGCGGGAATCGAACCCGGGTCTCCCGCGTGAGAGCGCGGAATCCTAATCACTAGACCACCGCACTAGACCAAAATACTGCACACCACACTCGTGTAGGCGCCATTTTGCTCCAGCGTAGAAAAACAATGGCTGACAGCTTTCTTCTAACTCAGGGCGGGTCTTTGCTAAACCACCAGTGTCAATCAACTATAGTTGGAGCGGCCTCTCTCGGTATGACGTCACACCGACAGGCTTTTGAGATTGGCCTGATTTCAGAAGGGGCATCTTATTTTAATAAATTAAAAGAAAATCGCTGGGCGGCTCTTTATCATTGTAGAGTGGTTGTGTACACACTCTCCTAACACACATTTCAGTCCAAACAGCTTCAAAAAGTGCATGTAGCACCGTATGTCCCCTTTAAAGGAAATCTGAAGGAAATATATACAAACCGGATTCCAAAAAAGTTGGGACACTAAACAAATTGTGAATAAAAACTGAATGCAATGATGTGGAGATGGCAAATGTCAATATTTTATTCAGAATAGAACATAAATCACGGAACAAAAGTTTAAACTGAGAAAATGTATTATTTTAAGGGAAAACTATGGTGAACCAAAATGTCATGGTGTCAACAAATCCCAAAAAAGTTGGGACAAGGCCATTTTCACCACTGTGTGGCATCTCCCCTTCTTCTTACAACACTCAACAGACATCTGGGGACCGAGGAGACCAGTTTCTCAAGTTTAGAAATAGGAATGCTCTCCCATTCTTGTCTAATACAGGCCTCTAACTGTTCAATCGTCTTGGGCCTTCTTTGTCGCACCTTCCTCTTTATGATGCGCCAAATGTTCTCTATAGGGGAAAGATCAGGACTGCAGACTGGCCATTTCAGTACCCGGATCCTTCTCCTACGCAGCTATGATGTTGTGATTGATGCAGAATGTGGTCTGGCATTATCTTGTTGAAAAATGCAGGGTCTTCCCTGAAAGAGATGACTAGATGTTGTTCTAGAACCTGAATATATTTTTCTGCATTGATGGTGCCTTTCCAGACATGCAAGCTGCCCATGCCACACGCACTCATGCAGCCCCATACCATCAGAAATGCAGGCTTCTGAACTGAGCATTGATAACAACTTGGGTTGTCCTTGTCCTCTTTGGTTCGGATGACATGGCGTCATTTTGCCACACTCCATTTTAAATGATCCCTGGCCCAATGAAAACGCCTGTGCTTGTGGATCTTGCTTAGAAATGGCTTCTTCTTTGCACTGTAGAGTTTCAGCTGGCAACGGCGGATGGCACGGTGGATTGTGTTCACTGACAATGGTTTCTGGAAGTATTCCTGAGCCCATTCTGTGATTTCCTTTACAGTAGCATTCCTGTTTGTGGTGCAGTGTCGTTTAAAAGCCCGGAGATCACGGGCATCCAGTATGGTTTTACGCCCTTGACCCTTACGCACAGAGATTGTTCCAGATTCTCTTAATCTTCGGATGATATTATGCACAGTTGATGATGATAACTGCAAAGTCTTTACAATTTTTCCCGAGTAACACCTTTCTGATATTGCTCCACTATCTTTCTGCGCAACATTGTGGGAATTGGTGATCCTCTACCCATCTTGGCTTCTGAGAGACACTGCCACTCTGAGAAGCTCTTTTTATACCCAATCATGTTGCCAATTAACCTAATTACTGTTAATTGGTCTTCCAGCTCTTCATTATGCTCAAATTTACTTTTTCCAGCCTCTTATTGCTACTTGTCCCAACTTTTTTGGGATTTGTTGACACCGTGAAATTTGTAATCAACATATTTTTCCCTTAAAATTATACATTTTCTCGGATTAAACTTTTGATCTGTCATCTATGTTCTATTCTGAATAAAATATTGACATTTGCCATCTCCACATCATTGCATTCAGTTTTTATTCACAATTTGTTTAGTGTCCCAACTTTTTTGGAATCCGGTTTGTACAGTATATACAGTACTTTCCTATTGTAGCGTTTTTCACCGCTGGAAAGGATCTTGGAGAGACGAGTGAGCTTGCTTGCTGCCCAATGCAATGGCTGGGAGTATTTTATTACCACACAGCACTGTATAGCATAAGCAGCACATTGACTGTCACAGCACACACAGCAAAAGCGCACACGCATACACACACAGGTCAAGCACACATACATGCACACCCCCAACATGGCCGAAGCCACCAACCCGACCAAATGTCCCAACCATGGTGAACACACAGCGAACCTCCCGCAAAGCATGACGGTCGTCAGCCGCCGTCCCGCATACGCCACACTATACTCCTTTACAACTAGTGGCAAATCCGGCTATAGTTTGTGCACGATTCGGAAATGTATTTATTTATTTATGTTTATTTATGTTGGGTTTGTGTCGGACGAAGACATGCAGTCACAGGAGAAAAAAAATTGGACACTTGCATTCATTATATTTTCAGACTATGTAAATTATTCAGAATATACGTTTGTGTTACAATACAGTATATTGTATTGTTTGAGACGTTTAGACTTATTATTATTATATTTTTTTTGGTATTTACTGTAGGTCCATCCATGTGCTGTCCGGCAACATCGGGTGAAGGATGGTCCCCAGCTTGGAGGTATATCCGTCGGTCCTATGGCAGTTAGTTAAAGGGTCGAGTTGTCAGGCAATTTGGGAACGTCAAAGCCTAACCTGCATGTCTTTTGGACTGTGGGAGGAAACGTCTCGGGTTACATTTCTGTAACCCTGTTCCCTGAAAGGCGGGAACGAGATGCTGCGTGAAAACGCTATGGGAACCAGTTTGTCGCGTTGCCGGTCGTTGAAGCATGCTGTGAAAACACGCCAAAGTTTTTGGCTATATATAACCTCCACAGGTGACGTCATCTGATTAGATGTAGGTGGAGGTTATAAAAACAGGTGAGCCGGCAACGACCTCAGATTAATTTGTCTGAACAGCCGTCCGGTCACGTGGTAGTGCGGCATTGCGACGCAGCATCTCGTTCCCGCCTTTCAGGGAACAGGGTTACAGAAATGTAACCCGAGACGTTCCCTAGCAAGGCTACACTCGATGCTGCGTGAAAACGCTATGGGAACGAGAATACCAACGCCGCCGCACTACAGGTGTCTGGACCCCAAGGTTGTGTAGCGTGTGCGCACAAAGCCAAGAAGGTCTCAGAGCTATGCCTGGGCAGCTAACTCAGGGGCAGTGAGCCCGGAGTAGCATGAACATCCAGATTTATAAATGTAAGAAATGTGTGCGGGGAGGAACCAACCCTTCGCGCCACACAATTACTGCAGGGGATACCTCCTGCTGGTGAGACTGGGATGATCACCCTGGTTGGGTGAGCCCTGCTTCCCAGAGGCGAAGTGAACCCACGCGCCTCATAGGAGAGGGCAATATGCATCTCTCACCCAGTATAGTGGCGCTCTGACTTACGCCACTAGCTGATGCGGTGGACGTGAATCTGAAGAGCACATACTGGATAGTAAGTGAAGTTTCTCCTGCTCCGAAGCTGTAAAAGGCGGAGGACAGAAGGCTTCAAACAATGCAGCTAAGAAAATCCTGAGGGTACTAGGGCACAAGCCCAAGGACAAGCTTTTACTGCAGAAGCTCCAGCACTGAAACATTTTGGCAGTGGACTGGGTCTACCTGCTTGGCACACACTTGTTGCAGGGGAATACCTCTTGCTAATCCAATAGCTGAGGCGATCCCCTGGTTGAATGAGCCCTGATTCCTAGAGGCGAAGTGAGCCCACGCGCCTCATAGGAGAGGGCAATAGCATCTGACCTACGCCACTAGCTGATGCGGTGGACGTAGATCTGAAGAGCACAAGCTGGACACAGCAAGTGAAGTCTCTCCTGCTCCGAAGCTGTAAGCGCGGAGGACAGAAGGCTTCAAAAGCAATAGGGTGCCTGTTGGGTTTATAGTTAGCTTTTGGAAGATAGTTGAGAGAGGATGCAGTTACGCACGTCCTGAAAGTGCTAGGGCATAGACCCGAGGACGGAAACTCCAGCACTGAAACAATTCGGCAGTGGACTGGGTTTACCTGCTTAGCAGACACTTGCTGCAGGGGAATACCTCTTGCTAGTGCAATAGATGAGGCAATCCCTTTGGCTGAAAGAGCCCTGATTCCTAGAGGCGAAGTGAGGCCACGCGCCTCATAGGAGAGGGCAATAGCATGTCTCATCCAGAACATGTAGAAACTGCTCTGACCTACGCCACTAGCTGATGCGGTGGACGTAGATCTGAAGAGCACAAGCTGGACACAGCCAGTGAGGTCTCTCCTGCTCCGAAGCTGTAAGCGCGGAGGACAGAAGGCTTCAAGAGCAATAGGGTGCCTGTTGCGAGGAGGGAAACTCCAGCACTGAAACAATTCGGCAGTAGACTGGGTTTACCTGCTTAGCAGACACTTGCTGCAGGGGAATACCTCTTGCTAGTGCAATAGATGAGGCAATCCCTTTGGCTGAAAGAGCCCTGATTCCTAGAGGCGAAGTGAGGCCACGCGCCTCATAGGAGAGGGCAATAGCATGTCTCATCCAGAACATGTAGAAACTGCTCTGACCTACGCCACTAGCTGATGCGGTGGACGTAGATCTGAAGAGCACAAGCTGGACACAGCAAGTGAAGTCTCTCCTGCTCCGAAGCTGTAAGCGCGGAGGACAGAAGGCTTCAAGAGCAATAGGGTGCCTGTTGGGCTTATGGAGCTTTCTGAAGATAGTTGAGAGAGGATGCAGTCACGTACGTCCTGAGAGTACTAGGGCACAGACCCGAGGAGGGAAACTCCAGCACTGAAACAATTCGGCAGTGGACTGGGTTTACCTTCTTAGCATATACTTCCTGCAGGGGAATTCCTCTTGCTAATGCAATAGATGAGGCAATCCCCAGGGTTGAAAGAGCCCTGATTCCCAGAGGCGAAGTGAACCCACGCGCCTCATAGGAGAGGGCAATAGCATCTCTCATCCAAAACATGTAGAAGCTGCTCTGACCTACGCCACTAGCTGATGCGGTGGACGTAAATCTGAAGAGCAGTAAAAGGCAAAAGGTCCGCCTTGCTACATGAAAATCTCTCTCTGACTACTTCGGAGTGGGGTTACCATTCCCCGTGTGTCAGAGATAGACTGGACAGTACTACTGCTCCCGCATCCATGCTGGAATGTAAATCGCTCTGAGGGACAGGAACCTGGTGCGCTAGCTGTTAGCGGCGCGAGCACAGTCCGCCCTGGCGATAACATATGAGACTGCCATAGTGTTGTCCCCCGCACTAGGACATGGCAGCCTCTCAACTGCTGGAGGAAGTGCTTTAGGGACAGAAATAGAGCCATCATTTCGAGGCAATTGCTGTGCCATGCGAGAAGATAGCCTCTCCAGCTCCCTTGGGCTGGACAGTCATCAGAGACCGCACCCCAGCCTATGAGGGAAGCATCTGTCGTTAGCCTCAGCGACGACAAGATGAACTTAGAGTGGGACCCAGAGTAGAGACCGGGGTCTGAACCACGAAGAAAGGGTACGAAGCACCTGGCGCGTAACCCATATTGGGGATTGGCCCTAGTAATATCCCCTGGTTCTTAGCCACAACTTAGAATGCTCTCATGTGCAGAAGGTCCAAAGGTGTCACCGTGGATACAGCTGCCATGAGAGCTAGGATGTCTGAAAGTGATGGTCACTTTCTGGTCTAGCTTGTTTTCCTTGAGGGTGTTGAGAATGGGTTCGATACGAGCGGGAGACAGCTGTGCCCGCTTACAACCGAATCCCATATAGCACCCAATGTGTTGTCCTCTGCACAGGAAAGAGCACGCTTTCGTGGCGTTGGGTCCCAGTCCTGAGAACAGAGATGAGCTAGGACGACATGCTGATGTCGAAGCACTAGCCACCGGATGCCCTGGGACTCCCGTAAGAGCCAGGGCTAAATCCGTGCATTTTGTATGTGTGCGGGTGAGCTAGACCAATGGAAGGACCCGATACTGGTAAGCTTCGCCCCCCGAAAGCGAACCTCAGGATCTCCCTGTGTTGTGGCAATGTTTCTGTATGAAAGTAAGCGTCCTTAAATCGATTGTCAGAAACAATCGCTTGGTAGGGTTGAGAGCAATCACCTTTACAGTCAAGAACTGAACTGTATTAATTGATTTTCAGGTAGCGGGAGAGCCCGCAGAATCTGAAATATTGGACGCAGCCCCCGTTCCTCTTGGGAACCAAGAATACCGACTGTAGTAGCCTGACTCACTGTCTGGTGGGGGAACATGTTCCATGGCCCCCTTCCCGGCAGCCTGTCAGCAGATGCGCACTTTCTGGTTTCATGGAAGTGGAGGCCACGCCATTGAAAACACAGAAGGTGAAGTGAGAACTGAATCCTGTAGTTCCTCTCTCCAGTGCTTAGTACCCAAGGAGATATTCTTGGCAGTAGCTTCCACGCTGCCAGTTTCTCATAAAAGGGCAAAAGTTTCGGCAGCTTGGTTAAACAGGGGGGGGGGGGGGGGGAGGATGTTAGATGTTCGGCATCCTGAAGCATGGCAGGAAAAACCCAAGAACTAACAGCCTATTGGAGACTGGTGTTGCCCGAACACCAGTGGTGGCGGAGCAAACACCGACCTCCTGGGGGTGCCAGGGAGAACACATATTCGTTAAAAAGGAATTCTGGGTGCCTTCCCTATTGGGGGGGCCACCCCCATTTATTTTATTTTATACACACATGTATATATATATATATATACATATATACACACATATATATATATATATATATATATATTATTATTATTATTATTTTTAATCAGTCTGACCTCCTGTGTGCAGTAGAGCACCAAGCTGACCCACTGCCTGAAAAGCTTTTCCCTCTAGGGCAGATAAAAGTCTACACAGCTAGAAAGGAAGTATAAGCCTACCAGGGAGGATGATGTCCCAGGAGAGAGATAGCCTGTGAAGCGTCTCTGCTATCTGGGCGTCATCATACAATCCCGCGTTTCCATATCGACTATATTTAAATAAACAAATAAGTCGATGGCATGAAAAACACAGCATGAATACAGCCTACTCCATGAAAGGGTTAACTCATATGAAGAGAGCTGAGAGGGGGTGGGGGGGGAGAGAGCGCGTCATTGAGGCTCCGCCCCCCAGCCACCCGACAGAAGCTGCCGTCTACTGCTTGTTTTAGTGCTTAAGGCTATTTTCATCTCCGGTAAAAAAGAGAGAAATCCTCGTGATGACGACGTGGAAGAAAGGAGTTTTCTTACCTCCGTCTGCCACAGCTCTGTCAGATGCACGAGTTTTAAGCCAGGAACGCGCGGCGGCTCGCAGCTTCTCACGGAATGCGCGGCGCGCGCAGCACTAGTCGGAGCAGTGTAGAGATCGCCAAATCGGTGAGTTAAACACCTTCTTATTTTGCTGGTTTATCACAAGCACGCTTCACAACTAGGCACTGAAGACAAATGATCTGAGGTCGTTGCCGGCTCACCTGTTTTTATAACCTCCACCTACATCTAATCAGATGACGTCACCTGTGGAGGTTATATATAGCCAAAAACTTTGGCGTGTTTTCACAGCATGCTTCAACGACCGGCAACGCGACAAACTGGTTCCCATAGCGTTTTCACGCAGCATCGAGTGTAGCCTTGCTAGGGAACCAGAGTACCCAGAGGAAACCCACCAAGCACAGACCCCGAGGCAAGGATCAAACCCGACCCCGATTGCAAACCACTAAGCCACCGTGCCGCCTATACATTATATACAACTATTTAAACTTTCAACAGAAATTTAAATATCTACAGTAACAGTATGTATCTAAATTTACTAGATACCATATTTCAAAGATTTGACTTTCAAGGCAAGCTGTTCTCAGTATTCCAATTTGTAATGGACTTCTTGTATTAAATTTAGAAAAGAATACAAAATAAAAGCATTTTCACCAGGGCTTAGAAGCTGCATAATGGAAGCTGTCATCATTTTACAGTGGGAGCCACACCAAATAGCCGCGACAGTGTGGCTGAAGTGTGAATGGCGTGTGAATGGCCTTTGCACGCCGTAATCCCCCCTCCCTTTTCTGGCCGAAAGGCGTGTCAAGATTTCACAGTAAACACGCCCATTCAAGCCCTATTTATTCATTTACCTGGTTCCACCACTAGATGGCGCTTCGTTCTCAAGAACACATTAAAACAAGCCAGCTGCGCTGAGTTGCAATCACGTGATTTTAACAACCCGCCTCCACCCCCGCCGAACTGACGCTGCCAAACTACAGAGATGAAGATGGCGGCTTAACGGACTATTCGTGGTAAGTGATGTTTTATTTTATAAAATGTGTTTGTGGTAGTTTACAGTTTATTTCCCAGTTTAGTTTTTTTATTGGCCGTTTTAAATATCACTGGCAGCAGCAGCAGCGGTCAGATGTGACTTTAGAGAACTTAATGTTCTGTTTACCAAGTCTGGAGTTAATATTACAGCTTACTGTCAGTGTCACACACTCACAATGTCACTCCACTTTAACTCAAAAACATGCTCAAGCTTCGACAATACTATTAATGTCCCTATTACAAGAGCTGCACTACCCGATGAAGAGTGTTTGTGTTCTCTGTAAATACTGAGAGAATCTCACCGCGTGTTGTCTGGATAAATTCAGCGCTTATTTATTCTCTGGTTAAGAGTTAATCTGCAGGTTATTTCTGTGACTGTAATATAATGTGATGCAGTTGATGAGGGACACAGACTGAGGGGAGCTGTACAGGAGCTAGTAACGCTCATAACCCGGTTTATATTTTATACACTTTCCGCGGTAGCGCGAGCGCTTAGTTAAAGAGCTGAATAACAACACAGAAGTGTTTATCAGTTAGGAGGAGGGGGAGGTGTGTGTGTGTGTGTGTGTGTGTGTGTGTGAGGGGCTTCAGTAAGTTATAGTTTGGCTTCAGGGATGAACTAATGCTCATATACGAGTGTTATATCGCTTAACTTATTTGTATGAGAAGCGCATTAAGTAAATTCTCGATTAATTTAATGCAGACGATAATACAGACAGTCACTGGTTAACACTAACACTGTTCACTGGTTAACACTAACACTGTTCACTGGTTAACACTAACACTGTTCACTGGTTAACATTAGCACAGGCAGATTATTTACATTACAGAATCCCCAAAACAGTATTTTACACACTCTGTGGTAAATAGGTTTATTAATATATTTTATTTTTATTAGAACTATATGTTCTGTGAAGTTTATTTGTCTTTGTCCTGACTAAATTCTCCTGTTGTCTTTAAGCAGAGCTCCGCTGTGGAGGATTGGGGGGTCAGACGGCTGACGGCTGGACTTTTGGAGCTACAGGACTGGAGGAGCCTGAACAAGCTGTTGAGGGAGCTGTAGGAGGGATGACGTCACAGTCCGACAGCTTTAGAATGATGTTTGATCAGGTCTACTGTATATTCTGAACATAGAACTGCAAAATGTCTGATACAGTACTTTGGGGGAAACAAAGACTTCAACTGTTCCATGTTTAATAGTTTTGATATTTGAAAAATTAATACTTTAATGTAAAAGGACTATAGATAGAGACTTATAAGCAGCTGGTGTATCCGGGTAGTTTAATGAACTTTAAGCAAAAAGACAACATGTATTCATCTGTTTTATATAAATTACTGTTTTAACTTTGACTAGTTTTGGAAGAATAAATTGAATTGTTAAAGTCATGTTTTGCGTGTTTTAATTTTGGGGGATTGTTTGGGTATTTAAAAATTGTTTAGTTGAACCAACAACTTCAATGGGCAAAAAATGGGACACAACTTTGTTTTAAATAGTCAAAGAGTTGGGCTGAAAATAATAATAATAATAATTATTGATCATAGAAACAAATGAAACCAGTTAAACACTTGATTATATGTGTTTGTGATTGTGATTGTGACCCATAATAATTTTTTCTCAGTATAAATAAATGTTTTGGGTTTTAAGAACTCCAAAAGAGCAACGACAAACTTGGTATTCTCCATTGAGGTTTCTCACCTTCCACTCCTGAGTATGACATGGTGTTAATTGCTCTGTGTGTGTGTGTGTGTTTGGCGGGGGGATGGGTGTGTGTGTGTTTTCGGCTGTTCAGCAGTTCTAAACACAAGCACAGTTTTTGTCCTTAACTAAAATACTTCAATACGTTAATAATGAATTTATTTTGCTGAATAAGGTAATAAGCGATATTTAAACCAAACCAGTAAGTTAAGTAAGTGTTCCATACATTAAAGTACTGTGTATAACCAAGTGCCCTAGCAAACACAGTTACAGTACAGTTTACAGTACAAACAGAGTGTGTGCGCTGGGGGGATTGGAAGGTGAGTGAGAATACTCATTTACAAGACAAAAGACGGTCAGAGGCAGCGCCGTTCTAGACCAGACAACACGGGGTGGGGGGAGGGGCGCATCATGTTCGAGCACTGTTTTTACCTGGCCTTACTGTATAGTAACAGTATTGTATTTGCTGAATTGTGTTGAGGCACGCAAACCCCCTGACCACAATAAGGTGGCAATCCCTCAGGGGGAAACTAAAAAAAAAAAAAATATATATATATATATATATATATATATATATATATATATATATATAATTATATAATAAAATATCCTTAATCCAGATTTTATCAATCAATGACATAACATTTATCTAAGCTGGATGGTAAAATTCTCAAAAACGTTTAACCTAAAGTAAGACTTAACACACTATAACTAAAATATTTACAAAACTGAAAGGTTGTCTTATGAATAATAAAAAATACAAACTAAATTAAAACAGATGGGCTATTGAACAGATCATAATATGTTTTATGTTTTCTGATTATAAATGATATATGGGTTGATTTTAGAAAGGCTAAATGAAATAGCTAGTTTTTGGTCATGTCAGTCCAGTAACTATACTATGTAAAAGTAATTATAATATGAATTAATTAAGGGCAGGACCTAACCTAATGTTAATAATTTACACCATGATAACATTAGTATTCGTGTTTTTGTATATATTTTTAAATGTTCAAATGAACGTTTCAGAGTATATAATTTGTCGTGTCATCTGTGATTGAGACCCATGAGTTAAATTGAAATATTTTTTATAGGTAGTAAGCCATGTTTTAGTAACCTTGGATAAATCAGCATGAAAGCCCTCTCTCGCACTCACACACACACACACACAGACACACTGTACACACACAGACACACACAAATAATACATGAAATCGCGTAAAACCAAATGAAACTAGGGTAAAAAATATGAGCAGTAAAATACAGTAGTATCCTGTAGGTGATTCCTGTCCTGTGATAACAGGCACTAACACTCTAGAACTGTTTACTTCTGTTAGTTTTGTTTTCAAGTGTGAATGTTTATGGGGATTAAATCTGTCTCTGCTGCTGCATCTATACACCGTTGTGATAAGTGATTGATGCCCCATCAGATCTTTGATGTGGGACGTTATGCTGATTAAATGACTAAAGACACACTGATCCGTATGGACAGATATTTGTTCCAGATATTATGCGCCATTAATCAATTTGTTATGCCAATTTGACTTTCAGCGAAAACATCAAAAATATAACGAAAACAAACCAAAGCAGAAGTTACATTTTAAGCTTTACTTTCAAATTCAAATTTGATTTGTCACATACACAGCGCGATATGCAGTAAAATGCTTTGGGTGCTTTAGGTGAGGCTCGAACTCAGCACTGCTTCACCTGGACCGCTTTATAAGTATCACGCGCTAACCGATTGCGCTACGGGAGCCACACGGAGGTTGGTCTTGTCAGAGTATCCTCTCTCTCGTGCGCGCACACAACACATGAAATTGCGTAAAAACCAACGAAATATAAGCAGTAAAAAAAAAAAATCAGTAAAAATACATTAGTATAACAGGCGCTAACCCTCTGGAACTTTTTTTTACTATTGTCTCCAAGTGTTTATGGGGATTTAATCTGTCTCTGCTGCTTCATCCATTCACAGTTGTGATAAGTGATTAATGCCCCATCAGATCTTTTGACGGGGGAGCATTATGCATGATTAAATGACTAAAGAAATACTGATCCATATGGGCAGATATTTGTTCCAGGTTGCATGCGGCATTAATTGCCTCTTATGCCACTTGTAGACTATCAGTGAAAAAATCAGCGAAAACATCATCAAAAATATAACGAAAACAAACCCAAGCAGAAGTTACATTTTAAGCTTTACTTTCAAATTCAAATTTGATTTGTCACATACACAGCGCGATATGCAGTAAAATGCTTTGGGTGCGACTCGAACTCGGCACTGCTTCACCTGGACCGCTTTATAAGTATCACGCACTAACCGATTGCGCCACTGGAGCCACACGGATGTTGGTCTTGTCAGAGTATCCTCTCTCTCGTGCGCGCACGCGCACACACACACACACACACACACACACACATGAAATTGCGTAAAACCCAACGAAATATAAGCAGTAAAAAAAAAAAAAATCTGTAAAAATACATTAGTATAACAGGCGCTAACCCTCTGGAACTTTTTTTTACTATTGTCTCCAAGTGTTTATGGGGATTTAATGTGTCTGCTGCCGCATCCATTCACAGTTGTGATAAGTGATTAATGCCCCATCAGATTTTTTGACGGGGGAGCATTATGCATGATTAAATGACTAAAGAAATACTGATCCATATGGGCAGATATTTGTTCCAGGTTGCATGCGGCATTAATTGCCTCTTATGCCACTTGTAGACTATCAGTGAAAAAATCAGCGAAAACATCATCAAAAATATAACGAAAACAAACCCAAGCAGACGTTTGAGCTTTACTTTGCAGCAAAATATTATCTATCAGTATATTAAATGGAACGGGGTAAAATACACAGTAATATAAAATACTGTACGTAGCCTGCGTTTTTATTCCGTACCTACAATGATCGGTATAGACAAATTACAGCCGTTACCGTGTCTTTAAGGATCATTTCAGGATGTCTTAAAAATATTTCACTAACTAATTTTATTAATTCATTATTAAATAATAAATAGCATAATCATCATGGGTTATGTATTGAGTGATTTAACAAATCTGTTTTATTAATCAGTTTGTTGTTGTTGTTTTTTCATCTATTTATGAAACTATGTTGACAATACAAGAACTGTCTGTATATTAAAGATACGGTATTGGGTTTCCTGGACACTGCAGTTAACTGTGCCAGTCAATGCTCCATCTGGCGGAATTATACGGCATTGCAACCATCTTTTTAGAAAGCGCATGGGGGCGTTTATGGGGCGGGGCATCGTTAACTGCGTCATCGCGGGGGATCACATTCCATGCACGAAGCCTTCATGGAACTGCCACGGAGCAGTCATGCTCCAGGCGGCTGTTTGACGTGGCTCCCACTGTAAATGCTTCTACTAATGTGAAAAATGCCTTAAGCAAAATGAAAAAAGCACCACAGTGTTTCCTCCCTTTCTTACAATGTGAGGTTATATAGAGGGACCTGCAGCAACCCTGTGGCATCAGCAGATCTGACCGACTTTATACTGTATGTTTGAACTTTTTGAACAGACTCGTTCTGTAAAGCCAGTTTTATACTGTCTGATTTTCAGACTGATTTTGCAAGAATTCCTTGGTCAGGTTTTCACATCAAACCATGTTAAAATGCTAAATATAACTTAAAAAGTTTCAACAGTGTCTGAAATCCTAAAGCCACGAAACTCATGGGTCATCTAGCTTACAGTAAAGAATAGGTGGTTTATAAGGTTTTCTGACATTGTATGAAAATTCCCATATCTATTTCATCTCTTTTTGTTCTAGGTTATCCATAAACAGCCCCCTCATTGTGCTTCCTTATATGGTAATACCTCCCATGGCTTGTTCATATCCTTTTGTCTAATCAGAATATCCTAATGAGCTTCCTATCAGCTGTGTTTTTTTTTAATCTCCATAGACTACTTCTACCCAGAACATGTTAATTACTTTTGTACTTTGGTAACAGATGTACATGACACAAGGCATGTGCCTGAGAAACTTATGGGCCTCCCTATGGGCCACCATTTAAGTTTATCGAGGTTTGATGGATACATCAAACAATAGTTCTTCTTTTAAACGTAATTAATTAATGCTGAGAACAGGCAATGGCATTTATTTGTGATGGTATAGAAGTACGTGGATTTAAGGATCCATTATAGAATGGTGTATATTCGCAATCGCACATTTTGATTGTCTCTTAAATGTTCTGTGATAACTTACAGTACTGTATGTGCTTTTGATAAATGTGTGCATCCCCACCTTGAGTAGAATACATGAGGAGCTGAGATCCTTTTTCTGCGATCTCAGAAACAAGATATGGAATATATTCATGGTCGCATGTTTTGATGATAAATTACAGTAAATATAAATTACAATGTTTTTTTATATCAAACTAATTAAAGTTAAACAAGCTTAATGTATCCACATAATATCTGAGTAATCGAACTAAACGTCCATAATTAATAAAAATGACCTTAAAGTGTCTGTAATTAAATTGAATTGTCTGCCCAACTTTGATAAGCTTGATCCACTATAATTCACCAATAATGAGAGCATATGCATAAAATTAATTAAATCCTTATTGAAAGTAACCAACTGTTGACACAAGTTGGACAATAAATTACGGAGCATTGAGCGGTTAACCATTTTGGTTGGGTGTTCGTGACAGATGGAAGTTGACTCCTGACACAGACAAGGAAATGACTGACTTAAGGACTCATCCAGTACCCATTTTGTATGTCTAATGTGTTGTGTATGACTGTGCTCCACTTTGAACACAACCTAAGAAATTGGAAACCACAGAGGAGTACTGTAGGCATGGACTCATAATGAAGAACTAGTAATCTTACTAATGGGCTCCAACTGACCCCCTGAGATACATAAAGTATCTGGGTTGAACAGGAGATTTTGAACATCGACTTTTATATTCACACCATATCACATGCACATATAGTAAGCACCATGTTACTACAAAAAATAAAAATCATGAAAACATTGCAAAAAAATTTTTTTTTGTTGCATTTTTGCACACACACATAGTCTTATATTATATTTACTTTTTCTATGTCTGTTTATGCTAATGCCAGAGTGTTTATTAAGGGTCAGTTTAGATGATAATCGCAGTAATTCTGTTAGAATTTAAGGGGGCACTGTAAGGTTTACACCTCTCTTTGCTCTGTCATATATGCATAAATCAATCCCCATGTCGTGCTTCCTATGGCTTGCTGTAATCCTTTTGTCTTAGCAGAATATGCTAATGTGCTCCCTATGGTCTGTCGGTCTTTGAATATCCATACCACTGCTTCTCTTTCTTCTGCCCAGAACATGCTAATTACCTTAGTACCTTGGTAATAGGTATACGTGACACAAGGCATTAATACTCTGTCTATTCTGTGAATAAACTAGAGAGAACTACAGACACATCATACATGTGTGTGTGTCCCTTTTTTTCCAGGTCGAGGCTGGTAAGAATATCGTGGTGCAAAAGACACATCAATCAATAGGTCTACCTTTTAATTCATTTTAAGCCTAAAAGTGTTTTACAGTATGTCACCCATGTGGGCAGCACAGTGGGTGAATGCCTTGCATTGGCATCTCGTACTTCAAGGGTTGGGGTTCAATTCTTCCCAAATTTCATAAATTGTTAGCTGCTTAGTGTTTTCAAATATCCCATAGTACAGTATATGATTGGATTTGAGAGAGTGTGAGCTTGTGACCTGTGATGGGTAAACACCCCATCCAGTGTGTACCCTTGATCGGGGTGAAAATGGTTAGAATTCTTGCTGGTACAAAAGATAAGGGGAATAAACCATGGAGGTGGTATAAGGGTGAACCCCTAGAGGGCACCAAAGCGCCCACTGATTAGGTGTGTTGAGTTTCTATTTATTTTAGTTAAACTTAGGCGCCTCGGTCAGGTGACTAGAACGTACACCTGAAAGGAGGTAAGCTAATTGAGTTGATCATTATAAATAGCCTGACTGAAGTTCATTAATCGTCATTTGTTTTGATTGTGTGGGTTTTGTTTGAAGAAAAGTGAGATAAGTGATTAGGTGCTCTCACAGAAGAGCTTGTTATTTTTGTTGTATGTTAAGTGAAATAAAAGATGACATCTAAACCGCATTCCTCTGCATTTATGCCGAACGGGCTGCCTACACCAACGAATCGTGACAGGTCGTGGACAGTTGCAATCTTGTACATTTCTGTTTCCACATATTTAGCTTAGCCTCAGCTGATTGCCTGTTCTGGGGGTGAATCCCAAATAGTGTAAAATGAAAAGCTAGTGTAGCCAGTATGTAGGGTGTAGAACCCCTTGTTCCACAGACCAAGTAATGCCTTTTATCAGGGGTTAGAAAGGGATTTGTGATTCAGCCTCGTGTTAGAAGATAGTTAGCTATGTAGCTTGTATTAACCGTGAACAACGTGGTAAAATGAGTCATGAACCTGTCAGCACATTGGCGGAAAATCCCATTAACGTTAACTAGCAATAAAACACAACACAAAACACAACACGAATGCGAATTAATCCAAAGACAATTAAGAATGATTCAGACATAGCATTATTAGATGTGTTTTCTTGCTGAAAGTGTGACCATGACTGGGTTTGAAAGTGGGTTTTGGCAGGCAGTTGCTCTACCCTCCATAAATTACTGCGGAAAGAGACTGAATCTTTTAGTGACTCGCAGACCATACTGCCCTACTTTAACAGATGCCCTTTATAGGCTCCAGCCACCTGAGACCCTAAACAGGACAAGCGGTATACAGTGGTGTGAAAAACTATTTGCCCCCTTCCTGATTTCTTATTCTTTTGCATGTTTGTCACACTTAAATGTTTCTGCTCATCAAAAACCGTTAACTATTAGTCAAAGATAACATAATTGAACACAAAATGCAGTTTTTAAATGAAGGTTTACGTTATTAAGGGAGAAAAAAAACTCCAAATCTACATGGCCCTGTGTGAAAAAGTGATTGCCCCCCTTGTTAAAAAATAACTTACCTGTGGTTTATCATACCTGAGTTCAATTTCTGTAGTCACCCCCAGGCCTGATTACTGCCACACCTGTTTCAATCAAGAAATCACTTAAATAGGAGCTACCTGACACAGAGAAGTAGACCAAAAGCACCTCAAAAACTAGACATCATGCCAAGATCCAAAGAAATTCAGGAACAAATGAGAACAAAAGTAATTGAGATCTATCAGTCTGGTAAAGGTTATAAAGCCATTTCTAAAGCTTTGGGACTCCAGCGAACCACAGTGAGAGCCATTATCCACAAATGGCAAAAACATGGAACAGTGGTGAACCTTCCCAGGAGTGGCCGGCCGACCAAAATTACCCCAAGAGCGCAGAGACAACTCATCCGAGAGGCCACAAAAGACCCCAGGACAACATCTAAAGAACTGCAGGCCTCACTTGCCTCAATTAAGGTCAGTGTTCACGACGCCGCCATAAGAAAGAGACTGGGCAAAAACGGCCTGCATGGCAGATTTCCAAGGCGCAAACCACTTTTAAGCAAAAAGAACATTAAGGCTCGTCTCAATTTTGCTAAAAAACATCTCAATGATTGGCAAGACTTTTGGGAAAATACCTTGTGGACTGACGAGACAAAAGTTTAACCTTTTGGAAGGTGCGTGTCCCGTTACATCTGGCGTAAAAGTAACACAGCATTTCAGAAAAAGAACATCATACCAACAGTAAAATATGGTGGTGGTAGTGTGATGGTCCGGGGTTGTTTTGCTGCTTCAGGACCTGGAAGGCTTGCTGTGATAGATGGAACCATGAATTCTACTGTCTACCAAAAAATCCTGAAGGAGAATGTCCGGCCATCTGTTCGTCAACTTAACCTGAAGAGATCTTGGGTGTTGCAGCAGGACAATGACCCAAAACACACCAGCAAATCCACCTCTGAATGGCTGAAGAAAAACAAAATGAAGACTTTGGAGTGGCCTAGTCAAAGTCCTGACCTGAATCCTATTGAGATGTTGTGGCATGACCTTAAAAAGGCGGTTCATGCTAGAAAACCCTCAAATAAAGCTGAATTACAACAATTCTGCAAAGATGAGTGGGCCAAAATTCCTCCAGAGCGCTGTAAAAGACTCGTTGCAAGTTATCGCAAACGCTTGATTGCAGTTATTGCTGCTAAGGGTGGCCCAATCAGTTATTAGGTTCAGGGGGCAATTACTTTTTCACATAGGACCATGTAGGTTTGGATTTTTTTTCTCCCTAAATAATAAAACCCCTCATTTAAAAACTGCATTTTGTGTTTACTTGTGTTATCTTTGACTAATAGTTAAATGTGTTTGATGATCAGAAACATTTTGTGTGACAAACATGCAAAAGAATAAGAAATCACGAGGGGGGCAAATAGTTTTTCACACCACTGTAGATGCTGTCCTCTTTACCTGTCCATTAACGATATCTTTACCATCCTTAATAGTATACTTAATATTGTGCTACATCAGGCATAAGAAACTATATATCAACTTCAACACTGTATACAGTAAGTTCAAACATTTTGAAGAACAGTTTGAATTAGAGAAGTGACTCTCCAACTACAGCAGCAATAGGAGAAATGAGAAATGCTGCCAGCCCCCTCCAGAGCCCTGCTCTACAAACTTTACCAAAGCAGACAGGAGATCTTAAAATCACCTCTCCCAACAGCCAGAAGAGCAGAGAGGTGGACTGGACACCTGCCTCTAGACATAAATCACTGATTTCTTCCAGGCTACATAAGCCCTTAATCTTACAATTCTTTCAAGTTCCCTACAGTGCCAATGAGTTGGATAGTAAAATAATGCCTGCTCTTCAGTGGAACATGGCAGAGTAACCAACAAAAGGTCTTTCATTTGTTGTTGATAAGTCTAGTTCTTTTAGACTTCCCTCCCATTATACTGTCTCACATATACAGTAGAAGTCGTACAGTATACAGCATCCCCATAAAATGTTCTCCATATCGGCATTTCTTGGCATTTGGACAAACTCAATCAAGACCTGACCCATTTCCTGTTACATGGTGATGGCAAAAAAAGTCGTCCAATGTTCTCTGTTAAAAGTGAAGGTTTAAAACTCGCATCACAATATAAAGCAATGTAAGAAGCACAGGGAGAACAGGCACACACCACATACGCAGACCCAAAGGCAGTACTCAAACCCTCGACCCTGGAGATGTAAGGGCAACATACTAACCACTACAAAACCATGCTGCCATCCTAGAATTTAACCATTGCAGGTTTCACTTCCACCTGAAGGTCACACACCCTAAATCCAGCACTATAGCACACTGCGGGTTTCTATTCAACATCAAGCACATTCTGTGGATATAACACCAAACGGCTATCGACACATTTTTTAAAAGAATGTTCCTTATCTTCGTTAGGTGCATACACATCTACAGACAGTAAGTTTAACCTTCAAGAAATCAATCTAACTCAATTCCAAAACCTTCTAAACCTCTTTAAGCTTCTTCATCATGCTGACTCAGGGGATTTTTCCTTCCTCGGGATTGTTCATTAGGGATTTTGTAAAGCTGCTTTTTGATGATTTGATTCCATTTTACCTGCACCCTATATATTATCTCACCCAGCCTAGCCAAGATTCACCAAATGAATCTGCCGCTGCTATGGCGATGCGTTGTGTGTCATCACCTTCTCAATGACTGCATTTTCCTCTGGGAAAACCTGCAACTCATCCAGGCTGACCTCATGCACCATTCTGCCATTTTGTATCCTCCTTGTTCCAACCTCTTCATCGATATCTGGGACACGTTTCCTAGTATCTCGTTCTCCAGTGACTTCAGATTGCCTTTATATTTTTGGAACTGCTATACCTGCCCTCTTCTCTAAAGCCTTTCCAGGGCCCACTTCCTCATTAGCATACACTTTGTGCAGACAGATTAGCTATTTAGGCCTGAGGGCTGTTTTTTGCATATTAAATATAGAGTATATAGGATATGAGTTTCCTATAAGACACTTTCGGAAATATGAGCAGTGGATGGAAACAAAAATATGTTATGGTCCTGGGGTTTTGTGCTTTTGCTAATACTGCTGTCAATGTTATGATCAATATCTTCATTTGGTGAAAAAAAATAATAGTTTTTTTTACAGACTATGGTAAGGATAAAGCTCCTTATTTTTTTTATTATTATTATTATTATTATTATTATTATTATTTTTTTTTTTAAATCAATGATTCAATTACCAAGTAAATAATGAGATGGAGACTGATAAAGTGTATAGGGCTAAAATCTTCTCATAAGTAGAAACAGAGGTAAAAAATCTCAGAAAGTCAACTTTTTATCTCCAGATCTTTGAGATCACTAGGGTAAAAGTTTTTTTTTTTTTTGACAAGTTCTGTAAAGATCTAAAAAGTTTTCTCCATTCTGTCATGCCATGATGTGAGATAAGAGAGATAAAAGTGAATGCAGTGATGAATTTAACACAAACTTTTTTTCTGACCAAATTCTAAAAGCTCAACTAATTTTTTTATTTATGTGTAACTTATATACAGTATTTTATTCATTATTTACTGCAGTACTGTTGAGGTCTGACTAAGATTTAGGTTAGGAAAGGAATATATACAATATAGATCAGATTGTTCATCTGATCGCAGCAGGTCTGTAGTATTAGGCAAATGCAACCTCAGACAAACAATAATAAATAACGTTTTTCACCACGCAATTCTTTATTTAACCAGAATGGAACCAAAATGGAGCCAAAAGAAAAAAATGTGGGTAATACTGAGTACCCCCTTACTGCTTCCAAATGGTTTAAGAGGATCAGTTGCATGCATGTGCTGCTAATCATCAGTCCTTCATTAATTGATGATCAGTGTATAAAAGCAGAAGTTTTTTGCCAGTTTGCTGGTCTGGGGCATTCAGGTGTGTGTTAACACAATGCCAAGAGGGTAAGACATAAGCAATGATTTCAGAGAAGAAATTGTTGCTCCACATCAAACAATTTCGAGTTCAATGTTATACAGTGGAAAAGGTCATTCACAAGTGGAAAGCATTCAAGACAGTTGCCAATCTTCTCAGGAGTGGACGTCCCAGCACATTCACCCCAAGGTCAGACTGCGCAATGCTCAGCGAAGTACAGCTAAAAAAATAAATAAAAAATGGTTACATCTCAGATTCTACAGGCCGCACTGAGGATGGTGAATGTTAAAGTGAATGACAGCACAATTAGAAGAAGACTGAACAAGTATGGTTTGTTTTGGAGGATTGCCAGAAGAAAGCCTCTTTTTTCTAAAAAGAACACCAAAACATGACTGAGGTATGGAAAAATCTTAACAAACCAAACAGACCAAAGTGGAGTTGTTTGACCTTCAGCACGTCAGTGGAGGGGTGATGAATTGAGCTCAGCCACAGGACCTGGATACGTTGCAGTCATAGAGTTGACCATGAACTCATGATATTCCTTATTCCAAAGTATTGTAGAGGCAAATTTGAAGCCATCTGTACAACATCTAAAGCTTGCTCGAAATTCGTGTATGCAACAGGAGGATGGTCCAACGCACACCAGTAAATTTACATCAGAATGGCTGAAAAATAAAGTACTGTGTTTTTATACTGTATGTAGCTACAGTATGACCAGGTTCATATTTTTGTGAAGCTCCTGTAAGGAGATGTTTATTTAACATTTTATGGAAGCAATCTTGAGTGTAAATGCATTAAACAATGGCAGCGCCAAGTACATTTTAGGAGAGGGACTTCCTGTTCTTCTGCTTGTAAAATGTTTTCTATGTCAACAACAAAAATAAATAACTGTATTTTGAATGTGAATGTATCTTCATGTGAAGCATCACACCAGTCCTATAATGGCACAAACTGTTCTATTTTATTTCTTACATAATAAAGAGTTTTGAAATTACAGATAGCACCCAGGTGATTTTTGGATGAACATGGATACATGTAGGCATACAAAGGTATGTTATGTCTGTGTTAAGTGTATTTTGTGGAAGAAAACTCTCAGTTTAAAGCGCAGTTAACATTTGGAGCCTGTGCCAAAAGTAGCACTAATGCAGCCAGCAACACATAATGAGTCATATGGGCCAAATAAAAGCATGAGCCATCAAGAGAAAGTAGAAAATATGCATGACTAGAAAATATTTGGTATAATGAAAAAGCATTCACACATTAAGTTTAGCTGTGAGCGAAAAGCAATTGCTCACAAAAACCAAAAGCTACTCTAATAATTATTTAATTTGGAAATAGTTTTATTTGAAATTGGAGGAAAATTAAATGACAGGTAAAAAAAAAAACAGCCCACACAATACTTTCTGAAATATGCACTGTGACATGATTCATGTATTACTATATTTAAATCATATTTAAATTTTAGCCAGCTGTTCAAACTTTACCACACAGGATTGTTCTTTCTGCTATTGTTTTTACTTTAGCCAATATTTGTTTTTAGTATAGTGGCGGCACGGTGGTGTAGTGGTTAGTACTGTCGCCTTGCACCTCCAGGGTCTGGGTTCGATTCCCCGGCCAGGCTCGATTCCCGTCTCTGTGTGCATGGAGTTTGCATGTTCTCCCCGTGCTTGGTGGGTTTCCTCCGGGTACTCCGGTTTCCTCCCACAGTCCAAAGATATGCAGGTTAGGCTAATTGGCGTTCCTAAATTGCCCGTAGTGTGTGATTGGGTGTGTGAGTGTGTGTATGTGTGTGTGCCCTGCGATGGATTGGCACCCTGTCCAGGGTGTACCCCGCCTAGTGCCCGAAGTCTCCTGGGATAGGCTCCAGGTCCCCCGCGACCCTGAACACAGGATTAAGCGGTATAGAAAATGAATGAATGAATGAATGAATGAATGAATGTTTTTAGTATAAACCCTGCTGGAAACCTACTATTACATAATATCATACAGCTAGCTAGTGCTTTCCATCCATCCATCCTTCTAGGAACCTCTGTAGTCCAAGTAGGGACTGTGGAAGCCAATGGTGACCATTGTATTTATTCCCATTTCTACGATCATTTACACACTACGGGCTATTTGGTAAACCAATTATCCCAATATGTGTGTCTTTGGACTTTGGGAGGAAACCGGAATACACAGAGAAAACCCACCAAGCACGGGTAGAACATGCACACAGACCCCAAGGCGGAAATGAAACCCTTACTCGGGAGGTACAAAGTTACTACCCCTGCAAGTTAGATTCATTAATAATACATATTCAAGTTTATACAAAATGAAGGAGTATATAAATTCTCATGGAGAGGATAACTGCGTAGCCATAGCCCCTTATCCTCTTGTGAATAAAATCTTTGCTATGAGCAGCGCTGTTGTCTCCTAACATTGCAAGTAAATATATGATTGAGTACTGAATAGAGCCATTATTTTTTTCTACAATATCCTCGGCTATGAGTCATCATGTTATAGCAGGACAGATACAGTGGTGTGAAAAACTATTTGCCCCCCTCCTGATTTCTTATGTGTTTGTCACACATGGCGTGTCACGGGGCGCCGTCTAGTCTCCGGTTGGCTGGAATAGTCGCAAAGTTTACAACCCTGCTGCAGTTTGTGTGTCGCTTTATGACAGTGAGCGGACAGAAGAGTGAGGAGTAAAAACATAAATTACGGCAAAAGTGATTTTGAGCGCGCAGGAACGAGTTTGAGATCGCGCGCGCGAGGGAGAGATTCAGCGTGCAAAAACGAGTCTAAAAGCGCGCACGAGAGAGTAGTGCACTCAATATAAGTACATTTACATTTAACTGATAATATACTGAGACTACCGTATATTAAAATTTGTATTCTAATATATACTTTCTGTACATTTGTACAATGATTATTTCGAGCATATTTAAAAAAAATATATATTGAAAAACAAGTTTAAATAAGTATACTTTGGAAATTAGACCAGCCTTTCACTTAAAGTATATTTTCCAATAATATATTTTTAGAAAGTGTACTATAATACAATAATTTTTAAGTATATTTAAAGTTTAATTCCAAAATTTGGTAAAAGCATGATGTTAGTATACTTTTTATATATTAACTGATGGTACAACTTTTTGTTAGTATATTATGAGTGTATTATCGAGGATTTCAATATATTTGTAATACACTAAAGTGCATTTTTTTTTCACTGGGGCTCTTTCCCCTTATTATTGTTTTGTACTCGAGTACTCTTGCGCAACTACACTCTCGGATACAGCAGGTGGTAGTATGCGCCAATGGGTTTCTAGCCATCAATCAACACAAGGAGAAGAAGGATACAAGGACATCACCCTTCACACTATGCCAAATATTATTCTGAAATGAAGAAGGGAGGTAAAGACCCTCTTACCTGCATTTATACTTTCAGTCCAGTGAAAAAGATGCATACTGCACACACATGCACATATCGGAGGTGACAGACTGCTGACCAGGAAGTCCCCGGTTTGAGACCCGAAACCACCGAGCCTGGAGCCCATGAAAGGAAACTTAGGGCACAAGGTGGGGTACACCCAGGACAGGGTGCCAATCCATTGCAGGGCATACACACTCAAAATTTGGGAGTGGCAATTAGCCTAATCTGCAAGACTTTGCACTGTGGGAGGAAACCAGAGTACCCAGAGAAAGCCAACCAGGCACAGGGAGAACATGCAAACTCGATGGACACAGAGGCGGGAATCGAACCCAGACCTTGGGGGTACAAGGCGACAGGGCTAACAACTAAGCCATTGTGCCACCACTTTCTGTTTATTTCCAGAAAAAAAAAACCAGATTTTAAGGTAGTTTTAGTCTTTTGGACCTCACTGTATAAACATAAAATCCATTTGCCCCAGGCAGCTGGGCTGCTGATTCGTTCATCCCTGCAGATGCTTTATTGCTAAATTGTTTTGTCTTATGGTCTGTTGCTTCGTGCAATTTTTGCAGCCCTATATACAGCTCTTTTTGTCTTATCATCTAATGCCCTATGTACTGGAGTGTCTCTATAGTGCTCCAAAGCTCCTAATGTAAAGATGGACACACAGAAAAAAGGCTTCCTGATTTGTGATGTCATACAGACACAGGCTGTAAACTTGCCGGACGACAGGGTGCTATGTGGGTACTTTGGTTGAAAAAAAAAAAAAAGAAGTTGGAATTTGTGCAGCGATGACAGCTACAGTCCTTGCTCATTAATCACATTGGCACAGTTATTAAATTTCTAATGTCTGCCAAGACAGTAATTGGGCACACACACTAACACGCACAGGCTCTGGTCCAACTCCTGCTGACCTTTTCTTCTGTCTTAGTGGCAGATATGGTGATTAAGATCCCCATCTGTCTTATGAAGCTTAACTGTTACTCCCTCTCTCTAACCCTGTCTCTTTTTCCATTTTCCATCCCCTTCTTTTTTTTTTCAACACACAGTTGTCATCCAGTTTCCCATTTTTGACTTCATCATCACTCCATCTTTTTCTCTCCACAGCTTAAGACCGATTTGACAGGCATTGTGTAACAAGGACATAGTAAACTATTCACTAAACGTATTACATGTCAAGTTTATAAAAAATGCTTTATGCATCAGATGTCTATATAAATCATAGCTTTTATGGTTTAGAAAATTAATCAACATAAAATCCAAGCTGTTGTTACTTTATTTGCCTATTCAAATTTCTAATACCTCTCTCTCTCTCTCTCTCTCTCTCAATCAGATGTGGAACATTTGCGTATGTGCTTTAAGCAGGCAAAGATTCCACTAGACAGTAAACAAGATTAAATATGGGGGAGGCATATGGCAATTAGGTGTCTATACAAAGAAAAGCACATGGCAGACATCTTGACTTCTCGTCTGCGAAACATCACAGGTGTTCATTTAGAAGTCACTTAGAACAAGGAGGAAAATTTCTGTGATCGTATACAGTACACAGGAATTGGAAGTACATAGCATGATCCTTGTGTTACAAGGTTGGATCTTGGTGAAGTGGGTTTTTTACTTATGAATCTACAGTAGTATTTTCAGTGCACCTGAAATATCTTTGTTTTAGATGGTTTTTTTTGTATTATCATATTTTATATACATGTATACAGTATGTATATATAATACAATATTTGTATTATAAATGGTATAACTCAGTAAAGGACATTTTTGGCCTATTAAACCCATATATAATGACAACGAATGGCTGTCGCATTCTCCCTCAATAAATGTAGACATTTTAATGTAGACACAATGCCCAATGCATTCTTCACCATTATTATGTAATGTTTAGCTCTGGGTCAGAGTTTTATCAAATCTTTAACGATTCGTGTTAATTTAATTAACTGAATCAAAATTTATAATATACTGTACACTTTATTGACTACCCGTCCAGCATTTAGCACAATTTAGTGTATCTTACCAGTTCTACTTATCACGTGGCCAACGATCATAACACAAAATCAAGTACTTAGCAATTATGAGCAAAATAACAAGATCTGGGCAAATGTTTAGACTTTAAAATACATGACAAAGACAACAGTCCTTTATAAAGAAACGAGAATTTATTTGACTAATTTACAATACATGAAACTAGACTACTTAAACGCACACACACACATATATATATACAAACTTAATGAAGTAAAGGTGAAACTTAATGAAGTAATTCTAGTACTGTTTACTACATCAACGAAAGTCACAAGAGCAGAGTCTTGGGTTCAATCTTACAGTTTAGTTATGAAACGAGCACCAACTTCAGCAAGGTATGCAACTTTGTTTGTTTACTTGCGTTATGTTTCGTTCTCATCCGTTTGTTCGCCTCCAGTGAAGGGAATCACGGCGTTGCTGATTGGTTGGTGCGCTGTTGTAGAGATGATATTTCTGGAAAGCCCTTCGGTGAGACGTTGAAGCCAGCAGCGGCGGCATAGCACCCGCAAGGGCGGAAGCCCGAGCTGCTTTGGAAGATGTTGTAGGTTGCAGTAGTGATGTTAACTTAACTCGACTGTAGGCTTCCTTAGGATTTTTGTCCCTTCGGGGTCAGTCCCTCCCACGGATGTGGTCTCGGGCTTAGCCACGCCTCACGTGGTTCCCCCTTTGTGCATACCTTAGCGCAATGTTTCGGCTGTCACGTGGAACCCATCCGGTTGGAGTTTTTAATACCTTTTATTAAGTAATTTTCCATGTTCACCAACGTTCTTTGAATAAAGCCAGCTTTAGATTGATATCAAACATTACATATCTTACCCACTCATTCCTTCCTTTATCTAATAAAAGGGATTTGTAAATGTTGATTACACCTTTTAAGTTATGCAGAATAATCAAACATACACACAGGAATAAAACATACTGAGTAAATATATGTATATGCGTTTTGCCCTACTGGCACACTTTAAAGATGGTTTAAAATAGTGTCCATGCCATATGCCTTTGTTCATTGAAAGGCATGTGCATCCCAACTCGGGGTGAAGCTGTAAAACTGTCCGCTTTGTTTACCGGATCGCCGATTTACACCCTTGTTTTGGGGTTTATTTCGAGGCGCCTGGTCTTATGCCATGTGAAGTTTCCTGCAGCTTCGTTTTACAGACGCTCCTTTAAGATCGCAAATCAGATAAGATTATCGGGATGGCGAAATGCCCGCTGGGAAGGGGCGCCGGAATGTGATCAATTGACTGCTCTCTCTTCCTGGGAGCCCTGTTCATCGCTACATACTGTACATACTTTCACATTAGTTAATCTGTTTCTCTATGTAATCCCATCATTGTTGTCATCGTCTATACCACTTTATCTGGGATAAAGGGTCGTGGGTGCCTGGAGACTTAGGGCACGAGGCAAGGTACACCCTGGATGGGATGTCAATCCATACCAGGGCACGCATACACACACTTGCACTCAGCCTAATCTGCTTGTCTTTGGGACTGTGCGAGAAAACCAGAGTACCCGGAAGAAACCCATCAAGCACTGGGAGAACATGCAAACTCCATGTACAGAGAGACGGGAATCGAACCTGGACCCTGGAGGCAACCGTCCTAACCACTAAGCCACCCTGTTGCTCATATGTGTATTCTCAAAGAACTAAATTACAAGATATTTTTTTATATGTTTAAATGGTACGTTGCGAAACGATTTGCTTGAAATTTTTAATTGGAAACGAGAAAGTACTTTAGAGCTGTAGTGTACCTGTTTTCTACATCGTTGTGCTATAGACCTGTAGTATAACGATGTAGAAAACAGGTACACTACAGGTCTAAAGTACTTTCTCATTTCCTATTAGACATCTCAAGGAAATCGTTTCACAATGTAACATTTAAACATACTGTATCAAGAAATATTTTGTAATTTAGTAAATATCTGTAAAAGATCTAAAGTGAAAAGCTACTTTCTCTTCGTGCTTGCAGCAGAAACTTTGTTCAAATTTTGTCAGGGTGCAAATAGAGCATCACCAAAGCTGCCTATGTTGTGTTTATCCACTGTTTATCTTGGATAATAATTGGCTGGCAGATAGAATCTGTGTTTATCTGTGATTTGGAGAGCTTTTAAAGGTCCCATATTTTCCTTTTTTTTAACAAGTTAACATAGGTCTCAAAGCTCCCCAAAAAATGCCTGTTAATGCTCAAGCTGAAATACGCCTCAAATTTCCATTTTTTTTTTTTACTTCTCTTCCAAACACACCCTTTCCGTGCCAGTGGGGGAGGTGGCACATCTTATATGAGGTCACATACAGTAAGGTGGAAAAAAATTCAACTGGCTTATTTAAGAACCAAGCTATAAAAAAAAAAAGTTGGACAGAAGCTAAAAATGACTAAAAAGTACATTTTGCATATTAGACTTTCCTTAGTTGAAAATAAGTGACGTTTATTTTGATAAACTCTGCAAAATGCATATAGCTTACTTAAAACTTTGTCAACTTACTTAATATTTCCTGAATCTGTGCTTTACTCAAGCAGGATGTATTAGAGAATGTTTTCTTTCTTTTACTCCACTACATGTTTTATTGCGTTACATTTACGGCATCTGGCAGACACCCTTAATCCTGAGAGACTTGCATTTTTATTTCATTAGACATACTGTATGAACAGTTTAGGGCTAAGGGCCTTGCTCAAGGGCCCAACAATGGCAGCTTGGTGGTAATGGGGTTTGAACCTGGGACCTTTTGATCAGTAGACCTAATTACATGATTTGACTACTGTAAGTACAGCAAGAAGGGATGTGAAATCAGAATCAGAGCTGGTTGCATGTTCATCGTCGGGAAGAGGAGAGAGATAGAAAGAGATTTACTATGACAAAGGTAAACTTACTATTGTGATTTAATACAAGCTTAAGACTCTTGATACTTAAGAAGTTTTGAAGGCTTTGTACTTTTGCTTCTTCGTTTCCTTGGGTAACATTTTATCCAGGGCATCTTCACTTTTACTCAAATACAGGATTTGTGTACTTTGTCCACCTCTGGTGCTAACAAATGGCTCAAGGGCTAAGAAATACCTAACATGGTACCAACCCATCAATATCAACAAGCAGACACATAAATGCCACCTATCGCTTTTTGTGTTTGCTCGGTTGTTTTTTTGTTAATACAGAACGGCTGATTATTATAGCCCTGTCTGTGTTAATGCACCAAAAATGGTGGTTTCCCATTACAAAAAATTGCACCAAAATGGCTAAGAGAACAAGTAAACACCATCAGAACCATGTGCTTGTACATTGTAGAAACTAAAAAAATACGATACTAGTGATAATATTGTGTAGAACCAGGAGGAAGTCACAGATTATACTCAATTCTGAGCACTGGTATTATATTGATAATGCAGTTTTTAAATTATACCGAACCTCTCTGGTACATTATCAGGCTGGACAAATTGATATGATATGATATTATGGCTCTTATGAGGCCTGTGTGTTATTTTTCACATGGCTGAAGAAGTAGCAGGGGCACTACAAAATGATTCATCAAATGTGTTTACAGTACAACATGTTTTGAATCTTTTTTTGCAACATATTCGGAAATACACTGATCAGACATAACATTATGAACACACGCCTAATATTGAGTAGATGATCCCCATCTTTCATTCCAAAACAGCAATGTCTGTTCTGACAAATTTCTATCAGAACCAGCATTAAATTAACCTTTTCATCAATTTGATTTACACTAGCATCACTATTGGGTCAGACTTCACTCCCTATGTGAATCAGTGAGCTTGGCCAAGACCCTCTCGTCAGTTCACCGGTTTTCCTTTCTTGGATCACTTTTGGTTGCTCCTGACTACTGCAGCCTGTAAACATCCCACTAGAGCTGCAGTTTTGGAGCTGCTCCGACCCAGTTGTCTAACACTTTAGCCCTTCCAACAGTAGTTACATTTTCAATATCTCGTTACAAAGGCAGCTGGGAATGGGGCGGAGGTATATTAGACAGCAAGTGAACGCTTTTCCCTGAAGTTGATGTGTTGGAGGTCTTATGGGATGTTGCAGGTCTGCAGAAGTCAGGACCTACGGAAAGTGATCCAAGGAAGGAAAACTGGTGAACTAGCGACAGGGTCATGGGTGGCCAAGGTTCACTAATACGCATGGGGAGTGAAGGCTGGCCCACAGAGTCAAATCTACCAAAGCCCTAGTGAATATCAAATTGATGAAATGGTTAATGCTGGTTGTGACAGAAAGGTGTCAGAACACGTATGCAACAAGAGGTCACACTCAACAGACCACTAGCATTATTTAACCAGCTAGTGGACATTAATTCATTGTGAAGTAGTGCCAGTATTTGTGTAGTGTACAGTGTGTCTTCTAGGTGTCTTTATATGCCATGGACCTGCTCTATTGCTCTGTTCATTGGGCCTATCTTTAGATTCCCATTGTTGAACATGCTTATTTGTATTTTGACCCCTTCCTGTTGTATCACTGGAGTTATTTGAATTGCTGCAATCTTTAATAAACAGCATGCAAACAGATCTTCACTTAAAGCACATAAAGGGACCAGTACACTGAATATATTGCACACCAATAACCAATATTTCATATGAATAAAGAGTCTTGATATAAACAATATATAATTAAAACATATGTGACAGATAAGAAACCAAGATCTAAAAGTTATTATTGATACAATGAAGATAAATGACAGCAATAACATCATCAAATATTATGCCAGAGAGTCTGGTGGATAGGCTACCCAGCCAATCGACCCTATACTATAACTGCATGCTCGCAATCTGTGCGGGGCAAATGAATGAAAAATAGGCCATTGAGTCAATTAAAATAACAGCTTAGCCTGTCAACAACACGAGCACAGAAACAAATTGCAACACCTTGTAAAACCCTGTTCTGCTCTCTGAGCTATTACAATGCAGAGAAAAATCAACTCACCTAACAGGAAGGAGGTCACTGCTAAATTAGATTTTAACCTTTAACTGCAAGTTGTCTTCTATTTATCATATTGCTACTAAAGCAGCTTGCATGACTTCAGTCTTAATCGAGTATAACATTTCGTACAGAAGTACGACGTTTTTGGTCATGGCACCGCACAAAAAATTTCAATAAATACTTACAAAATACAGTACTTTTTAAATGGAAACAAATAAGGAGGGAGAGATTGAAACCAAAAAAAGTGATTGGTTATTGGGACACAATGGTGATCAGTGGCTGGTCATTTGGACACAATGCTGATCAGTCATTGGTCATTGGACAGCAATGGTGATCACTGATTGGGCATTATGACACTAATGCTAATCAGTGATTGGATATTGGGCCACAATGATGATCGATGATTGGGCGTTAGAACATAATGCCCAATGATGATCGATGACTGGGCATTAGAACATAATGCTAATCAGTCATTGGTCATTGGGCTGCATTGGTGATCAGCGATTGGTCATAAGAAGACAATGGTTCTCAGATATTGGTCATTGAGACGCAATGCTGATCAGTGATTAGTCATTAGGCAGCAAAGCTGATCAGTGATTGGTCATTACAACACAATGGTGATCAGGGATGGGTCATTAGGACACAATCATGTTCAGTGATTGGTCATTGGGATGCAGTGGTAATCAGTTATTGGTCATTGGAACATACAGCAATGGTAATCAGTGATTGGTCATTGGAACATACAGCAATGGTAATCAGTGATTGGTCATTGGGACATAAAGGTAACCAGTGATTGGTCATTGGGACATACAGTAATGGTAACCAGTGATTGGTCATTGGGACATACAGTAATGGTAACCAGTGATTGGTCTTTGGGACATACAGTAATGGTAACCAGTGATTGGTCATTGGGATATAAAGGTAATCAGTGATTAGCCGTTAGGAACATCAGTTTGTGCATGCTCAGAGAGAGACATATCAAAAGCAGGACAGTCGCCTCGGTCCTTTCAATTTCCACTTTTGCCTGTTTGCTACAGTATAATAAGAAAAAAATCCTACTGCACTCATATAAAAATAATCTGTTCTTGTCATGTTTCCAGGGAACTTGCCCAGAGAAAATGGAAACATGGAAAGTGATGAAATTAACAGAGAGGCAGGTTCTTTACCAGTACTGGAATAATAAAAGTTAAAGGTTTTTCCTACAAAGTCGGTGAGCTGTATAATAGAACAGCCTTCAAGTATGCAGAACATGGACATGGTCTCAATATTTTGTTGAACAGCTCTTCTCTTAGATAATAATCCAAATCTGGGAAAAGACATGAAAATAGACAGCTTTGATACACTGGGATGTTTTCATGCTGTTGCAGATGGTGTGATTTCGGTGCCAAATCCACCAGACAATTTTACTCATGTATGGTCTGAACACTGATTTAGATGAAATGAAATAAGGAAAGAAAAAAGGTGTAGCTTTTAAGTGTTTTCCATGTTGTCAGCTAAAGGGTGTATGCTGTCACCTTTTACATCAGGTGCACATTTATTGCCTCTCATAAGGAAATTCTCATCTGACATATGTAATAAGAAAAATAACTCATTAGAAATCAGATACAGCAATTAGGGTTATTTTATGGAATGCTTAATTGGCTATGGTGTCATTATACTATGGTGTTGTATTCATACATGACCCTGTACTCACATCAAAACCATATTCCCTTAGTCCTAAAATGGCCCTGCTTATTTCTGGTCATCTGTCTTTCTCCTAATGTAATATACTCGATTGTGTTGCATTTGAAATACAAAAATATCATGAACATGGCAGAATTCACATTTCCTTCCATCATGTGGCTAGAAATAGATAATGCTGACAAGCCCTGAGCCAAGAGCTAAGCCTCCTGGAGGAGCTGAATACACTTTTCAAAAAGCATAAATTTCACTCTTTTTATCCCATCTACCTCTGACACTCAGGGCTGATCGTTTTACAAGTACTGAATCACACACAGGAATGCATTTCCATGATATGCATACCTATGTGAATTATATTTAGTTTATTTTGTATAACAATTTAGGAGGAATTTCAAATATAGATTCTGTACAGTATATATGGGAAGTACAGAATTATACAGTAGCACAATATGTGCATAGAACTTCATGTCATTATCTGGTGGCACTTTTTTGACAGAACAAATGAGCCTTATATGTACAGTAACAGCAATATAAACCCTAATCAGGGTGTATAACTTTAATAGATTTGCATATCAGTATGTTTTTTTAACCAAGATGGTAAAGTGATTATTTTGGCACATATTAGAATTGTAATTGTTTAGCACCTTTAAAAAAAAAAATCACCTGTTATAAAATGCATCCTAACTGATTAGATTATTACTAAATGATGGCCATCCAATACCATATTCTCACGATATGTATGTACCGATTCGATTTGTATTGCAATTCAGTAATTATCACAATTTTTAAAATCTCCTGATGTGATGTTATTTATTTATTTATTTATTTATTTTTTGTTACAATTCTAAACGAATGGTTATGACTATAACCTCTGCTCCCTGAAGGAGAGGAACGAGGTACAACACATATTGTATGGGATATCACGCCCTCTCGTGTCCTGGCTGAAGCCACCTATATTCACGCCGTAAAGGCAGGCAAACATGTGGTGACATAGGTGTAGGCCCGCCTACACCTATAAACCCTCGTCACCACGGTTGACCCCCAGTTCGACAGCCGCTCTTCGCCGAGCGTAGCTGTGTGGCGGGGCAGCAATATGTTGTACCTCATTCCTCTCCTTCAGTGAACAGAGGTTATAGTCATAACCATTCGTTCCCTTTCAGCCAAAATCACTCGGTACAACACATATTGTATGGGAAATATATTTACGCTCTGCCGAGCATCTACCAAAGTTAGGCACAAAAACCCTGGTAGCTACTCTACTGCATCATGGACTCCGCAGAGAGGACAGAATGAGCCACCGAGGGGGCCATTATATCAAGTCGGTAGAACCGGACAAAAGTGTGCGGTAAGGACCAACTGGCTGCTGCGCAAATATCACCCATGGACATCCCTTTGAACAGCGCCCATGATGTTGCCATAGCTCTTGTTGAATGTGCTTTCACACCCTGAGGCAATGGGACACCCTTATTGCTATAAGCTAATGAAATTGCCTCCACAATCCAATGGGAAAGCCGCTGTTTAGACAGCGCTCTACCCTTTACTGGACTGGCAAAGCAGACAAACAGTTGATCACATACTGTACAGTAAGCGCATATTCACTGTACGGTCTATGTAGACCCGTAGAGCACGTACAGGGCACAAATTATGCAATTTTCCCTGCTCCTCGGAAGCAAAAGGAGGGGGGACAAAAGCTATAAAGGTCAAAGACCATAGAGCTATAATTAGCGGAGACCACTTTGGGTACATAGTTTGGGTACCGCGTTCAGCCGTAAACCTTTAAACCATAAGCAGCAAACTGCGTACAGGATGGATGCACGGACAAAGCGTATATGAAAGAAATTTAATATCTATAGACTCAACTGGCTCAAAAGGAGGACCACAGAGGGCCTCAAGTACTAACAATAAATCCCAAGACGGAACACTGGACCTCACAGTGGGTCGCAGACGTCGCACGCCTTTTAAAAATCGTACTGCCAGCGGATGAGCCCCTGGTGACACTCCATCAAAAATGACAGGCTGATATAGCCGCCAAGTACACTTTAATAGTAGAGAAGGAGAGAAGGTCTTTTTCTAATAGTTCTTGTAGAGAAGTTCCTCCAGCATGGAGCACTGAAATGGAAGAACATTACGTTCTCAACACCATTGCTCAAAAGCTCGCCACTTGTAAGCATATAAGCCTCTCGTAGACGAGGCCCGAGCACTTTGAATTGTCTCAATCACATTCGGTGGAAGCCCTTTAGCTATCAGATTGGACCTTTCAACAGGTAAGCGTGCAAGTTTCACAGCTCGGGACACGGGTGCACTAACTCACCCCCTGCCTGAGACAGAAGTTCCCTGAGGAGAAGAAGTTTCCATGGTTCTGCAGCTAGCAGGCTGACTATCTCTGTATACCACAACTTCTACGGCCAACGAGGGGTCACCAGGATTAGGGACAGGCCCTGCTGGCGCACCCTCTCTGTGACAGGCAGAATCAGTTCCACTGGAGGAAAAGCATACAATAGAGCTGGAATATGAATGGTCCTGAGTGACAGAAAATGAACACTGGACCCTACTGTAGCAATAGAGAATGAGATGGGAAGTGAATGAGTCCCCCCTTGTCTGTTTATATACTACACCACTGTTGTGTTGTCTGTCCTGATCACAACATCAGTAACATCAATAACAGCTCCAAACAGTTCATGTGAAGCCTGTGTTATTCCTGTGACCACGCCCCCCTGACTGCGGAGCCGTCGCACACAGCGCCCCAGCCGCTGAGGGAAGCATCTGTTGACACCACTTTGCGAAACGACACCCTGTCTATCTGAGAGCCCTGACGTACAGTAACAGCCTGGGTTCCCTTTAGAGTGCACCACCTGTTGGATTACAGAAGAACTGCAAAGTTTCCCCACCTTAAATGCAAACATTTTGAATATAAGTTAATTTATTAAATTATTTTTTATTATTTTGCCGTCAGTGTGGCGACACATGGACACACACAAAATCGATACAATGTTTTTTTTTCCCATAATGGGGAAAAAAGGAACACTTTCGGTGGTTACAGTATGTATTAGATATGAACCTACATACAGTAGATATCATGCAAAGTTATGTTTCAAATTGGTCATTACATTTTTAATAGTTCTTTTAAAGTTAATTGTTCTCATGTCAATCATAATTAACAGCACAGACAGTTTAATACTCTCTGATACTGTGTTATACAAAACGGTACTTATGACTGACTAATTGACATTTACAAAAGACTTCAAGAACAGTACGGTGATTAGAATCATAGCCGCAGTAAATAATTTTAATGGTGAATACATTTTATTCAAATGACCAGGCGATCCTGGCCCTCGGTGGCTCAGAGCCCACTACAGTGGGATGCTTTCAGAAAAAGAACCACGTTGTTTGCTTATACTGGCCATTGAATTGCTTGCACATTTCAGGAACTTACTGTACAACCCGGAAGTTACAACCATATCCCCATACAGCCCTGATCTCGCTCCAAGCAATTTCCACATGTCTGGGCCATTAAAGGAGTTCCTGGGAGGCCAGCGTTTCAGACGTGAAACAAGCAGTCCTACTTAGAAAACATTCTACCTTAATGGTCTCCAAGCGCTAATGAAGCGCCAGGATAAGTACAGTGCATTAGAGTAGCCGGGGATTACATACAGAACATAAAGGTCGTTTTTACTCTCTTAACTGTGTCCTGTTATTCTGCACAATCAAAAGCCACTTGTATATTCCATACAGTAAATAAATATTGTGATCACAAGAGAGCTGACAGCACAAAAAGGTCAACTCTGAATAAATCTAAACAGTATTTTTTATGGATGGCCGATTTTTTTTTTCTTTTTTCTTTTTACCTTTAAAGTGAATCTACAATTTAACATGTCAACTGAGGGATGAAGCAAGCGCACATACTGAACAAGACATCACAAGAAACCATTGAGGAAAGAAATCTGACAGACAGGAGGTAAAAACTGGAAAACAGAAGGAAACTAAACCTAATCGGCTGTGTACAGGGGTGTGTTTGACATTACAGCCTCGCATACAACAAGATTTCAAAATGTTTTGTGCTCAGCTGTACCTACCTAGACACAAGTTTATCGCTCTTTTCACTCTTGTGTTATCATGATATAAGGAGAAAAAGTGATAAGTACTACAGTATATGTTTTATAACCCAGTTCCTCACTATGTATTTGGCATAATATATATAATAATGCAACAAATGGCTAAAAACCAACCTAAATATGCTGTCTAGACAGTCCTGTTATGACTAGTTAGGGATGTTGCAATGTTATTTTATGTGTGAGAATATAAATATACTGTAACATCTGTAACATGAATCATCATATCAGACCAATTTTTAATGAATTCATAAGCATAATAATTACACTATGCCAAAACATAAATTTATGCCTTTTTTATGATGATCCACTAATTTCCTTCATTAAAAGTTCCGAAAGAGATTAGACTAATTAGAAACAATCGGAGTCATTAACTCAAGTTTGAGACAAGTCTCAGCGAGATCCATCAAAAACTTCAGCATCATGGGATAGGGTGCAATTTAATAACTATAGTTAATTATAATCATCATTTATATAGCACATTTCTCATTAAAAATTCTAAATCTTCTAGTGTTTTAATTTTTTAAAAAGGAAAAGATTAGGGATTTTGTTTATAATTGCTCATTAATAATAGTCTACAATTAGGTTTTCTCTCTTATGTGACCTCATATAAGATACCCCTCCCCTGGGTTTTTGCTCAGCTCTGCTATTCGCTGGTGGGTGTGGCTTTTGGGAAACGGAGCATCAGTGGGGACAAGTCAGCTTGGCTATAGATTGGAATCAACATGAATAGAGTGATACATACAATGCCTTGCAACAGTATTCACCCCCACACCTTGGCAATTTTCATGATTTGTTACATTATAACCTGTAAATTAAATGTTTTTTGACTGAATTTAATGTGATGCTCAAAATAGTCTACAGTAAGTTGGTGAAGTAAAATAAGTAACTGTATATAAAATAAAAAAAAAGTAAAATCTGAAAATTTTCATATGCATACTGTATGTATTCACCCCCTTTGCTATGAAGCCCCTCAAAAGTTCTAGTTCAACTACAGTAATTACCTTCAGAAGTCCCATAATTACTGAATTGTAATCCACCTGTGTGTGATCTAAGTCTCACATGATCTGTCAATATAAACACATCTTTTCTGAAAGGCCCCGGAGGCTGCATCACCACTAATCAAGAGGCATCACACAGTGAAGACCAAGATGTTGAGAAGTACGAGTCAGGGTTAGGTTATAAAAAAATATCCAAATGTTAGATGTTTCCCTGGACCACCATCAAATCCATCATCTTAAAATGGAAGGAACATGGTACCACAACAAACCTGCCAAGAGAGGGCCGCCCACCAATACTCATAGACCGGGAAGGAGGGCATAATCAGAGGGGCAGCACAGAGATCAATGGTAACCCTGAAGGAGCTGGTGTATCTGTGCATGGGATGCACATATACACCACAATACGATGTACACGTCATAGAGCTGGGCTTTATGGAAGAGTGGCCAGACAAAAGTCATTACTTAGTGTTAAAAATAAAAAGGTACATTATAAGATTGCCAAAAGACATGTGGGCAAGTGGATGGATGAAGGTGCTCTGGTCAGATGAGACTAAAATGTATCTTTTCAGCCATCAAGGGAAACCCATCACAACATTCACAAGAACAGTGAAACATGGTGGTGGCAGCCTGAAGTTTTCTGTTATTTTGTCCTATTTGTTATTTGCTTTACAATAAAAAAAAAATAATAACACATCTTTAAAGTTGTAAGCATGTTCTGTAAATGAAATGATGCAAACCTTCAAAGAACTCATTTTATTTCCAGGTTGTGAGGCAACAAAACATGGAAAATGTCAAGGGAGTGAATACTTTTGCAAGACACTTTACAAATGAAAACCTTTTTTTTTTAATGTATATATTTTAAGATGCATGTGCCTAGGCAGATCAAACAACAAACAAAGAAATATTCATTTGTTTGTCTGGTAGTTTCTTATGGTGCGAGTTGCCAGCTTAATGCCATCTAATTACATCTGAGCAGTTTTGGGTACCTTGCTCAAGGGCCCAGGCCAGAAAAGCTTACAGCAGCCAAAATTAATAATACAGTAATTTACTTCCGACTCTTAGACCTTAGTTTGATGGCTTGATCTTTCTGTAAACTATAGATGTTTGTGGGTTTTTTTTAAGCCTATCCCAAGGAACTTGGGGCAAGAGGCAGGGCACTCCCTGAACCCTGGGCCAATCCATCACATTGCGCACAAGCACACTCCTACCCACGGGGGGGTGGGAGGGAGTGGTGTCTTAGATGGCTCGGTTGTTCCTGGGTTCGAGTCCGTCTGGGTTGGTGGGTTGCGACACCCCATATCACTCAGCCACTGCATGCAGTACTGGTCCCAAGCCCGGTTAGAAAAATGCGAAGTTTGAATCAGGAAGGGCATCTGGGGTAAAACCTGTGACCTGTGTCGTGCGATTGATTGGTGATACCTTGAGCAAACCTGCCAAGTATAGGGAGAACATTCAAACTCCGTGCCTACGTAGCAATTGAGCCCATGACCTTGGAGATGCTAACCACCAAAAAAATATGCTGCCTCATGACGCAAAACTCCTGCCATCAGTAAAATTAATATATTGTGCATATTCTATGACTACAGTTTAGAATTTTAGATATTGATTAATTTTTAATGCTGTACTTACCACTTTGAGACAGCACTTAATGTGCCCTCCTAAGTCACACTTCAGGTAATAGCTCTAAACAAGAATGTCTCCATGAGGGATATGGGCAGACGTGAATGGCTGCGATTGTTACTTATTTGCATATTAATTAATTTTTTTTACAAATTGTGATGCAATAAGTATAAAAAGACTTAAACTGCACACAATATGAGTAAATAAAGAAATTGTAATAGTAGGCTCGTTGCCACTGAGCAAAGTGTTTGTTACCGAACAAATTTTATAGTTAGTGCGGGAGTTAATAAGACAACCAGTGTTGCTTGAGTAAGACAGGGGTAATGTGCTCTGACTTTGTTTTCCTAGACACAGTCGGCTGAATTTCAAGTGGGCAGTACGGCAAGCAGCCAGCGACATGGTACAATAATGCAACAGAGATTATGAAAGCGTGCACAAGTTCCACAGCTAAAGTAAATTCTCTTTTGTATATGATATACAGTACAGTGGAGAATGTAGAGAAATTGCACTGACTGGTGTATTTTAAATGAAATATGCAACACTTGTCTTCCAAATACAAAAATCTATGCTGTCTTGGTCAAATATTTTTCTTTTTTTTGCATACACACAGAATGACATATAAGGGTACGATTTATCCTTCCCTACTACTTGGTTTAAGTGCAAAAATATTCCGCTTAGTGTGAATTTCCAGCACACCACAGAGAGAAAGATTAGCAGTCGCCTCAGAAAGAAGGAAAAGAGACAGACAGCATAAAAATTTTTAAGTCTTAAGATGTGCAGCTATGCATCGCTAAGCTTTGCTTTTTTTTCCTCCCAACACCTTTCAGAGAAACAGCACTGGAAGTATTTTCATTGGTGCTTTTGAATCAACATTAAAAAAAAAAAAAAATATATATATATATATATATATATATATATATATATATATAGCCACTGGTTAGAAGGCTCGGGTGGAAACGCACCCGCTCATGTGTTAGACCGGACATATAAGCTATGCAAGTCAGTTTATTTTTATTTTCTCGTCTCTTGCATATGTATAAGTATATATCCTGTCCAACACAGACTCGCAGAAATGTGTCCAATTGTGTCTCGCTTTTGTCTTGTGTTTATTCATGACTTTCCCCCCAGCTATACTTATATCAGATTGTATATCAAGAGCAGTACCATAATGATGTGTATTAAGAAAAAAATACAAAAATTTTAACTTTGCCATTATTTTTTGTTTCAAGTTAATACATCCCCTACAAAACTCCCAAAATGAGGCACTTGAGGTTTCTACTTGGAGTTCACCCATAAAAAGAAGCAAAAAGCAACATGCTGGATTTGCAAGGCAGGTGAGGAATCATGTCAGGCAACACCAAAATGTCATAAAATACAGTGCAGGGGCCTAAAATTAAAAGGTGATGTCTATTTTATAGTACTTCTAAACTGTAATTTCAAACTGAAATCGTACAAAAATTCATTCAGTGGTCATTTCTAACCGGTGGGTGGGCAAGAAATGAAAAGAAAATTCAAATGCCAGGAGTCGCTCAAAAGAACATACATGAAACGCTACTCGAGAAGAGTGTTCTTTTGTTCTTTTGATAGGCAAATAAAATCTACTGTAGATTTCTGCAGCTGTGTTTTAAAAGCGCTTTCCTGCATATAGGTGTCGACAAGAATTTCATTGAATTAGACTCATTTTACTAACTCCAGGCCAATCAGTTCTCTAATGTTTTGTTTAATATAGGCTGTAGGCTTATGAGAGTAGATTGCAAGAGAATAGCTAACCAATTGTAATTGAAATCTGAACAATTTATTAGCTAAGATTTCTCTTAAAACAATCAGGAACACCATGATAATGGTCTTTTCTATTTTTTTTTTCACACACAATCAACATGCAACCTTTGATAAACAGTTCAACTTCAGACCTTCAACTCCCAGATAACTGAGACCATAAGTGGGGAAAGGTAGTCTGTGTCAACCCTGTCCAATTATAGTAAACTCTACATGGCCCTACATCACTAAAATATTTATGCCAGGTTCTAAGTTGAAGTTTAAGCACTTAGGTACTGCATTTTTCCTGTGCTGGCCCGTGTGTACCTAGTTCGATAAAAAAGTGATCTTGTATAAAACAAAATTTTGAAACATGTATAACTTGGAAATAAATTATTGATTAATAATAAAAATAACAATGATAATAATACTTGATTATTAGTAGGTTACTAGCCTACAGTATATAATACTAAGGATTTCTTGATTAAATTAAAATGTTAATTTTTATAAGTGTCCTTATAATAATGATAATAATGATAATAAATAAATAAATCCTTTTCGAGCTCCATTTTTTTTCACACTCCAGCGAGACGCAATGACGGTGATGAAAAAAGGCTTAAAAATGCTAGACAGCATTATGATTGTTCTTCAGAGTAATGGAAAAAGGTCATGTGGTCTGATGAGTCCAGACTGAGCCTATTCCAGAGCAATGAGCATGTTATGGTAAGAAGAAACAGCATGAAGCTTTTAAACTAGCGTTTAACAAAGAAATCAGAATATTTGTACTATATGGGTCCAGGTGTCTGTGAGCAAACCTTTTTTTGTCAGTAAAGAAGCCACTCTGACCTAGTTTGTCAGTTTGCCCATTTATAGCAGCACTGAAGGTTTTGTTTCATCAAAATAAAATCTTCTTTTTTTTTTAGTCAACCAAGGTACTACAAAAACACATCACACAATTCATTAAGTTTTTTAAGCTTCTACAACTTGAAGAAGAGGATCCAAGCTGTGGTTTGAAGATCTGATTTCAAAGGTCCAGTAAAAAAAAGTGTCTGCTACTGTGATATCGTTAGCATATTCTGGTGAGTGGGTGAGCTTCAAGGGATTAAAAAGGTTGAACTTTACTGTTTTGATTTAATACCTTGTGATTCATTATTCTGACTCGCAATGAACCTAGCCAACGCTAGCCATCTGTCAGCTTATGTATGCAAAAGAAGGTAGATAGACCTTCCTTTTAAGAGAGTTCTGCTGCCCTGCGATGCCGCACAGGCAGCAGATTTGAAAATGTTTCTAGCTGGCTGTACATGCCTCAGGGGAAGCCTTCACCTTTAGGCTAAGACATGCTTTCTTGGAGACACATCAAACTAGCTAACCACATCCTTCAGACCAATGAAATCAGAATATATTAGCAATTCATGGTAAAACACGATAAAATCTTTTTATTTAAAAAAAAACATTATAATTATTTTTTAAAACCACAATTTAGTGGAAAAATCTGATGTTAGAAAAAGGGAAGGAAGATGTTTGTTCCCACTATGCCATGTCAAGAACTGAAACGAATCTACTTCGTTGCATCAGAAAGTTTACAGGATGAAGTAGTAAAAGAAACATTTTTTATGAGACCATTTATCAGCAATCCAAGCATCTCACATGGTCCATAAAGAATCTTTACTGGTTTCCTCACTTACTCAACTCATTGCCTATACCACTTACCTGTATACAGGGTTGTGAGGGACCTACAGCCTATCCCAGGAGACTTAGGGCATGCTTGGCCAATCCATTGCAGGGCACACACACATACACACACTCTCACACATCTACACATTGCAGGCAACGTTGGGTACACCAATTAGCCTAATCTGCATGTCTTTGGACTGTGGGATGAAACCAGAACACCCAGAGGAAACCAACCAAGCATGGGAATAACATACAGACTGAATTGAGACACAGGCTGAATTAATGATACTATTGTATTCTACCTCTGTACCTGTCTCATCTGTAAGATTGCCCTTACATGGGTTTTCATACCATGTCTAAAGTAAAGATAGTAAATTGGGCTTTCCTCAAGGCTCTGTTTCAGGTCCAATGCGCTTTTTTTTTCCTGTAAGCGTTACTTCTGGGCACAGTTACTCTTTCTCACTGATTTGTCTGCTCTGTTGCATTATGTTGTGTTATGTTTAGGGCTGCAACTAACGATTATTTTGATAATCGATTAGTTGGTCGATTTCTTTTTCGATTAATCGATTAATCGGATAAAAAGTGACCGCTTTAATTAGCTGTTTTGCTTAACTATATAAAACCATAAATCATGGTATTATTTATGTATAAAAGTAAACTTTAAAAAATGCAATAGCCACATAGAGTATAATGATCTTTAATTTTGACATTTAAACCTTAGTTTATGTAAATCAACATTCTTTTTTAACAATAATTGTAGATGGCAAGTTAACAGTGTTGATATGGTGTGTGTGTATATATATATATATATATATATATATACACATACATACATACATACATACATACACACACACACACACACACACACACTAGTTTAAAAAATCCACTGACATATTCAGTTGTTAAGAATGACCTCAATTTTAAATTCTTTTAAATTAATTAAACTTAGTAAGAAGAATAATAGACTTCTAGATTATTATGATATTATTTTTAATGAAAGTGTCTCTTGCTACATCCTTGTCACGGTTTATACATTATTTCGATCCTCTCAGGTATTTTATCCTTTTTTGTTGTTGTCTCAATAAATTAAAAAAAATATATTTTTTATATATAGACCATTTTGCTATACAACACATTCTCGTAATACGGTGACGTGGGGAGAGAAAAAAATGGCCGCTACTGGGTTCACTGTTTATTTTGCCCTTTTTCCGCATTTCCCCTGTGTATAGCCTGTAGGATGATGGGATATATCCGGTCCTCCGAAGTGTAAACTGAACATGAAGAAAACGAACTAGAAGTGTTTTCCGTGTGTTCGTTGGGATTTGAACACCAAGAAGAACGTTTTTTTTAAACCCAGTATAACCGCGCAGGCGGACAAACGCACGTCATCAAAGCCCGTGTGAACTCTCTCACTGACTCCTTTTTTTTTTTTTTTTAGTCCTGGCCAATTCCTCCCCGTCGCTAGGGGCTCCCACATGTGTAGAAAACCCTCGGCGCTTCATCCGCGCTCACCGGACACTACAACCGGCAGAAAACCGCTCGATTTTAACGCCCGATAAGAGGTGTTTAATGTAAATTGCTCCCATACCTTGGAGGACTTGGGGCGCGCGCTTTTTCCTGCAGACGCTTCTGTAACCTCCATTGCGCGAGCGGCTGTGTATCTGTGTGTGTATTTGTGCATCTTGTGGTCGCGCGCCTCAGTAACGTGAGCAGCCCAACTAATCGATAACGGGATTCGTTGACAACGAATTTCATTATCGATAATTATCGATTTTATCGATTAGTTGTTGCAGCCCTAGTTATGTTCTTTTCTCTTCTCTTAGCTCTCCCTCCCTCTTTATCTTTTCTTGATCACTTTCGCACAGTGATTTAACAGCTGGCTTTGGTAATGGACCACCACCAGGGAAGTGGATTAATATTTGGAATTTGGAGAACAAAAGCAAGTAGATAAAGAAGAGGAGGAAAAGAAGCTGAATTACACATCTGTAAGCTGCTGAACTAAATACACACTAATCTGCAATCTCTCAACAGAGGCATAAAGTGTGAGAAACCAGAAAAAAACACAGGATGTATCTGATATTTGTCTTCCTTTTTATGTTGGTTATTGGGGAAAATAGGAAATAAGAACAGCTGGATGTAACTAAAAAGGAATGTTACAAGATTTAATTTTTGAAATTATATTCCTAATCAAATACTGTATAGCACAACGCAATATAACACATTGGGACACAATTATTCTTCTTATTCTATTATTAATAAGCACATCTGCGGTACGTTGTGCTGAGACAGTGACATACAGTAACATGAGACCAACAAAAAAAAAATTGCCAAAAAAACCTTGTACAAACACTATAAATGTTAAGGTATATATACACATGAGAGAGATGAAACAGAAAAAAAAGCAAATGTGAAAAAAAGAACATGTGGCACGCGGTATAAGAAGATATTTGGAGTGCAGCAATGAGTCCCTGTCTGACTCTAAAGCCTCTGAAAGAGCATCCAGAGCTTTAAAGGCTTCAGCAGTCACTCACAACAGGGGGGTTTAAGAATCTTCTTAATCCCTATTTCCACTATTAACAGACCACTCCATACATGGCTAAAGACGCAGACGTAATCGCAAAATAACCTTTTTCGTAAGAAAGTACAACTGAAATGTCCGGCACAAACAGGAGACAGGCAGATCGGCAAACGCTAATTGGTCCTAAGTGTAATTCTATGTGTGGTTGAAGATGAATGAGTGAATAAATTATGCTTTTTTTTCTATCTATGTCAGGAAAGCAGCACGAAACAAATCCCATAAACAACCAACATCTTGTGCCTCCTAAACTTCACCCGTATGAGCAAGCAGCAATCAAAATGTTCCAGCCTTGCAAGCAGAGAAGACAGCAAAAGGAAATGCAAGCTGGAGCTGAAAGGATGAATCAATATGGAGGTTCAGAGGGCCCTTCACATGAGACAACACAGAACTCAAATGGTCTTGGAGAAAAAAAACACACGCGCACAAAATGTTTCTGCACAGTGCAGATATGGGAGGAAAAGGAAAAAGAAAAAAAAGAAGTAAAAATAGAGCCAGTGACAAACTCAAATGCTCAGCAAAATCACTGCTTCCATTAAAGATCTCAATTGAAGAGGACCTGCAAAAAGTAGTGTTTCACCTCATTGCATGAAACATTTTATGTTCAATTTAGCCTTAAGAGATTAGCTGCCTGCGGAAAGGATAATTCTCGATGGGAGCGGGTGAACCGAAAAGGATGAGTCGAGCAAGAGATGGTTATCAAAGGACACATCTGGGATTTACAGCAGGAATGAATGGCCAAGAGGGAAATATAGAGCTTCTTAAAGGAGCAAGTGGACAGGACCGAAGCGTAAAATCATTCCGCACAGCGCAAATAGAGGAAATAAATATCCAGCTGGTGACAACCTAACTGCTGATGCCATTTAACATGTCTGTTTAAAGAGGACGTTCCTAGATGGAGACTGCTTCACCTGAAAATAACTCACTGCTGTTGGACTTCCCAAAGTTCATCATGAAAATGATGGGACACATGGACGCCCTCAAAGATATCTGTGCAGGTACAGAAGTTCCTTAAAGAATAACTGAGTACTCCTTAAGTTACAAGTAATGATGTACATTCTTACAGTCCGGTGTCATCTAGGTGAGTCTCATTCGAGACTGTGTCCTCTCAGGTTTTCTTCCTCGTGTCGTCTCAGATTTTTTACCTCGATGCCATCATCTCTGGCTTGCTCATCCGTGATCAATTTAAAACTTATCTCTGGATTTCTGCAAAGCTGCTTTGTGGAAATATCTCTCATTCACTTACCCACTCATCCTTTTCAGGGTCAGGGGAAGCCTGGAGCCTATCCAAGGAGACTTGGGGCACCAAAAGCACACACACACACACACACATGCCCACTTTGCATATTTTCCGACGGTGAGAGGAAACCAGACTAGATGTTGGAAACCCACCAAGAACGAGGAGAATTTGCAAATTCCATGCATACAGACCCGAAGGCGGGACTTGAACCCTCAACCCTGGAGGTGCGAGGCCGCAGTATTAACCAGTATGTTATAAAAGAACTCTATCAATAAATTAGACTTGAAACCTGCAACAGACAAAAACAGTTTAAATATGTTTTATGGCCAATTTATCCCCAAGACATAAGCTGCATGTGGAAGATTAATTCCTAATCCTCTAATCCTTGAGGGATATTATCAGTAATTTTAAAATAAAAAAATTAATAAATAACCACTACACAGCCTTTTTTTAGTCGTATTTCTTTTGTTGCATTCTATTCTAATAAAGAAAAAATGACTATTCCACTAGTTCAATGTAAAAATCTCACGTTTTAAACGATACTATGGTTGACATGATTTATGTGATTTATGATGATTAAAATACTTTGACCATGCATGGTTGCTTCATATTGAAATATAATGGATTGGGAATTTCTGGGACTTCAGAGAAGGATTAATAAGACACCAATATGAGCTATCTACATCAGATTATTAGCAGTTAAAAAGTGTCTTAGGGGATAGCAATGTGGACCCGCAATGCCAGGGACGCGGTTTCGAGTCTCGCGCCTTGGGGTCTGTGTGTGTGAAGGTTGCATGTTCTTATTTTTAGGTGTCAAAGACATGCAGATTAGTATACGTAATTGGCATTTCCGCATTGCCCGTAGTGTGAGTGAGTGTGTGTGCCTGTGCCCTGCAATGAACTGGCACCCTGTCCAGGGTCCATCCTGCCTTGTGCCCGAAGTCCCCAGGGTTAGGCTCCAGGCCTCCTCCAGACCCTGGACTGTACAGCATAAGTGGTATAGAGAATGGAAATGAGAGTTGTCATTTTAAGGCAGATTACCATATGCCTGACTTTTGCACGAGAGGTCATAAATGAAAATCATACTGATTTCTCTCTAGCCCAGCCTGTGATTTCTGATAAGCAATGGCTGTATAATTAAATATACATTTTCCTTACAGTTAAATAAATCATAATAAGAATCATGAATGAGCCTTGGTAAAGCATAACTTTCACTAAACAACACTATTAAGACCTACACAGATATTGTACAAATCAATATTAAAGAAGTTCGAAAAACAGGGGTCCTGAAACACAGTTTTTGTCTCAGCTCCAAGCACACCTGATTTAACTAATCAACTAATTAACAGTCTTTTCTAAGTTTGATAGAGCAAAGGGAAAGAAGTACAATATGCATCTGGTCCTCCAGGACCAGGGTTGAAAATCACTGATTTAAAGCAACTGGTTTTCCAAAACCACCATCAATATAATGAGACACTGTCCACCACTAGGTGGCACACATTTCTAAGACATGATTTAAGAAATAAAATCTAATAACTACAAAGCAACAGTTGGCAAGTTTAAGGTTCCAGCCCCCAAGCTGTGGACAGTTAGCCAACTGAATACATTTCTATTGAATGTATTCCCCTCTTGAATAGCAGGACAACGGGTTTTAGGTGTCCCATGAACAAAAGAGTCCCATGAGACAGCCAACGGTCCACCAGGCTGTTTACTTAAAAAAAAAAAAAACCTTATAGTGAAGTGTATTGAACAATATAAAAAAAGAAAAGGTGGCCAATCAAAAACTGCAAAGCATGAGTGAAATTAGACAAAAGGAAAGCTTGACTGCCTAATCTAGCGTTATTTCTAAACCGTTAATCATTAAAGAGCCTTTGTCATGCCTTTGTCGGAAGAAACCGGTACCTACTGTAAGCTTAATTTATGGTCGATTCTTAAAACTTGAACCCGACTGGAAATTACGATCAATGCTAATAAATCATAATGAGAATCTGTTGGGAGACCTGGGGGTGTTGTTGGTGATGTGGGGAGTTAATATACCAAGCTCTCGTAAGACAGCCAAAGTCTATTAAACGTTGAAGAGCACAGTCTCTAATCCACCGATCCGTCTTCAGGGCCAAGTGGCAAATCAACCTTACCCACAGCAATTCAAATCTTCCCTTCTGGTCCAGTGCACAAGCTTTCATTAATTAAAAATCCAAATCCAGGGTGTAATGAGAGTGCGTCGAGACAAATACAGAGAGAAAAGAAAGCTCCGAACTCCATATTGGTTTATGAAGGATTATAGAGTACATATTATTAAGGTCAAATCCTGGATTTATTAAGGCTATAAGCGCACGGTGAAAAAAAAAAAGGAATCCACGAATAGGAAATCAGTCCCCGTAGCTTACCTCGTCTCGCATTACGCCTAACTTTGTGTCCTTACTTCCTGTACTTCCTTTTTGAAAATATGACCCTTTTTTCATGAAGACAAGGACAATGCTGTCTTTAAAAATGGGCAAGACCGGGCAAGAGTTATAAATATGGCAAGGGATTTGGTTTGCAGCCTGAATTTTGGAATAGAAAACCTTTTTTTTTTCCATACCTAATGAAAGTGGAAAGCTTCTGACAAAGTTAATATCTGGCCACTTTTACGCATATTTCCTTTCCCACTACAACCGTTATAATTATGCATGCACACATGCAGACTGGAGGCCCATAGATGCATTCAGACAGGGGAAATGGGGCGAACAATAGGGGCCACAGTCGGGGGCTGAGTCACCCAGTTCAATTAATCTACGACAGGGAGAGGGGGATGGAGGGGAAGGAGGGTCTACTTATATAACTAGAAAACCACCAGACTGTTACCTTCCAAACTAGTTGATTATTGCTACATGCCTGTTCTCTCTGTTCTGGCCATTCATTTCAATCTAAGAGACCAGATAAATCCATAACCTTCCCTTCTACTGTACATATTAACATTCCAGTTTGCATTACTCCTAACTAGGAGAGGCTGTGTATCAAAGTCATCCCAAGGTTTGTACTGTAACATCGCCCTGACAATATGGACAGTATTCATGAATAGTGCCTAGTGATAGTCCTGGTGCTATCCTGGGATGAAAACAAATTAAACCCGCTGCAGAACACAAAGAATATAGCTCAACTGTACTGTATGTCACGACTTCACAAGTGACCACTTGTTACCAAGTGACACTTCTCTTAGTGCCGACCAGGCAGAAGGCCTGACATGTGTCAAATTTTAAAAATCCCTGTGCAACCACTTACTTTACTCAATAGATTAACCTGTGTTTAGACTGTATGGCCACTTTAAGCCCATAAACAGCTGGTTATTGACCTGCCAGCTGGCAATCACCTAATGCTTGAGAGCCCTAAGTGGGCAAAGGGCTGTTCTGGGCACATTCCCATTTGCAAAAGCAGACGGACCGATACCAATACCGGACCGGTGCCAATACTTTTGGCAGGAACTCAGGGATTTGGCATATTTTTTTCCTGACTGATAATGCACGCAATTTGCTGACTCATCTGCTCATCTGAAAAAGCTTTCTTCGATAGTCACTTTATATTCAATCTATCTTCGATAAATTTCGTTATATACTGTATTCTTCGCTCTGGCATTGTGGTGGCTGAAGATAGAACCCGTTGGAACCCGGTGAACTTAATTTGCATGTATTCTTGTACTTGCTTATCTTGTCTGTTTGTTTTTTCACTCCAAAGCCATTTTTGACTCGGAAATAAAAAAGACCTGAAATGGAAGCACTTGCCCTTTTCAACCAGCACATCGTTACAGCTTCATTGTTCCATAAATCCTTAGTAATTCTTCCATTTTTTTAAGCCAAGTAAATGTCCTACAGATGCACAAACACACTCCTTATGCTTGATTTTATTTTTATTTATTTGTTTATTTTTGTTTATATTCACAATCGAATAAAAATCACACTCATTAAATCAGATGAAGGTTTCAGTAGGATTTAGAGAGACCACGTGCCTTTTAGACTAGTATGATTAAGAGAGACTAGTATGAAGAATGACCTGCATCTGGTTATGATTTCCTTCATTTCATTATCTTATATTGTTGGTTAGAAAATCAGGTTAAAAAAAAATAGGGAAACACAGTAGATTAGTGAATAAAAGCATTTTTTGGCATTTTCCCATAAAAGAAGAAGAAAACAAGCAAAGGAAAGTGGGCTGATTTGCTTGTGGACATGAGGGACTGTTAATAATATAAAAAAAGAGAGAGAGAGAGAAAAAGAGGAAATTAATTATCCCTCTACTGTCTTCCCTGTCCATCTCACTTGAATTAACATTCAATGTAACTCAATATCTTCATTATTAATATTTCAGTCAGAACCATATTTAAGCTTCACACACACTGTTGCCAAAGGCAAATGGGAATTTCTTCATGGGACACCAATAAAATTATGATCTGATTGGAGACAGGCGTGGAGTGGAGGGTGGTCTTTATTGGATCACAGTATTCCGGAAAAGGAATCTACATTGGCAGTTCCTTATCCAATCTCGCTTTAACACTATGTTGAACTGTGGCTACATCATAGACACTAAATTATCTCTAAAGGTTTTTTGTTCTCGGACCCATGGGAAGAATTTGCACGACATGATCTTTTCAGCCTGGTTAAGCTAACAAACTGGCTGTGGACTTGTTTGATTTTCGTTTATGTATGTGTTTTTCACACAGCTCATAAGAAGTTCCCCATAACCACAGTTTGAGATCACTGCACCCTCATTAAATTGAAATTCGACCTCAGAATGAAGGAGGGACAGTTTGGTGTTTGAGGAGGCCAAGGAGGGAGAATGTGACGGAAATGCAGAGGTGCTGTTTATAAAATCTGAAGGAGTTGGGAAGGAACATATCAGTGGGATTATCGACAGTTATATGAGAGATAAGTTCAGACGCATAACGTTTCCTGTTTCCTCAGTAGCCCCACTGTTTCCCCCTGATGCCCAACTGATAAAAAAATAAAAAATAAACAGTATGCAAATTTTCCATACTTGCAGCCCCTATCCAATTGCATTATGATATTATGCACATTCATATGCTGCTGTTTATAATTATGCAACTGGTACAATTACACTCTGCTCTAGCCCAGTATGCCACCTACACAATGTTGTCCTATAAAGTTAGTCGACACCATCTTGTGCACAGTTGAATAAAGTTAATTTAATTGTTTCTGCATTATTATAAATATTCCCAAAACAGTATAAAATGGCATACTCAGCATGGAAACCAATGCCTTAGCAAAGTAACTAAACAAAATGAACATGTAATTTTGTTACAGTCTATTGTCCACTTGGAAAATGGCAGCTATGTAACACTACTGTAAATGAAAGAGAAAGACATAAACAATGGTCTCGGAGAAGCAATTGTTGCTGTTATAAAACCATTTCCAAACTATTTGGAGTTCAACGTTCCACAATGAGAAAGATTATTCACAAATGGAAAGCATTCAAGATAGTTGCCAATCTTTCCAGGAGTGGGCGTCCCAGCACTGCTCAGAAAAATCCAAAAACCCAGGAGATACATCTCAGACCCTACAGGCCTCACTGAGCATGTTAAATGTTAAAAATCCATGACCACACACTTAGAAGAAGACTGAACAAATTACTGTAGGTTTGTTTGGAAGGGTTTCCCGGAGAAAGGTCCTTCTGTTTAAAAAAATATGTAAAGCACGTGGCTTGTAGAGGAATGTACCGGGCAGATGGGACAAAGTGAAGTTGCTTGGGGAAAACCGACCAGCATTTCAGCAGAAACGCCTCATACCCATTGTGAAGGGGTGATGGGCTTGTTTTGCAGCCACAGGACACCATGTAGACCTGAATTCCTCTATATACCAGAGTATTCTAGAGGCAAATGTGAGACCATCTTTCCGACAGCTAAAGCTCTGCCGAAAAACCGGGTCATGCAATAGGACGATGATCCAAGGCACACCATTAAATCTACTTGGCTGGAAAGTAAAATAATCAAGGTTTTGGAATGTCCTAGATAAAGTCCAGAACTCAACCCAATTGAAATGCTGTGAAGGCATGTTAAGAGAACTGTGCATATGCATATTCCCAAAAACCTCAACGAACTAAGGCAATTTTGTAAAGAAGAATAGGCCAAAGCAATGTGAGAGAGTCATGCAGAAAACGATTACTTCAAGTTATTGCTGCTAAATGTGGATCTACAAGCGATTGAATCATAGAGTACTTAGTATTACTCATGTTTATTTTGTTTTTTTTTTCTTTTTGGCTTAAAAAAAGGCATGGTGAAAACAGTATTACTCATACGTGTTTTTTTTTTGTTGAAAAAAATAATGAAAACATTTATATGTTATTGCTCATCTGAGGTTGTATCTGCCCAATGATCAGATGATTTTAATAGTTTTTTACAAAAAGGTAAATAAAATTAAATGAGGGGGTACTAACTTTTACAAATGACTGTTTCTGAGTTGACCTACAGTAATTAACGCATGACATCATCCCTATATCCTTATTGATTGACACTTTTGAGTTTGAGGCACAGTAGAAGTATCTTGATACCGGGTGCTCCGGTTTCCTCCCACAGTCCAAAGACATGCAGATTAGGCTAATTGGCGTTCCCAAATTGACCTTAGTGTGTGAATGAGTGTGTGCGTGTGTGTGTGCGTGTGTGCTCTGCGATGGATTGGCACGCTGTCCAGGGTGTACCCTGCCTTGTGCCCAGAGTCTCCTGGGATAGGCTCCAGGTCTATAATGTGTGTGAAAACACATTAAAACAAACTCACCTTATTTTAAAACCACTCTTCTTCATTACTAATAATCAAAATTCCTTGTTTTGAGATGACTTACATAAAAACTGTGCATGGTCTTGTTTCTAATTATATTGAAGTTAGAAAAGACTTTAGAGTCAAAACAATTACTTACTTCATTATTTTTACAACAGTACACAGTGTATGTTTTTGACTAACAATAAAGAAATGATATTCCAACAACCTTTTCAGTTAAGTTCTTTGTCTCGAGAGAGTGGAAATAAATATTTCAGTCCTACCAACATTAGAAGATGTGATTTTTGGTTTTAATATGTATGCAAATGTATGCGTATTTAATTAAACGGAGCCTCATTTGCAAAGACAAATGTAAATGTTTCTAAATGTTTCATTACAAAGAATACTTGAAGAATACTGAAATTGATTGTGATATCTCTAATGAATGGAGTGCCTGAGAATTTAGTCTTAGACGGGTGGCACCACAGACACACAGACATAAGGCGAGGGAAAAAGGGTCATTATCTTTGGAAAAGTGGGGGAAAAGGGTTTTAAGGCTGTAGGAAGGAAAAAAAGAGGAGGGAAAGGAGTGAAGTTACAGTATGTGCACAAGCAGGTCTGGCAGTGTCCAGCTGGCATGCAGGCACAGTGCTGGTGAGCATCAACATCTAATGTTAAAAGTAATTACTCTATTTACCCATATTCTCTTTAAGTGCACTAAAGGTGGTATGGTATGGTATGGTATGGTTCTCCAATGACCGCAGTACATCAGTTTGTCAGATTGAGCAAACACCTACCTTTAAAAGTCCCACAATATTGTATTATGTCCATACAAATTGTTGTGAAGCACCTGCATGATGGAAGGATTTGAGATGGTGTTGCGAGTATATAATGTCTTGTATCAAGTTCTCCTTAATGTCCACCTCACATGAGTGCTCTTCAGGTGTACTAGTGATGTCAGCCCTATGCCAACAACCACTGCCGAGGTGCTACCAGGTGAGCCTGTGTAGAGGAAGACAAGACCAGGTATCGTCCCCTTGGTAGTCCTAAAATCAACTATAATCTCATTGTTCTGATTGTTTCGTGTCATTGTTGCCAAACTTAAACTTGGCCTGGTTGGCAGACAAGTATAAAAATTCCATAAAAGAGGAGGATCAAGTCCTGGGTGATGATTCTTAGGGTGAGGGTGAAGGATATGTCGTTGCCCAGTTTGATGGTCTGGGGGCAGTTGATGAGTATGTGATGAGTGGTATTAAATACCAAACCGCAGCCAGTAAAAAAGAATCCTGACATAGTTGTTGTGGCTTTTCAGGTGAGAGAGGGCTGGGAGCCACACAGATGACATCCTCATTCGGTCTGTTTGCACGGTAGGCAGATGTTGGTCTAAACCAGATGAGACACTGTCTTTGATGTGGGTAGTACTGAAGTACCAGTCAGTCAAAGTGTTTTGAAATGTCAGGGGTGAGAGGGACTCCCTGATAGGCTTTCAGTCTGGTTACCATTAGGTATTTTGAGGGGAACCAGGCACAATGGTGGATTTGATGCATGCAGGCACTGTACATGAGGATAAAACGAAGTTGAAAATGTATGTGAATAGCTCTGTTAGCTGATCAGCACACAATAAGTTATTGAGTTTCTTCATTAAAGTGTCAGTGTTATTTTTCCTTCCGTAATCTATTTTGAAATGAATGTGTTGCCGCATCCATTAACATCTGTCATCCTGTGTATGACTTTGATGTCCAGCCATGGTTTCTAATTCGGGTATACAGTTTTTGTGACATTGTCAGTACTCAATACAGATATACAAGTGGACACCTCTAGATTTCTGATGAGCAAATGCATTTTATTCTGTGTACAAAGTAGTCCTGGAGTTGAGAGATGGCTCCCTGAGGCCAAATGTTTAGCAAAGGCTTTTAGTGTTGAAACAAAAAACAAGGAGAGGTGGTCTGATGGTCTAAGGTGAGAGTGAGGTATGACCCTGTAAGCATTCTTTCTGTTTACGTATAAATATGATCTAAACAAGGTATTTTCCCTTGGTTGTGCTTTAGTAGTGTCTAGAAAGAAAATTCCTGAGGTTCCTTTGGCTAAAGTCCCCAGCATTGATAAAGACTTTGTCAGGGTTTCCTGATGGTGCTATTATGTGTCTAAACATCTACTGTAGCTCAGCATTAGCCTGTGGCAGTATGTAGACTGTCTCTATTCCCTGCGCAAATAAAGCAGTTAACACTTAAATATTCCATTAGATATTCCAAGGCGTTAGATATTCTAAAAGCAGAATTTATTGATTGTGATAGTAGTGTTCATGCACCACGTTTCATCTGTGACAAAGCAAGGTCCGCTGCCTGATTTCTTACTGGAGTCAACTTGCTTGTTTAACAGCGTTACAGGCACGGTGTAATTGGGCTGCATCTCCACAAAAATTGGAACATAACAGTTGTCAACAATAGTAATGCTTAGTCTAAGCTTGTCCATTTTGTTGGCAAGGAAGCTTGCATCTGGGAGAAAAACACTAAGAAAGCCAGCTTCAGTTTCCTTTTCCTGTTCGGTCTGGATCACCTCCTCTGAGTGAGATCCAAATTTATCCTGATGATCTGAAAATCATGGCTGTTATGGTGCCATTTGGCAACTTGTTTTCCCTTCCTTTTTTAAACCGGGCTTGGGACTGTCAAAAAGGATGTCCAAGCCAACAACCAGATGAGAAGCCTACCACTGAACCACCAACAAATTGACATTCTCCCTTGTTTCTTTAACCAGCAAGTCAATGACACATACCATTTGTTCACGTGGCAGATACAGGCACTTACTTAAGGGGTCAATTTGTGATTAATGCACTATAGGCAATTTGGAAAAACCAATTAGCCTAATCTGCATGTCTTTGAACTGTAGGAGGAAACCAAAGTACCCGGACAAAACCCACCAAGCAACGGGGAGAACATGCAAACTCCACGCACCAAGGCAAGAATCGAAGCCCAGCTCTGGAGGCACAAAGCACAAGTGCTACCCACTAAGCCATCATGTCCCCATGTTCATGTGTACCCCCATCAAAATAGTCAAGTCTTTAAACTAAAAATCTTGCCTCAACTCAAAAGCTGTAGATGTTCAATTAGAACATCTGACTGAGGCTGGTCTTCTGATGTTTGAAGTGACAACTCAGTTTTTTGAGAGTAGTAGAATTCAAAATAATCCATGATCTTAATGTTTTAAGGCTCTTAAAAGTTTTGCCTTTATATTTCTATAAATGTCTGATGAGTAAGAGGAGTGGGAACAATAGATGAAAATGATGTACATTTTGTTCTAGCCAGTTTAATCCATATGATCTGATTTTTTTAAATGAACAATAATTACTGCATGATCATTTGTGATGGAAACTGAATAAATGACAGGTGAGGATAACTCATCCAATTTCACTGTGGTTACTAAAACTGTAGCAATGTCTCTAATTGCCTCTCTAAAGTCAAGAGTACTACTTGAGCAGTGAGCATTGTATGCATGTCTACATTTTCTATTCTTCTCTTTTCTGCTAGTAATTAGTGGCTGTAGCGCTTATTGTTACCCTGATCTCTATTTGATATATTCGTGTGCGTTTTAGTATATATAATATTATGTATGCATGTGTCTGTTATTACGCATGTATGTTTGTTTGAATCCCCCACAGTCACAGTCATGTCTAACTCTTTGACTATACTCTCTGTACATAAGAGGAAAAATAGTTGCTGTCAGATAATGAGGAATGTGGGCTGTTGCTATTTTTTATGTTCGGTGAGAAGTGCTAGTAGGATGGTGCTGCTGACATCAGTCTTTTTGGATGAGTGCTGTGCTGTTTTATTTTTAAACACACTTTGGCTCATGCACGCTCATCCTAGCAGGTAAACTAGTGAAGTGGCAAAAGGGGGTAGTGACTCAGCCAGGCCAAAAATAAAATCAGCAGATTTTATCATTATGCTCCGAAAGTTTTGCAACAATTATATGGGAATTTATAATAACCGATATCTGAATCGCTCCATATTACGAGCAAGAATTTTAGAAAAGGGCTTCCTTAAGAACTGTCCAGTTTTGCAGACCAGCACGCACATTTGTGAGGACCTTCCAATGATATACTGTAATTCTATATGCAGCCACAATGAATGTGATGCTTAAATCATAACCGAAACTTAACCCAGTACCTTTACTCTCTACTCTACTTTAATATATACAATATATGTTGTTAAGTCACTACTGGTAAGTTTGGACACATCTTCAAATTCCATGGTCTTTCCTGAGTTTTATTTGTGCTGACGGTGTCCAAAATTTGCAATAATCTCTTCGAACAGTTGATATTGAGATGTGCTGCTACAGTATGAGGGGTATCAAAAAGTTTTGAGATTCGTGCGCCACAAATCCGGACGGTTACAGTGGACGTCCTCCCTGAGACGTCTTAAAAACTAGCGTAGAATTCACTATTGATGGTCTGGCCCCTGGGCATGAATTCTCGATGCATAATACCGCAAATACTGAAAAGTGTCAAGATGGACTAACCTGAGGTGACCAGAAGACGTAGCTTTAGCGGTTAGCCCAATGTAGCGTGGAGGATAAACCCAAACGCGGAAAGAAGCGAGCAGGCAGGATAACCACGCGATTTAGTTTAAGGACTCTCACAAAAACGGAGCAAGGGAAAAACACAAATTTAACCCGCGTCCTAGAAATACACACACAATAGCAAAAGACAACGGAACCAACATGTGAGTACTCACGGTTTGCTGAAACGACAACTGGAGCTGACATGGGCCGAACTCAATGACTGAGCGGTAAGCCATCGTTTGTTTACCTCTTTTATACTTCCTGGTTTTGCGCCCGTCTTACTTCCGGGTCCTAGTGCCGGGCGCAGATTGCGTGTGCATGACAGTACCCCCCTGTCCAGGACTGGCTCCTGACGGTCCTGGGGCGGAGGATACCCTGTGACGGTAGTCCCGAATTAGCTCCGGGTCGAGAATGAACCGGGCCGGGATCCAAGATCGCTCCTCGGGGCCATAGCCCTCCCAGTCCACCAGGTATTGCGTACCTTTACCCCGAGGGCGCGAGTCGAGGATTCGGCGCACGGTGTAGGCGGGACCGCCGTCGATGATCCGGGGAGGAGGAGCTGGGGGGGTGGGTGGAATCATGGGTGAGGTGATGAAGGGCTTGAACTGAGACAGGTGGAAGACTGGATGGATCCGGAGCGCCGCAGGCAGCTGGAGCCGGTAGGTGACAGGGTTAATCCTGTGGGTGATGCGGTATGGTCCGATAAATCTGGGTGAGAGTTTTTTTGATTCGATGTGAAGGTGGAGGTTCTTTGTAGAAAGCCATACCTTGTCACCTACATGGTACAATCGTCCCGGAGGATGTCGACGGCGGTGTTGGTGGGTGTAGCGGGCGTTGGCGCGTTGGATGGCCCGGTTGGTTGTAATCCATAGCCGCCGACATCTGCGGACCAACTGTTGGGCGGACGGTACATCAACCTCCGGTTCTGGGTGGTTGAACATCGAAGGTTGGAAACCGTAACATACCTCAAATGGGCTTAGGTTGGTGGCAGAGGAGGTGTGGAGGTTGTGTGACAGTTCAGCCCAGATGAGATAGTGCGCCCAGGAGCGCTGTCGATCAGCTACGAAACATCTCAGGTAGCGCTCCAGCTGTTGGTTGGTCCGCTCCGTCTGACCGTTAGTCTGAGGGTGATATCCAGATGAGAGACTGCAGGTGGAGTCGATCAGACGGCAGAAGGCTTTCCAGAACCGGGCTGTGAACTGGGGCCCTCTGTCCGAGACGATGTCCTTGGGGAACCCATGCAGACGGACTACGTGCTCTAAAATCAGCTCTGCTGTTCCTTTGGCTGACGGGAGTCCGGCGAGAGCCACCAGGTGCACGGCTTTAGAGAACCGGTCGACGATGGTGAGAATGGTGTCCTTTCCTTCGGAGGCCGGCAGGCCCGTGATGAAGTCGACGGCAATGTGCGTCCAGGGCCGTCGAGGAACTGGGAGTGGCTGCAGCTCACCGGGGGTTGGTTGATTGGTGGTTTTGGCCCTGGCGCACACTGGGCATGCCTGAACGAACTCTTGGACGTCTTTCGTGAGGGAGGGCCACCAGAAGTCTCGTTGGAGAAATTGGAGCGTCCGTCGAGTGCCCGGGTGTCCTGAGATGGGAGAGGAATGACCCCACTGGAGGACTTCTGATCGCATCCTCTCGGGCACAAAGAGTCGTCCAGGTGGCACACCTGCCGGTTCGGTCTCTGTAGCCTGCGCCTGGCGAACTCTCGTTTCCAGGTCTAGATGGAGTGGGGCGATGATCCTGGACGATGGAAGGACAGGCGCGGGGTCCGCCCGGGGAATGTCCACTTCCAGCTGTCGGGAGAGAGCGTCCGCTTTTGTGTTCTTGGAGCCCGGGCGGTACGAGAGGTGGAAATCATAATTTTCGAAAAATAAGGCCCACCGCGCCTGTCGTGGGTTTAACTGTTTCAGATTCTTGATGGTTATGAGGTTTTGGTGGTCCGTCCAGACTATGAATGGCTCACTGGCGCCCTGGAGCCAGTGACGCCACTCCTCCAGAGCCCACTTTATGGCCAGCAGTTCGCGGTCCCCTACCCCGTATCGCTGCTGAGTGGAGTCAAATTTTCTGGAGAAGAAACTACATGGGTGTAGTTTCTGATCTGGACCTCGTTGTGAGAGGATAGCTCCAGCGCCCACATCTGAAGCATCCACCTCCACAACGAATGATTTTCTGACATCTGGATGGAGGAGAATCGGTGCTGTGGTGAAGCGGTGACAAAGTGACTTGAAAGCGGAGACAGCTGCAGGGTTGAGGTGAAAAGGGAGAGGTGAGGGGCGGGTCAGAGCGGTTAGTGGGGCGGCAACTGTACTGTAGTCCCGGATTAAGCGACGATAGAAATTCGCAAACCCGAGAAACCGTTGAAGTTGCTTGAGGGTCTTGGGTAGGGGCCAATGACGCACAACCTCTAGCTTCTGCGGGTCCATGGCCACACCCTGGGGCGAGATGACAAAACCCAGGAACGTGGTGGAGCGCTCGTGAAAAGCGCACTTTTCCAACTTACAGTACAGTTGATGGGCGAGTAATCTCTTTAGAACCGCCCTGACGTGCTGGGTATGTTCTTCCATGGTGCGTGAGTAGATGAGGATGTCGTCCAGGTAGGCGAACGCCCACCGCCCGAGCATGTCGCGAAGGATGTCATTAATGAGGTGTTGGAAGGCGGCGGGGGCATTGCACAGTCCAAAGGGGATGACGAGATTCTCATAGTGCCCAGTAGGGGTGATGAAGGCCGTCTTCCACTCATCGCCCTCTCTGATGCGCACCAAGTTGTAGGCGCTCCGGAGGTCCAACTTAGTGAAGATGGTGGCGCCAGAGAGGGCGTCCAGGGCTGAGTTGGTAAGAGGCAATGGGTGTCGGTTTTTGATAGTTATATTGTTTAGCCCCCGATAGTCGACACATGGACGAAGTTCACCGCCCCGCTTCTTCACGAAGAAGAACCCCGCGGCGGCAGGTGAGGAGGAGGGTCTGATGGTGCCTTGGCGAAGGGCGTTGGTCACATACTCCTCCATGACCTGCGTCTCTGTAGGTGTGAGGGAGTAGAGGTGGCCGCGGGGTGGGACTGCACCGGGTTGGAGGTCAATGGTGAGGTCGTAGGGCCGATGCGGAGGAAGATGAGTAGCTCGTCTCTTGCAGAAGACCTCCGCCAGGTCCCGATACGGCTCTGGGATGGCGTTGGTGTCGACGTCGGGGGCCTCGGACTCCCTAGAGCACGTCCCAGCCGTTGCCCGTAGGCACAGTTCGGTGCAGGTCGCGCCCCATTGGAGGATCCGGTTCTGGGTCCAGGAGATGAGAGGGTCATGCTGGAGCAGCCAGGGATGTCCAAGGATGATGGGAGGTGAGGAGATGGAGGTGACGAAAAAGTTTAGCTTTTCATGGTGCTGGTTGATGGAGACGGTGATGGGTTCGGTTCGGGCGTTTATTGGGCTGGTGGAGAGGGGGCGACCGTCGACAGAGGTGATGTGAACGGGCTGGGATAACGCCTCGAGTTTAACCCCCAGGGTTTTGGCATATGCGGAGTCAATGAAGTTACCTGCTGCCCCGGAGTCGATGAATGCAGCACTTCGGACTCGTTTGTGGCCAACCTGGAGGTGTACCTGAACCGTGAGACGGGAGGAATTGGTGGTGATGGTGGAGAGACGAAGGTGACCCGGCGAGTATCTCTCTTCTCTCACCGGGCCTGGGCGTTTCCCGGCCTGAAAGGACAGGTTGCCCTGTGATGTGCGGCTGACCCGCAATAGGCGCAGAGCCCTTCACGGAAGCGTCTCTCCCGTTCTGCAGCGGTCAAGGAGGCGCGTCCTAGTTGCATGGGTTCCCCGGCTCCGGTGTCAACCACGGCAGGAGGTGGAGAACCGACATGTCCTGGGGTGGCGTAGGTGGCGGAGTCTGCGGGACGTGGACTGGTGACGGTGAAGGCGGGTGCGGGTCGTGAAGTGGTGATGGCGAAGTGGGGTGCAGGTGGCAGGGTGCGAGGGGCTGGCCTCGGGCGAGAGAGGAGGCGCTGGTCGATCCGGAGAGCGAGCTGGATCAGACCCTCCAGGGTCGCAGGAAGCTCTCGCCCGGCTAGTTCGTCCTTGATTCGAGAAGCCAGTCCCTCGTAGTAGGATGTCCGGAGCGCTGCATCGCCCCATGTTGTTTGAACGGCGAGGGTGCGAAACTCGGCCGTATAGCGGCTCACGGACAGCCCTCCCTGCCTCAGATGGTAAAGTCTGGTGTCGGTCTCCACCTCGCCCGCTGGATGTTCAAAAGTTAGTTTAAGTTGGTGGGTGAACTCATTGTATGAGTGGGCGGTGTCTGTATCCGCCTGGAGAACTGCCGTGGCCCACTCTGCTGCCTGCCCTTTTAGCAACGAAACGAGAAGAGCAATGCGAAGGCGATCGGTGGAGTACTTGGTGGCATTAAACTCAAACACCAGATCGAGAGCTGTCAAAAATACGCTGCACTTCCCGTCCGTGCCGTTCCACTTCTCTGGTAGAGAAAGAAAAACATCAGAAGGAGGGGGGGGGGGGGGATGCGGCGCCGCGGCCTCCGCGGCGTGCGATCGAGCAGTGACGTCATCAACAGCCGCGCGGAGATCCGTATTCTCCCGCCGGAGCTCAGCGATCTCGCGGCGGAGGGAAGCGAGATCCCCGGTTAGCTGATTGATTAACGCCGCATGCTGATCTACAACGTCGCAGAGACTCGCATAATCCGCTGGGTTTACCGCGGAGGGCTCAGTCATTCTGTCAAGATGGACTAACCTGAGGTGACCAGAAGACGTAGCTTTAGCGGTTAGCCCAATGTAGCGTGGAGGATAAACCCAAACGCGGAAAGAAGCGAGCAGGCAGGATAACCACGCGATTTAGTTTAAGGACTCTCACAAAAACGGAGCAAGGGAAAAACACAAATTTAACCCGCGTCCTAGAAATACACACACAATAGCAAAAGACAACGGAACCAACATGTGAGTACTCACGGTTTGCTGAAACGACAACTGGAGCTGACATGGGCCGAACTCAATGACTGAGCGGTAAGCCATCGTTTGTTTACCTCTTTTATACTTCCTGGTTTTGCGCCCGTCTTACTTCCGGGTCCTAGTGCCGGGCGCAGATTGCGTGTGCATGACAAAAGGACAATGAGCATGCACTTAGTCGAGCTGCGGACCTACTGTACATCGCTGATGATGAGCTCTTCCACTGTGTTTTTTAAGTATCAAAGGAAATCTGCTTAAAAATAGGGAAAAACAGCCCACAGAGAGCTGAAAATAAAAAAATAACCACAAGACAAAGAAATAGCACCTCCTAGTTGTGACATCTTACAGTAACGCAGCTCAGCCACCGCAGCGCTTCAGCCACCACTGGCGCACCGACACTTCCTTGTGTTGCAGGGTGCCATTATTACCGCCTGTCAATTAAGCTTCACATTGCTACGTGTCCTTATATTTAAATATACAGGATATAGATTTCATCTTTCTTTTTTTTCCAAATTTTTTTAGCATTCCTGTGAATGATTTATGTTCATACGCAGTTTGATAAATAAGGCACAGTGTGCTGCTTGAGCGGCATCCCAATCTGAGGCCCTCTTGAGATATCAATTAAGATAGACACACCATTTGTATTTCAATCAGCTGATAAACAGTACTATCAGATATGGATAGTTGGATTGACAAGAACATACGTTATTATATATATATTTTGCGAGCGCTGCGTGTGACGGTCGCACATTATCCACTGGAAGACATTATTTCTCATTTCCAGCAGTGATGAAAGAACAGCTGACTCAGACATAATGAAGAAACCACGTCTTTCAAGCGAAGATGCTGCATGCGGCATATACAGGAGGGTTTGAGGTAAGCCTTAATTTAAGGGGTGATAAATCACGCATGGATTTGTTGATGATTGCAAAAGTGTGGGCCTTTTTTTATGTGTAGAGCAATTGAATGTCAAGCAATAATTATGTAATATAGAAAGGAGTGAAAACTGTGTACTAATATGCAACCCTGGCAAGGTACTGTCCTGTTGACCTTCTACTCTGTGACTCTATTTCCATATTAAGGTTTATACTTGGGCAGCAGTATGTATATATACACAGTATATATATATATATATATATATATATATATATATATATATATATATATATATATATATATATATATATATATATATATAGTTCTTTTTTCTTTTTAAAGTCAACATTTTTCTCTTATATAGCTTGCATCGGCCTTAATAATAAAACCACTGTTTCTGTTGCTTCCATGGAACAGTTGTGCTCCAATCCACAATCATACATTCATAAATAAATTTAATGATAATAATAGAGTTGATTTTCACTCTAATGTGACTTACAGGCATCCAAAAAGCAACAAAAGCAAACAAAAAAGGTATAAAACGTGTACATGTTATATTGTACATCATATATCTTCAATGCATGCTTAGAGGAGGGGCGTGCTCAAGTAAAACTGATTGACATTTACAGACGATTTCAAGCACAGTGCGGTGAAATACTGTAGCTACAGAAAACCATTTAAATGGTGCGAACTTTAAAGAAGACCATGTGACCGTGCAGTCATTGCAGTTATTCCCATGAACATTCAGTGAGTGGAATCATACACAAAATCAACTTGCACGTTACAAGAACTTGGCTGGGAGTTATTTCAACATTCCCTCAGGACAGTCCTGACCTCTTCTTCACTCCATGCAATTTCCAAACATTTGGGCCATCAAAGGAGTTCCTGAGAGGCTAGCGTTTCAGACATGAAGCAGGCAGTCTGATCATGGCTCTGGCATACTGAGAGAACTTGATGGTATCCATGCACTAGTGAAACGCTGGATGAGTGCAGTAGTGTAGCAGGGGATTATGTAGAGAAATAAAATATATTAGAATATTTTACAAATCATTTGTTCTGTTTATATGATTTTTTTCTTTACTACTTCATGACTATTTAGACAGCAACCAAAAAGCATGTACTTTAAGTTATCCCTTATTTCATTAAACCTGACTTACAATTCTACATGATTGGGAATCATTGTATTTACACTCCAATCTATTTTAAGAACATTTAATATCACTGATGTCATGTCTGTATTATTAAGCATAATCCAGCTACTCTAGTTTTATCACTCAAGGTAAATGTCATTCATGACATTTAAACACGAGTCTCCCGATGATCTCTTCTCTCGAACTGAACACTGCTTGAGTTAACATTGATGCTAAAATAATTGCTGATTAATTCAGTGAGTTTTGTTGGCTTTGTCGGCTGTCAGCTGTACATAGTGTCTAAATGCTTTTTTCCATTTTGATGAGTGTGACTCTTGTTTAGAATCACTGCAGACATTTTGACAGGCAGGCTGATTGAAAACTGAATTGATTAGACTTGTATCTGTGTATCGCCATGGCGCACTTAATTAAAGCATGAGATTTATTTGCATTTTAAGGGAAAGCACAAAATTTATTTCAAATAAGGCAGACTTAAAGTTTTTAGGTAAACTGGTTCCTCAGTCAGTGTATATTATAAAGATTAGGTAATATTATAAAGTGAGTAAAATCACTTCTACATAAATTGTATAGTTTTTTAAATTAGAGGTGTTAATCCCGGTTTCGGTGTACATCTACAGTACAACTACTGTATATGATCCATAATGTAGCATGAAAGACACTATGGCAGCATAATTGACCTCTGAAATTTTGTATTGTGCCCTAGGTACAGAATACTGTAATGATCATTTGCATAAAAATAGAAAGGAGTGAGTGTGACAAAGTTACCAGAAGAACTCATATTCTCCAGCAAGCTCAGTAAAACCTAACAACTATTTTACTTACAGTACTGTGCAAAAGTATTGGCATAAGCAAAAGATGCTTTTGAAAACATTTCTGCATAAAAGAAACTTCTATATAGAGCAATAAAGAGTAATAAAATAAACAGTGAATATTTGGAGTGAAAACTCATTGTTTAAATCAAGAGTTTTAGACATAGATTTGTGGGGTTTTATAAGAAAAAAGCTGTTAGATTTAACTGAGCTTGCTGGAGAATATTGCAGAGATCTTCTGGTAACTTTGTCACACTTGCTCCTTTCTATTTTTATATAAAGTACATGGTACAAGTTACATCAAAACTTTATTTACAGTAAGAAACACATTCTTAATCACAAAAATAGTCATTGGCAAGGATGCCAAAGGCATTCTCCACAACACGTCTCCCCCTAGATGTCCTTCAGTTGGTCCAAACCTGTAAGTCCACATCTACTGTAGGGCTTCATCAAATGTCAAAAAAGGCCTAAAATAAGGCATAGGCTTGACATCATTGATCATGGGTTCTGGTGGAGGAAAGTTGATGGTATCATCCTTCAGCTTCCTGTCATTAAATAGCTGGGCATCTGATATACAGTATGTCCCATTCCTTTAATGTCTACAGGTCCTGTTCTATCCATTAATGAGGTTGGTATCATATAGTTATTGTTAACACCTTGGTAATCGTTGTAATTTCGCTTCATGTTGGTATTGATGGTACAGTTTCGTTGTTAAATCTTTAGGACTTGGTTTTTAATAACATTGTTAATTTCCTATCATATCGGTAAAACTTCGTTATTGCCTCATGTCAAAATTTGCTGTAGAGTCATTTTCATGTCCTACAATTAACTGCTCGATGTGGGAAAAAATGCACCGAATTGGTAATGACTGCAGCAACTTCGGAGTCGATTTCAAAAAGTCAGGAAAGGTCAGCAGCAAATTCGGCTGACTGGAATGGAGATATTAGCAAAGTACATGTTAAAACAGCCTGTCCAGCACTGCTTTTACTGTAGGTAAATGCAATACTTTTAGTTAGCCGCATCTTTTCTATCTCTTCAGCCGACGTGACTTACCACTTACCAGACTTGGATATCTCGTCCTGTCACGTTAATAACATCTCTGTTATATAATATTATTACATTTTATTTTTAGCAGTTTTTTCTTTCTTTTTTTCCCATATCGCCTTCTCTCTGATAAAGGAGACAGACCTACTTATCTCTTGAATAAATAATTGGAAAACCCCAACTTGAGAGAGACTTTCAAACAGATACTTCAAAGGAGTGCTAGCCAAATACACTGAAGTCTGGAATAATTAGCAGGCTTTAGGAGATTGGCCAAAACAATGTTGTACTTTTATATAATTGATATTACACACAGTGATTCATATTTTACACTTAAACAACTCGTTTTTATCATCTCTGTTTATAATTCTAATTAATTTAGATTTCTGATAGCAATGATGAATTTTATTATATATACAGGACATATATATCCAGTACAAGGTGACAGGGGAAGATTATCCCAGGAGACTTTGGAAATGACATGCTGCCAGTTCATCACATAGCACTTTGGGAATTTGGGAACGCCAGTTAGCCAAAAACATAGACCAAGGGCTGGGATCAAACTCTCGTCCTTAGAGGTCCGAGCCCACAGTGCCTACACCGTGCCGAGCCTACACCACCATGCCTTTTATATCATTGTTTACAATTTGCCTGGAATCAAATGCAATCAAATACTGCCCCCATTTCCCTAACAACTGTTTGCTTGTTCTGACGATCAGTGCCTCACAGACTTGGCTCATCTGAGCATATTCACCTCAGACAACTGTACACACTATACTGTACTTTGCATCTCATATCAAGCCTCTAATGCCCTTCCTGTCTTTGACTAGGTGGCCATTCATGCCCAGGACTACACAGCTCCTATGCAAATGCTGGGGATGCCGATCCTTAACCTTGATTGCACATTAGAAAAAAGAAGTCCCTCAGAATTTTTTTTTTCGAAAAGTTTCATTAAGACAAGGGTCCTGTCTAGTCCCAAGCTGCCAGCCCTGTGGAAAATGTAACTTGCTATTCGCCTTCACAGCAAAACTCAAAGGCCATATAAAACCCCTATAAAAAAACTACTGCCTAAAAGATGCCTTTCTGATTCATCCCTCAATAAATATAAACCATTCTGCTGAACCTAGAAATAATTGCAATCCTTCAAAATTCCCTCTGGAGGCTCAAGGACAGCTAGTCGATACACTTATATGCTATTAAGTTGTTTGTTACTACAGCCTGTCTACAAAAAGACATACAAGGTAGAAACTAATGACATTTTCTTAGCCCATCTTGTACAGCTCCTAAATGACACCTTTAGATGTTTAAACTATTCTTCTCAAACAAAACACCCATAAGACTGGATTTATTTTCTCTTTGCAAGTAGATTTTCTGGGACTACGTCGCAGAAATACTACAAGTCTTTCGATTTGCCACAACCTGTAGTGCTACATGTAACAGCTAGAATTACCTATTACAGTTCTTGATTTTCATCGAGCCTGGTAAAACGCTTGTTGTGAGAACTCCATGAAACATGAAATCATTTGAAAGTTTAAATGGCACATAAGCCTGGTTTGGTTGGTATTAAAGTTATGTGGAAGTCTTGGGAAGAATTTCCTGTGTTACAGATTATCCTCTCTGACTGTTTTTTCCATCTGGATCAGCCAAAACATGGTTTTTCTCCATCCTTCTATGGGAAAATTACAGGTCTCCCTTTTAACAACAAGCCATTGGAGAATTTTAGTCCCATCTGGTTATAAGGCTGTGATCTTCTATAAAGATTTAAATTGCTGCAGTATTTAGTCTTATAATATGTGTATCATTGGCCCTCCTTCAGATAGTAAACCTTTCCAATGTCACAAGAAAAAAAAAATGGATGCTTCTTGTAAACTTTAATTATGGTTATACAGTATTCAATCAAATAACCATATGACACAAACATTCAGGTTAGCCTGGACTTACAACCTCATAGAAACTCATCTAAGAATTTTATAACTGAGGTGATACAATAAAAAAAACAAAAAATAATAAAAATAATAAAATACTAAAGATGTATATACGATAAATAGACACAACCTGTTTATATAAGTAGGCAAACTAATCAAGGGATAGCACCAAAGCAGTTAAAAGGATTAATGACATGGCAGGGGAAGGTAACATAAATAATATAAAATATTTGCATTGTCATACTTTGGAAAGAGTTACATCTGTCTTAGACATGACCTTGCGATAACATTTTAATCTTAATCTTGTTAGGCTATGCTGTGCAGTAAGTTCTGATAAAAGAAGACAACCACCAATTAAACTCAATTAAATTTTAGAGAAATAAAATGTAGTGGAGGACATCCAGTGCCCTTATATACAGTACATACAGTATAAGCCTTTAAAATGCCTTAAAGGGTCAGCAGGATCATCTGAATTACAAGTATTTAATTGCAAACCTGTATGTTCTTAAAGTTAATTTTCAAAGTCAACTACAGTATTATTATTATTTGTAAACATATCTTAGAAGAAAGCAAATCCAGTAAATAATTTAAAAACTGAATAATGCTTAATGTCTGTTGGGGCAGCACTTTGGCCTCGCACCTCCAGAGTCTCTGGGGTTGAAGGTTGCACCTGTGTGTGGAGTTTGCATGTGCTCCCCATGCTTGGGGGAGTGGGTTCTCCATGATAAGCAGCATTTTTTTTGCTTCATTGCTCCAGGAACTTACCTGGACAGTGCTTATTAACTACAGTTACACGCAATGCCACATACTGTATCTATACATATAATAAAACTGTAAAGTTGGAGTGTCTGGACATTGAAGATATTCATGAAAAGGTTTGGGGAGACCTACTGTAAGATGAGTATAAAAACACATCAAGTTGGTTTTTGGAATTTTTGTCTGTCTGTTTGTCTGCTTGTTTTTGCATGTATCACGTAAAAACTACTGAACAAATTTTAATGTGGTTTTCATAGGCGTATTTGGCCGAGCTTGAGGTAACATATAGGTTTTGCATTCGCTCCACAGGAAGAGAAGATGTGCTACTTTGAAATTTAAATGGAAAACACCCTCATCATAACAAAACTGACTTAAAAATAAATCATTAGTTCATCACAAAATTCAACAGATGGCGCTTTACATTTTTTAAAACGCGCTTATGAGTGTGAAATTAAATTCCACATAAATGAAGTCGCGGCCACATTTCGTTCTCAATATGAACTGTTCTTGACTTCGACTTGGTCATTGGAGCTTTCACCTTTTGGCCTTTAACTAATCCTGGGCATGTTTGGGCCTTGTGTTTGGGATTATCATTTTAATTGCAGGTTTTCTTTTAATATCTCCCTGTGCTTTGTTTCACTGATTCTATAATCAGTTTTAACTGGAAGACCAGATTCTCTAGATGAAAAGCATATCCAATGCATGATGTTGCCGCCTCCATTAAAGGGTTATTGTGTTAATTAGGTATAGCGACATACAATACATACTTGCTCAATCTTGGATTTTTCTTCAACTGGCTCTTCATCAACTATGGTTTCTTTCTAGTCCGCCTCCAATTCAGTTCTCAGTTATGCAGATCGCCAGGTTGTCTGTTGTACCTTCACTTCCATCTCAGTCATCATTCGATATCTGTTGACTTCACTGTAGCTTCCCTCACCAATCTTTGTCCTGATATTGCACTGAGTATAGGTGGTATGATGAAGCATTCATTTCCTCTCTATTGATCCAACAGTGTGGACTAGGATGTCCAGTACATTCTTCCACAGTTATGAATTTTAGATGCTCCCTAGTGTTCAGTTGCACTCATTTCCCTCAGGACAACAACCTATTCGGTGTCAGTTCAATGGTGGTGTTTTAATATTTTACAGATGAAGGGCAATTTTCAGTTCATTATGTTCTCATTAAGAGAATATCTTACATCTCATACAAGTAGCAATTTTCAGTTTTGGATTTTCAGACAATAATAAATTGGTGTATGTGTGTGGGGGGAGGTTGGGGGTAGTACTTCTTTTTCAAGCAAACTGGCAATATTTCTTTTCTCAATCATTTTCATCTTTTTTCTGTGAATTCATATGCTTTGTGTTAGTTTGAACACATTGATTCAGTATTCCTTTTGTATTACTTTTAACACATGGATTTAATATTCGTCTACATTAAACAAAGTCTCTTTTTTCTACAATCACTAATCTAGTTTTAACTACGCATTTTCTTCAAAGTCTACTGTCTAATCTCCTACACACTTCCCTGAGATGAAATATCAACAACCGTCTCCTCATTAGTAGAGGCTGTTAAACAACATCTAACAACATTACAGACCTACCACAAGAAACATTATTCAGTAGTCAACCTGACCGCGTTATCTGTTATTAACACATTTCCCCAAAATGTCTCGGGTTACTTTGCAGTAAACCTGTTCCCTGAAAGGCAGGAACGAGATGCGTGCGTAAAAACGCTATTAGGAACCATTTTGTCGCGTTGCCGGTCGTGTGGAAGCGCCAAAGTTTTTGGCTCTATATAACCTCGACCAGGTGACGTCATCTGATTAGATGCAGGTGGAGGTTATAAATCCAGGTGAGCCGGCAACAAACCTCAGATTAATTTGTCTGAACGGACGTCCGGTCACGTGGTAGTGCGGCATTCAGACGCAACATTTCGTTACCGCCTATCAGGGAACAGGGTTACTGCAAAGTAACCCGAGACGTTCCCTTTCAAGGCTACACTCGATGCTGCGTAAAAACGCTTTGGGAACGAGAATACCAACGCCGCCGCACTACAGGTGTCTGGACCCCAAGGTTGTGTAGCGTGAGCGCACAAAGCCAAGAAGGTCTCAGAACTATGCCTGGGCAGCTAACTCGGGGACAGTGAGCCCAGAGTAGCATGAACATCCAGATTATAAATGTAAGAAATGTGTGCGGGGAGGACCAACCCTTCGCGCCACACAATTACTGCAGGGGATACCTCCTGCTGGTGAGACGAGGACGATGACCCTGGTTGGGTGAGCCCTGCTTCCCAGAGGCGAAGTGAACCCACGCGCCTCATAGGGGAGGGCAATATGCATCTCTCACCCAGTATAGTGGCGCTCTGACTTATGCCACTAGCTGATGCGGTGGACGTGAATCTGAAGAGCACATACTGGACAGTAAGTGAAGTTTCTCCTGCCCCGAAGCTGAAAAGGCGGAGGACAGAAGGCTTCAAACAATGCAGTTAAGAACATCCTGAGGGTACTAGGGCACAAGCCCAAGGACAAGATTTTCCTGCAGAAGCTCCAGCACTGAACATTTCGGCAGTGGACTGGGTCTACCTGCTTGGCACACACTTGTTGCAGGGGAATACCTCTTGCTAATCCAATAGCTGAGGCGATCCCCTGGTTGAATGAGCTCTGATTCCTAGAGGCGAAGTGAGCCCACGCGCCTCATAGGAGAGGGCAATAGCATCTCTCATCCAGAGCATGTAGAAGCTGCTCTGACCTACGCCACTAGCTGATGCGGTGGACGTAGATCTGAAGAGGACAAGCTGGACACAGCAAGTGAAGTCTCTCCTGCTCCGAAGCTGTAAGCGCGGAGGACAGAAGGCTTGAAAAAGCAATACGGTGCCTGTTGGGTTTATAGAGCTTTTGGAAGATAGTTGAGAAAGAATGCAGTCACATACGTCCTGAGAGTACTAGGGCACAGACCCGAGGACGGAAACTCCAGCACTGAAACAATTCGGCAGTGGACTGGGTTTAATTGCTTAGCAGATACTTGCTGTAGGGGAATACCTCTTGCTAATGCAATAGATGAGGCAATCCCCATGGTTGAAAGAGCCCTGATTCCCAGAGACGAAGTGAGCCCACGCGCCTCATAGGAGAGGGCAATAGCATCTCTCATCCAAAACATGTAGAAGCTGCTCTGACCTACGCCACTAGCTGATGCGGTGGACGTAAATCTGAAGAGCAGTAAAAGGCGAAGCATATCTTGGAAGGCAAGAGGTTCGCCTTGCTACATGAAAATCTCTCCCTGACTACTTCGGAGTGGGGTTCCCATTCCCCGTGTGTCAGAGATAGACTGGACAGTACTACTGCTCCCGCATCCATGCTGGAATGTAAATCGCCCTGAGGGACAGGAACCTGGTGTGCTAGCTGTTAGCGGCGCGAGCACAGTCCGCCCTGGCGATAATATATGAGACTGCCATAGTGTTGTCCACCGCACTAGGACATGGTAGCCTCTCAACTGCTGGAGGAAGTGCTTTAGGGCCAGAAATAGAGCCATCATCTCGAGCCAATTGATGTGCCGTGCGAGAAGATAGCCTCTCCAGCTCCCTTGGGCTGGACGGTCATCTGAGACCGCACCCCAGCCTGTGAGGGAAGCATCTGTCGTTAGCCTCAGCGATGACAAGATGAACTTAGAGTGGGACCCAGAGTAGAGACCGGGGTCTGAACCACATAGAAAGGGTACGAAGCACCTGGCGCGTAACCCATATTGGGGATTGGCCCTAGTGAAATCCCCTGGTTCTTAGCCACAACTTGGAATGCTCTCATGTGCAGAAGGCCCAAAGGTGTCACCGTGGATACAGCTGCCATGAGAGGTAGGATGTCTGAAAGTGATGGTCACTTTCTGGTCTAGCTTGTTTTCCTTGAGGGTGTTGAGAATGGGTTCGACACGAGCGGGAGACAGCTGTGCCCGCTTACAATCGAATCCCACATGGCACCCAATATGTTGTCCTCTGAACAGGAAAGAGCACGCTTTCGTGGCGTTGGGTCCCAATCCTGAGAGCAGAGATGAGCTAGGATGACATGCTGATGTCAAAGCACTAGCCACCGGATGCCCTGGGACTCCCGTAAGAACCAGGGCAAAATCTGTGCATTTTGTATATGTGCGGGTGAGCTAGACCAATGGAAGGACCCGATACGATTCCTAGAACCCTAGGAACCTCAGGATCTTCCTGTGTTGTGGCAATGTTTCTGTGTGAAAGTAAGCGTCCTTAAATCGATTGTCAGAAATCAATCGCGTGGTAGGGTTGAGAGCAATCACCTTGACAGTCAACATTTGAACTGTATTCATTGATTTTCAGATAGCGGGAGAGCCCGCAGAATCTGAAAAATTGGACGCAGCCCCCGTTCCTCTTGGGAACCAAGAATACCCACTCTAGTAGCCTGACTCACTGTCTGGTGGGGAACATGTTCCATGGCCCCCTTCCACGGCAGCTTGTCAGCAGATGCGCACTTTCTGGTTTCATGGAAGTGGAGACCACGCCATTGAAAACAGAGGTGAAGTGAGAACTGAATCCTGTAGTTCCTCTCTCCAGTGCTTAGTACCCAAGGAGATATACTTGGCAGTAGCTTCTACGCTGCCAGTTTCTCAGATAAGGGCAAAAGTGTGGGCGGCTTGGTTAAACGGGGGGGGGCGGGGGAGTGGGGGGTGTTAGATGTTCGGCATCCTGAAACATGGCAGGAAAAACCGAAGAACTAACAGCCTATTGGAGACTGGTGTTGCCCGAAACCGACCTCCTGGGGGCGCCAGGGAGAACACTTATTCGTTTGAAAGGAATTCTGGGTGCCTCTCCCTATTGGGGGGCCACCCCCATTTATTTTATTTTGCTTATTTATATATAAATATACATGGAGGTGCCCGGGTCCAAAAAAAAACACACTCCTTGTGTTTATGCCTTGCAAGAGTCAGACCCGGTCGAGACTGTGTGGCCGACAATCCCGACTTTTGAGCACGGCGGGGAGGGAATTTCCCAAAAGTTTGTTCGTATAACTTCGCCCCAGAACCAAGTGGCGGCTGAGTCAACGACATCGCTAAACAGGCCGGAAGGCGAGATATGGGGCATTAAGCAGGAATGCACAATCCTATCCTTGAAGAGCCCCGCCAGTACTCAAGTCTCTCAGCAGGTCTGCCTGGTAGGCCTGCAAAACCGCCCTGGTGTGCAGAGGAAAACCAAGCTGACCTACTGCCTGAAAGCTTTCCCCTCCAGGGAAGATAAAAGTCTACACAGCTAGAAAGGAAGTATAAGCTTACCAGGAAGGATGATGTCCCAGGAGAGAGATAGCCTGTGAAGCGTCTCTACTATCTGGGCGTCATAATATAACCCCGCGCTTCCACATCAACTATATTTAAATAAATAAATAAGTCGACGGCAGGAAAAACACGGGATTAATACAGCTTACTCCATGAAAGGGTTAACTCATATGGAGCGAGCTAAGAGTGGGGGGAGAGCGTCGTTGAGGCTCCGCCCCCCGGCCACCCGACAGAAGCTGCCGTCTACTGTTTTTTTTTTTTTTTTTTTTTTTTAATGTTTAAGGCTATTTTCATCTCCGCTAAGCAAGAGAGGAATCCTCGTGATGAGAACGCGGAAGAAAAGGAGCTTACCTCCATCTGCCGCAGCTCTGTCAGATGCACAAGTTTTAAGCCAGGAATGCCCGGCGGCTCGCAGCTTCTCACGGAATGCGCGGCGCGTGCAGCACTAGTCGAAGCAGTGTAGAGATCGCACTCCGATATGGATTATCACACACGGAGGGATATCTAGTTTAACTAGCCATATTGGTGAGTTAAACACCTTCTTATTTTGCTGGTTTGATCACAACACGCTCACAACAAGGCTTTGAAGACAAATGATCTGAGGTTTGTTGCCGGCTCACCTGTATTTATAACCTCCACCTTCATCTAATCAGATGACGTCACCTGGTTGAGGTTATATATAGCCAAAAACTTTGGCGTGTTTCCACACATGCTTCACGACCAGCAACGCGACAAAATGGTTCCCCATAGCGTTTTTACGCAGCATCGAGTGTAGCCTTGAAAGGGAACATGTTTTCAGTAGCAGTCTCGCACTTTTTTTCATTCAGACAATCCTCTAAGGCCAGATGAACTAAAAGAGTTTATACCTGATGGTAATCTACTGTATATTGCTCAGAACCTTCCAGGTGTAACTTCACACTCATTGTGCCAACTGTCAATAAACTGCATTAAAATTTTTTAGCTGTACAATGGAACTCAGTTCAAGACTTGTAAAGATCAAGGTCCTAAATAACCAACATAATTAAATGGTAAAACATGATTATGAAAAAAAAAAGAAAAAAGAATTGAATGGTAAAACATTTTGTTGTTGTTGTGGAAGTGTTGGTGGTTGTATTCTTGTTTGTATAGGAGGTGCTGATTGTATATTTGTGGGTTCAGGGTGATGTACTGTATTTCCTATTGTCATGGTTTTTGGTTGTTGGTATTTGTGGTGTTATTGTTGGTCTTGGTATTGGTGGCGATTTTTTATTTATTTGTTTGATCTTGTTGGTTGTGGTAATGTTTTGTTCCTGCTAGCATTTTTTTGTTGTTGAAGGTGTTTTTGCTGGTGGTGTTGGTGTTATGTTGTTCATGGTGCTAGTGCTTTAGTTTTGTTTTATTGGTCCGGTATTGTTTTTTTTTTGTTGTTGTTTGTGCTGCTTTTGTTTACGATGGTAGTGGTGGTGTTTTTTTATTTGTGATGCTGTTGTCAGTGGTAGTGGGGGTGTTTTTGTTGTTTGTGGTGCTTTTGTTTTTGGTGGAGGTAGTGGTGGTGTTTTAATAGTTTGTGGTGCTGTTGTTGTTGGTGGTGTTGGTGTTATGTTGTTTATGGTGCTAGTGTTTTTGTTCCCTTTCAAAAGGCTTCACTCGATGCTGCGTGAAAACGCTATGGGAACATCTTGTCGAAGCTTCTCAAGGAATGCACGAGCATTTTAATCGAAGCAGGAAAGTGTAGAGATCACCCTCCGATGTGGATATCACCCACGGAAGGACATCTCGTTTTAAAACTCCGATATCGGTGAGTTAAACACTTCTTACTTTGGTTTTAAACATAAACACGCTCAACACAGCGAGGTGAAGACAAAAGATCTGAGGAATGCCTCTGGCTCACTACTATTTATAACCTGCCGGTGCGTCTAATCAGATGACGTCACCTGACCGAGGTTATATAGGCCAAAATTAGGCGTGTTTATACACACATGCTTCACAGCCGGCAACATGACAAGATGTACCCATAGCGTTTTCACGCAGCATCCCGTTCCCGCCTTTTCAGGGAACAGGGTTACAGCAAAGTAACCCAAGACGTTTTATTTTATTGGTCTAGTATTGGAGGTGTTTTTGTTGTTTGTGATGCTTTTGTTTTTCGATGGTAGTGGTGGTGTTTTTGTTTGTGATGCTTTTGTTTGTGTTGTCGGTGGTAGTGGTGGTGTTTTTATTGTTTGTGGTGCTTTTGTTTTTTTGTTGTTGTTGGTAGTGATTATATTTTTGTTGTTGTTGGTGGTCTTGTTTTCTTTTTAAGATGACAAGAACAGATACATTTTATCTCGCTTCCCTTTGCTGAAAAGATTTCGTTTTGATAATTAATTTAAATATAGAGTACGCAAGTGACTACTGCAGCCTGGGATGTTGAACTACCAGCACTTTTTAAAAAATACTTTAATTGGTTCTGCTACAGCGTTTATTTATTTATTTATAAGTGCACTGAAATAATGAACTGGATCTGCAAGTGCCTGTGTAGTGCCTGCTAATGCTTAAAAACCAATAACTGAACCATTTTTATGAAACTAATGCACACCTCTGAGCTCATATGACATAACCGTTTTGATCGTGGAACTGATCTACAGAATTTACAATGAGCAGGTATTCAGAATGAAAAGTGGGGATTGGTCCTCTAATCATATATACTGTAAATGTGACTACATACGGTACAGTACGTACGTACAGTAGAATTAGCGTATAAGCCACTTATATGTACAAGTACTTACATGTTACTTTATTCCAAAGATTTCATTTCCATTGCTGAAAGTAACAATCTACCATGAAACAATTAGAATAAACGTATGAGAAACTTTTGAATGATGAGAGATAACAAGAGAGGTGCAAGAACCTGAAGAGAGAAGAGAGATATAACATCCGCACCTTCTACTTGAGTAGATTGACATGCTTCCAGTTGGACAATAAGCGAAAGTGAAAAGGACGCCAAGGGGCAGAGGCTTCTAGAACATCCTGCTGCTCATGAAAGCGGTGATAAAAGGCTTGAGTGTAATGCTAATTTATCACTGCTGCAACCAGGGAGTGAGTAACACAGATATACAGCAGAAATGCAATCAGCTAATAGCAAGCGCCGTACTAAATAAACAAACGGGGCAATAGAATAGGAAGCTGTCTGCTGTGAAGTCTGTGTCAATCTTTTGACAGATCAGGTATGGCAGCTTATTCAAAGACTTGTGGATTATATATTATAAAAGAACAGAACAGCTTTTCTTCAGCTCTCTTATCACGGGTTGTCTCAGTACACCCATGCCCAGGGAATGTCATTTACAAGGACAGCTCTGTTTTTTCTGTATGCCTCTCCATCTATGCCACTGGTTTCATCAGAAAATAATCTCTAGCTTCTTCTTCCCTCTTCACAAATAAGAAAAAAAAACATATCAGGTACTGTATAAACTGCATGTTTGTGTTGCAGTTCCAGCCTGCAGTACATGTACAGTATACAAGGACTACTGTATATTCACTATACTATACTGTACATGTACAGTACATGCATTACACATTTGTAAGTAAATGTTGTTTTGCAACTGTTGTAATTAAAGAAATATTGTTACTAAATCTAGGATTCAATTATAGAGTATACACATGATAAGAAATTTGAAACAACACCCAGAGAGACCTTATACTGATACCACAAAAACTGTTCTCCTGTACAAGTCCTGCACCGCTTATCGTTTTGGGAAACTGAAAAGGCAGGGACTGTTACTTTGCGTTCACGCAAAAATTCCTACTAAACACAGTTGTCATAGCACTATATTGTATATCTGTCTGGTACTGTAGTTATGTCTATTGGGTAACACAGTGCTATTGTGGGATTCCTTGTTGAATCACAGCACTAGGGTCCCTGGTTCGATCCTGAAATTGCGTTACTGCCTGTTTTTAGTTTCTAAACATGCTTTCATTGTGTAACCATTGAATTCCTCCAGGTTCCTCATGATTCCTTCAGCCTCCCAAAAACACTGTTAAGTGGCATTTTCACATCAGGGCTATATATATATATGGGTCGGCATAGCATATATATATATTTTTTTTTTTTTTTTTTTTTTTATTATTAATTTTTTTTTTATTAGGCATAATATGAAAGTTAACTTTCTTGTTTCCTTCTGCCAAGAAGGTGCATACTGCCACCTGTATGGGAGAATATAAATACACAATTGTGCCCGAGAACGGGGCACAAAAAACAATGTGAACACTGGGAAATGTGTACCCAGCAAACAAAATTTCCTAAAAATGCGTTCAGATACATTTGTACACATCGACAGTTGTTTGGGGTTGCATGTATAGCTGTTACTTTGCCTTTTAGATTTGAGTGTTGTTTAATATGTAGCCTCAAAACAAAAATTTGGATGATTGATGACCATTTATGGCAGCTGTTGTGAATCAGATAACGTCAAACACGTCCGTTCAACTTTCATTTTCAATACATTTTCAACTGTGACATGACATGTTGGAGGGACGTCAATTCATCAGTCATCAAACGTGCAAACATATGCTGTGTTTTTCCTGGTATAAATAATTCCTGCCTACTGTACAGTAGAACTGCTTTAAGACCATACTGTAGGTGTCAGTGTGTGTGCAATGATTTGTGCATTGTGACCTGCAATGGACTCCCATCTACTGTATTCCCACTTGGGGCCACCTACTGCTCCACTGCGACGTTAAGTAAGGGTCCATCACCATTTTGTTAGACAATGGTACAAAAATATTATGCGCATTTATAATGGATTTCCAGTTTCCAGTAAGTTACTCCACCAGTGTATTACTTTCAACTTCAAAAGCATGAATGCACATCTGTCCCCAGAAGACCGGTGGACAGTAAAATGTAACTGAACCTTCTGCAGCATTGATTATGTCGAAGGGAATAAAAATTGCTGCATGAAGACTATCACAAACACAACACTGTGTATTACCGTGTATAGTGGTAATCTTGCAATTATGCATTTGCAAAGTATGCTGTTGAAACCATGGAGGTATATTTCTACTCTGGTGTTCATGGACTACATGTCACTCCTTACACCAGAACAAGAGACACTGGAAGCCAGAGTGGTATGTGCAAACCTTTCCATTTCAGAATGTTATTGCACCAGATGTCACCATCTTTCAGAACATTATTTCTGTACAGGTAGGTGTCCTGTATGAACAGATACATACAGTAGTGCCAATAAAGCAAGAGTATCTAAAATCCAAGCATAAAAAAGTGGAGATATTTGGTAAACATCATCTGTGATTAATTAAGATCGTTTTTGCATTTTTTTGTATGCAGCAAATGATTCAGATTTCGGCCCAGACAAAGTCTGGAGCCATCCCATAAGGATGGAGCATCAATTCAACGTACAGACATGCTGAATAAGGATGCAGATTTATTTCCCTTCTAATGAGTAAACCGGAGGCGTCGAGAACATCGTCAAGCCACAGCGGATGCATAAGGGTAACGTTACAATATGTGCTGCAATCTCAGGAAACAGTGTCATGCTCTGTGTTCCGACCACTGGCCTGTGCAAAACAGACTGTCGTCTTGATTTCTTGGGGCCTTTACACTGCGCTAATTACTGATTATGGAAAATGAGCGGTGAGACAAGACATGCTAAATTATATCAGGGAACGGTTCGCTGCCCACCAGCTAATAGCAAGGAAGGAATAAAACATGACACATGGATGTTGTAGAAAAAGAACCCAAACAATGGGACCACCCTAAAGTGGATAATTTTTTTTTCATAACATCACGTCCCAGAAGTGTTTTATTCCTCTGATGCTACAGCAATTAGAATACCCATTTATTAATAATTAACAAATTGTATGATTCAGCCAGTTTAAATTATGTTCAATGTTTGTGGGACTGGTATCAATTATAATGTTCCCAAAAAGCAAAAAGTCCTTAGTGCCTAAGCGGAAAGCTGAGAATCTTCTAATTGTTGCAAAGTTCTACAGACTCCTACAGTACTATAAATGTTCATTTTAAAGCACTTTTACCAATGGACATAGACACAAAGCAGCTTCACAGAAACCCAGATATAGATTTAGATCCCTAATGAGCAAGCCAGAGAGGCGAAGAAGGCAAGGCAAAACTCACCAAGATGACACAAGGGAGAAACCTTGAGAGGAACCAGGTTTATAGAAAACTTCGTCCTTTTCTCTGTGGTCATTACTTTTGCATAATTGTATTCTATATGGTCTATAAGGTATGGAGAATGTGGAAATCTTCAGCACGAGGAGATTAGAGCTTTAAATCTGTTGTGTCTAAGTGAAGTGTGTGAGAATGTTACAAGGAGTGAGAACTGAGTATGAACTGTTTTCAGAGTGGAATTTTTTCCCATTCAGAAAAGGCTACTCAGGTGTATAATGTCAACAATAGAATCAGCAACAAACTTTTACTTACACTAAATGTGTCTGCCAAGGACATTCCCCAATAGAAATACAGTATGTCCGTCCATGACTTCTAATCACCTATAAATATAGACTCTTCTCCACCAAGCCTTATTTCCCAGGCATGTTCATGATATTCCTTTTGTTTTCTGGGTTATGGATTGTAGTTTTTTGGCCTGTGCGAGCTGTTTGCTGATCCCCTGACCTTCTGAGCATGGTTTGACTTTGCTATTGTTTTACATTTTCGATTTGTTTGCCTGTCTGTTTTAAATAATTAATATTTTGTACCTGCATTGTCTATGCCACATGAAATAGTGAAATGGCAATATCTTAAAGGAAACTCCTGGCAATCCTCATCAAATGTTAAATAAACTGCATCCATGAAGCTTCATTACATCAATGGTGAGATTATTTTTTTTTAAATAGCATGTCAGTTTACCCTGTTAATTATTACCAATGAATAAGTATAGATCTTTACTATACATGATCCTGTGTTACTACAGGAACAATATTTAAAATTAGAATTAGACATGCTTGTGTCAGGTGTCCTTGATTTTTCTTCCCTTTAATGTCAGAAAGTAGAAGTAAGGTTGGCATGGTGGTGTAGTGATTAGCACTGTCGCCTTGCACCTCCAAGGTCCCGGATTGATTCCTATCCCTGAGTTTGCATGTTCTCCTTGTGCTTGGTGGGTTTCCTTCGGGTACTCCGGCTTCCTCACACCATCCAAAGATATACATGCAGGTTAGGCTAATTGGCGTTCCCGAATTGCCTGAAGTGTGTGAATGAGTGTGTGAGTGTGTGTGCCCTGAGATGGATTGGCACCCTGTCCAGGGTGTACCCCGCCTCGTGCCCTAAGTCTCCTGGTATTGGCTCCAGGTCCCCGCGACCCTGAATACAGAATAAAGCGGTATAGAAGGTGAGTGAGTGTGTCAGGTGTGCTTGTGTTTTCTCCCCTTTAATGTCAACAAGTAGAAGTAAGGGTGCAATGGTGGCTTAGTGGTTATCAATGTCGTCTTGCACCTCCAGGGTCCATGTACGATTCCCGCCTCAGGTCTGCCTGGAGTTTGCATGGTTATCCCTTAGTGGGTTTCCTCCCACAATCCGAAGGCATACAGATTAGACTAACTGGTGTTCCCAAACTGCTTATACAGTAGTGTGTACTGTAAATGACAAATACAGTAGGTGCCAACCTTAAATAACTACCATGGAAATGACAGATAAATCTCCAGGACGGGCAGTAATATGCCTTGTAATATGTTGGAAAAAAACATCATTTGAGGAGTTGTCATGTGAATTTAATAGTTTGTTGCATTCATTTCGAAGCTGGTGGCTGCAACATCGTCCAAAAAAGTTGGGACAGGCAAATAACAATGTGACAAGTAGAAATTATCATGTGATGAGAAACAACTGCTGTTAAAAAGGAGAACAAATGATGTTATCGTCTACAAACATTTTCAAAGAAAGGCCTACTTCTTCTAGAGAAAGGATGGAGAGAGGCTCACTTATTTGCCAATGATGGTCCCTGCAATTTATCCAATATCAGAATAACACACCCAATGTCAACACATGATACCATCAAGAAATTTAAGGAAACCTATCAAATGTCACTGTCTCTGAAACTGCCAGAGTGCTGTAGTGGATATTATAATGTGGGCTCAGGAACACTTTGCTAAACCTTTGTCCATTAACGCTATTCTCGCGGCATTTACAAATGCTAATTTTAATGCCAGCAAGTAAAATTAAGGTTAAGCTTGTAGTGCCTGTCTGTCTTGCTAATATAGCTTAGCAACACATCTCTTGGTTTGTCTGTGCCTTGTCTGTTTGACAGCGAAATACAACTATTTATAATAACCCCAATTCCAAAAAAGTTGGAACAGTATAGAAATTGGCAACAAAAAACAAAAAGGAGTTAGCATTTAGCAAGGCTTAAGGATGCCATACATCAATTGTGTCCAGAGGCATCAAAAACTTCTCTGGTCTTTGTCTCCTTTGAGATGGACAGTGGCACACTGGAAACATGTTTTGTGCTCCAACAATTCAACATTTCGAATAGTTTTTGGAAACAACAGCCGTCATGTTTTCTGGGTCAAAGATGAAAAGGATCATCCAAGCTGTTATCAGTGTCAGGTCCAAAAGCCAGCATCAGTCATGGCATGAGGGTGTGCCAGTGCCCGTGGCATGGGAAAATTGCATATCTGTGAGCAGACCATTAATGGAGAAATGAATTATATTTTTGAAGGAACACATTTTGCCATCCAAACAGAATCTTTTTCAGAGGCCATATTTTCCAGGCGGACAACGCTCAACTGCTTTCTGCTCAGATTACACACGCATGGCTGCTAAACACAGAGTATGGGTGCTAGACTGGGCTGCCTACTCCAGTTGACAATGCGTGGTGCAATTATAAAGTAAATTTTCAACTATCTTAACTTTTTTTCAGTTCACTTTTTTGAGAATGTCGCTGTCACCAGATTAGTCCATATTTTCAACAATTACATTAATATGCTTAGGTATCAGTGCATTGCTAATTAGAATCATAGAATTCATACAGTATGAACCTACTGATGAAAATTCACAAATACTGTAGGTGAATGATGGAGAAAAAGAATTCATGGGCCAGGCTCAAATGTTTGTTTTATCAAGTGGTCATTTATAATACTGGTTTCTGTATATTAGAGTACATGTAGACATTTGGAATGTATAAACTTTCAGAAACATTGAAACCAGCTTTGCAAAACAACTGTGTTCAGTAGATGTTCGTAGAATGGTGAAGCTAGGACAAAGGATGGTTACTCTCTGGTACTGCAATTGCAGTTACCCCAGCATTAATGGACTATAGGTACTGTAGGTGTCGCTTAATGTCTGCAATACATTCTACGAAATAAGACATTATGGATTTGGATGTTGTTTGATCACTATATTATATAAGTAATCAAGTTACGTATGTGGGATACTATTGTATAATCTTCTGTTCCCTTTCAAGGCTCCACTCGATGCTGCGTGAAAACGCTATGGGAACCAGTTTGTCGCGTTGCCGGTCGTTGAAGCATGCTGTGAAAACACGCTAAAGTTTTTGGCTATATATAACCTCGACAGGTGACGTCATCTGATTAGATGTAGGTGGAGGTTATAAAAACAGGTGAGCCGGCAACAACCTCAGATCATTTGTCTTCAGAGCCTTGTTGTGAAGCGTGCTTGTGATAAACCAGCAAAATAAGAAGGTGTTTAACTCACCAATTTGACGAGTTTAAATCCCTCCGTGTGTGATAATCCATATCGGAGTGCGATCTCTACACTGCTTCGACTAGTGCTGTGCGCGCCGCGCATTCCGTGAGAAGCTGCGAGCCACCGCGCATTCCTGGCTTAAAACTCGTGCATATGACAGAGCTGCGGCAGACGGAGGTAAGAAAACTCCTTTCTTCCGCGTTGTCATCACGAGGATTCCTCTCTTGTTTACCGGAGATGAAAATAGCCTTAAGCACTTAAAAAAAAAAAAAAAAAAACAAGCAGTAGACGGCAGCTTCTGTCGGGTGGCCGGGGGGCGGAGCCTCAATGATGCTCCCCCCCCACCCCCTCTTAGCTCTCTTCATATGAGTTAACCCTTTCATGGAGTAAGCTGTATTCATGCTGTGTTTTTCCTGCCATCGACATATTTGTTTATTTAAATATAGTCGATGTGGAAACGCGGGATTGTATGATGACGCCCAGATAGCAGAGACGCTTCACAGGCTATCTCTCTCCTGGGACATCATCCTCCCTGGTAAGCTTATACTTCCTTTCTAGCTGTGTAGAATTTTATCTTCCCTGGAGGGGAAAGCTTTCAGGCAGTAGGTCAGCTTGGTGTTCCTCTGCACACCAGGGCGGTTTTGCAGGCCTACCAGGTTGACCTGCTGAGAGACTTGAGTACTGGCGGGGCTCTTCAAGGATAGGATTGTGCATTCCTGCTTAATGCCCCATATGGAGGGAAAAGCTTTTCAGGCAGTGGGTCAGCTTGGTGCTCCACTGCACACAGGAGGTCAGACTGATTTAAAGAGGAACGGGGGCTGCGTCCAATATTTCAGATTCTGCGGGCTCTTCCGCTACCTGAAAATCAATGAATACAGTTAAATTCTTGACTGTAAAGGTGATTGCTCTCAACCCTACCAAGCGATTGATTTCTGACAATCGATTTAAGGATGCTTACTTTCATACAGAAACATTGCCACAACACAGGGAGATCCTGAGGTTCGCTTTCGGGGGCGAAGCTTACCAGTTTCGGGTCCTTCTATTGGTCTAGCTCACCCGCACACATACAAAATGCACGGATTTAGCCCTGGTTCTTATGGGAGTCCCAGGGCATCCGGTGGCTAGTGCTTCAACATCAGCATGTCGTCCTAGCTCATCTCTTTTCTCAGGACTGGGACCCAACGCCACGAAGGCGTGCTCTTTCCTGTGCAGAGGACAACACATTGGGGGCCATATGGGATTCGGTCGTAAGCGGGCACAGCTGTCTCCCGCTCGTATCGAACCCATTCTCAACACCCTCAAGGAAAACAAGCTAGACCAGAAAGTGACCATCACTTTCAGACATCCTAGCTCTCATGGCAGCTGTATCCACGGTGACAACTTTGGGCCTTCTGCACATGAGAGCATTCTAAGTTGTGGCTAAGAACCAGGGGATATCACTAGGGCCAATCCCCAATATGGGTTACGCGCCAGGTGCTTCGTACCCTTTCTACGTGGTTCAGACCCCGGTCTCTACTCTGGGTCCCACTCTAAGTTCATCTTGTCGTCGCTGAGGCTAACGACAGATGCTTCCCTCACAGGCTGGGGTGCGGTCTCTGATGACCGTCCAGCCCAAGGGAGCTGGAGAGGCTATCTTCTCGCATGGCACAGCAATTGCCTCGAGATGATGGCTCTATTTCTGGCCCTAAAGCACTTCCTCCAGCAGTTGAGAGACTGCCATGTCCTAGTGCGGTGGACAACACTATGGCAGTCTCATATATTATCGCCAGGGCGGACTGTGCTCGCGCCGCTAACAGCTAGCGCACAAGGTTCCTGTCCCTCAGAGCGATTTACATTCCAGCATGGATGCGGGAGCAGTAGTACTGACCAGTCTATCTCTGACACACGGGGAATGGGAACCCCACTCCGAAGTAGTCAGGGAGAGATTTTCATGTAGCAAGGCGGACCTCTTGCCTTCCAAGATATGCTTTGCCTTTTGCTGCTCTTCAGATTCACGTCCACCGCATCAGCTAGTGGCGTAGGTCAGAGCAGCTTCTACATGTTTTGGATGAGAGATGCTATTGCCCTCTCCTATGAGGCGCGTGGGCTCACTTCGCCTCTGGGAATCAGGGCTCTTTCAACCCTGGGGATTGCCTCATCTATTGCATTAGCAAGAGGTATTCCCCTGCAGCAAGTATATGCTAAGCAGGTAAACCCAGTCCACTGCCGAATTGTTTCAGTGCTGGAGTTTCCATCCTCGGGTCTGTGCCCTAGTACTCTCAGGACGTACGTGACTGCATCATCTCTCAACTATCTTCCGAAAGCTCCATAAACCCAACAGGCACCCTATTGCTCTTGAAGGCTTCTGTCCTTCGCGCTTACAGCTTCGGAGCAGGAGAGACTTCACTTGCTGTGTCCAGCTTGTGCTCTTCAGATCTACGTCCACCGCATCATCTAGTGGCGTAGGTCAGAGCAGTTTCTACATGTTCTGGATGAGACATGCTATTGCCCTCTCCTATGAGGCGCGTGGCCTCACTTCTTTAGGAATCAGGGCTCTTTCAGCCAAAGGGATTGCCTCATCTATTGCACTAGCAAGAGGTATTCCCCTGCAGCAAATGTCTGCTAAGCAGGTAAACCCAGTCCACTGCCGAATTGTTTCAGTGCTGGAGTTTCCGTCCTCGGTTCTGTGCCCTAGCACTTTCAGGACGTGCGTAACTGCATCCTCTCTCAATGAGGCGCGTGGGCTCACTTCGCCTCTAGGAATCAGAGCTCATTCAACCAGGGGATCGCCTCAGCTATTGGATTAGCAAGAGGTATTCCCCTGCAACAAGTGTGTGCCAAGCAGGTAGACCCAGTCCACTGTCAAAATGTTTCAGTGCTATAGCTTCTGCAGGAAAAGCTTGTCCTTGGGCTTGTGCCCTAGTACCCTCAGGATTTTCTTAGCTGCATTGTTTGAAGCCTTCTGTCCTCCGCCTTTTACAGCTTCGGAGCAGGAGAAACTTCACTTACTATCCAGTATGTGCTCTTCAGATTCACGTCCACCGCATCAGCTAGTGGCGTAAGTCAGAGCGCCACTATACTGGGTGAGAGATGCATATTGCCCTCTCCTATGAGGCGCGTGGGTTCACTTCGTCTCTGGGAAGCAGGGCTCACCCAACCAGGGTGATCGTCCCAGTCTCACCAGCAGGAGGTATCCCCTGCAGTAATTGTGTGGCGCGAAGGGTTGATTCCTCCCCGCACACATTTCTTACATTTATAAATCTGGATGTTCATGCTACTCCGGGCTCACTGCTCCCGAGTTAGCTGCCCAGGCATAGCTCTGAGACCTTCTTGGCTTTGTGCGCACACGCTACACAACCTTGGGGTCCAGACACCTGTAGTGCGGCGGCGTTGGTATTCTTGTTCCCATAGCGTTTTCACACAGCATCGAGTGGAGCCTTGAAAGGGAACGTCTCGGGTTACATTGCTGTAACCCTGTTCCCTGAAAGGCGGGAACAAGATGCTGCGTCGCAATGCCGCACTACCACGTGACCGGACGGCTGTTCAGACAAATTAATCTGAGGTTGTTGCCGGCTCACCTGTTTTTATAACCTCCACCTACATCTAATCAGATAACGTCACCTGTCGAGGTTATATATAGCCAAAAACTTTGGCGTGTTTTCACAGCATGCTTCACCGACCGGCAACGCAACAAACTGGTTCCCATAGCGTTTTCACGCAGCATCTCGTTCTCGCCTTTCAGGGAACAGGGTTACAGCAACGTAACCCGAGACGTTTCACTTCCAAATCGCTAAGTTGCTGGCCATGACTCACAAAAAATGGATAAACATATATTATTAATACTAAACTACATAATTGGTTAAAACCAGGCTGATTTATCCAAAGTAACAAAACTGTTATAAGTAAAGTTTTGCAAAATCACACAAAAGTCACACTGATATAACCGAAACAATTTTGGCATTTTGCATTTTATCATGTTTGTGACCTATATAAAACATGCACAAATTATTTTCTCAGTTTGCAATGCTTCTTGCTTTATTAAAAAAAAAACTATTCTATTTTCTCAAAACTGCAAAAAAGGAATTCTCAATTACCTGCCAAGCTGTTATCTGATATCACACAGAATGTTATCAATTTCAGCCAAGATTTTATTGGCGTCATCTCATGCTGTGTTGAGCGATAATCTTAAATCTTAAACTACAATTATATATCATAACATTTAAGTCCGGTTCTGACATAAACAAACTTGTGATGTTTCAATGTTTGCCCATTTTTCAATAGTGCTATTTGTGACATTGTTGTACTGCACAGGTGCTAAAGTGAAAAATGTTTCTTCTGTTCCCTGAATCGTGCTTATGTTTTGCACTTATGAGTTTTGAGAATTAGATTATAGATTCTGGAAATGCATCAGAAACGTTGAGGTGGAAAAACCTGTAAGTGACTCTGACACAGCAAAACATTTCAAGATTGTGAGAATGAAAAAGATTTACAGCAGAAATAGGGACTCACAAATCTATGTGTGTGTCTAAGAAAGAGCCAGAAACAGAAAGAGAGAGAATGCAAATTGAATCTGAAACTCAAATCCACTGTTTAAACAGTAGAATGTCTTTTAGTGAAAATCATTCCACCATTTATCAATCTCTCTAAATTGCCATTGTGGTCTTGATGATTTATTTTAGGCAGTCAGGTGTAAACATATTGAGTAAACAAGTTAGAATGCAGATAGCAAGCGAATAAGTAACTTTAATAGAGAAAAAGTAAGAGACGAGAGTGAGTAAATGACAGGATGAGTGTTTGGACACATGTTTGTTTAAGAGAGACGGGGTCAAAATTAAGCTGGTGATGTAACTCAAATGTCAAGTGACAAACACCACTGCCTAACACTCAAATCACTAATACGTTCAAATCCATGTCAGTCTATAATATATCTTTTTTTTAGGACAGTCTGCACTTCTTGGGGTTGGCCTCGAGCTAAGGGCTTTTGAAAAGTTTTCGAATCTGCTGCAGGTTAAAAGTTTTGTCAAATATAAAGCAGATGGGAGCAGAAGCGATGTGTCACCTCTTGTTCTGATCCTCTACCTTCCATCATAATGTTTCTGCATGAAAGTATTTTGCTATGCAGCAAAAATTAATCTAGCATTTTTGGGCCTTCATGAAATAACTCTTTAGGGAAATCCAATGTGTGCAGAGTAAAATATACTATAACGCTGTTATTGGACATAGATTTAATTGCACATATATACATATATTCAACTTTAATTAGTACATATTATTTGGACGTGGAATATGTTGACTTGATGACAACGCTATACAGCCAAAAGTATTCATATTGGAGCATTTTCCGTTCAATTCCCCTTTAGCCTGTACCTGCTTCAGCAATGCTTCTGTACACAAATGCAGCTGAATTGGAAGAACATGCAGTACCAGTCAAAAGTTTGAACGCACCTTCTATTTCAATTATCTTTCCTGATTTTTAGTTCTTTCTACATTGAAAACAATGCTGAAGGCATCAAAAATATGCAATAATCTCTGCTGAACAGTTGATATTGAGATGTCTCTGCTACTTACAGTACAATATGTTCTGTAAAGCCTTCACAAGGTTTCATCCACATTTGTTACAGTAGGTATCTAGCTAACCTTATTAGCTAAGCTCATAGGTTAATCCTTGGTGGATCACATGAGCCATTTCTAGCTTATCATTTCTAGCCTATCATCATTTCATATCTGTATTACTGCCTTTACCTTTTAATCGTGCACTTTTTCAGATATTTAGTCTTCACATAAATCATCAAGGCTTCCTTTTAATTGTACAAACCACACCAACTTAGCATGCTAACATGCTAATCTGAGTGGTCTGTGAACAGCATGAACACACAATGATTATTCTTTAAACCAAAGGCTATATTTTTCATAATAATGAAGTTTAGCCAGAAAATACATTGTAAATTAAAGGCAAATGTTTGGGTTTAAAAGCATTAATCAAATTCAAATTTTATTGGTCACATACACAATCATACACAGTATAATATGCAGTGAAATGCTTTATACGACCGCCAGTGACCTTAAAAAAATAAAATAAAAGCTTGTACGTAAAATAAATAATTAATAAAAAGGAAATACTAAAGAAATAATTTTAACTAGTAAAATTAACTGTGCAATAAGGGCATAATAAAATATTGCAAAAATATAGAAATATAGGGTAGAGTATATATGTATATAGAATTAAAGTGTCAGTGGTTGTGCAAATATGCATGAAAGGTGACATGTGCAATTGTCCAGATGTATGAGTATTTAGTGCAAGTGTGTATGAATGTGTCCATGATTGTCCAGTTAGTGTTGTGAGCTTAAAAGATGTTATTAGTCCTGTGTGGAGGTGTGATTGAGAGACCTTATCGCCTGCGGGAAGAAGCTCCTCCTCAGTCTCTCTGTGTTGGCCTTTAGGGAGCGGAATCTCTTCCCAGACCGCAACAAAGAGAACAGTCCATTACTGGGGTGACTGAGGTCCTTCATGATCTTCCTGGCCTTAGTCCAGCACCGCTTGCTGTAGATGGAGTGTAGGTCAGGGAGCTCAGTGTGGATGATGCGCTCGGCTGATCGCACCACCCTCTGTAGAGCTCATCTGTCCTGCATGGTGCTGTTCCTGAACCAGGTCGTGAATGTTTCCCGTCAGGATGCTCTCTATGGTGCAGGAGTAGAAGTTCCTGAGCACCTTGGAGGGCAGTCTAAAGTCTCTCAAGCGTCTGAGGTGGTAGAGATGCTGCCGGGCTTTTTTCACCACGGTGTTGATGTGACAGGACCATGACAGGTCCTGCGTGATGTGAACACCGAGGTATCTGAAGCTGTCCACTCTCTCCACTGGGCTCCTGTTGATGACGGGGGTCTGGTAGTTCCTCTCCTGCTTTGTACTAAAGTCCACTACCAGCTCCTTTGTCTTACTGACGTTCAGGAGGAGATTGTTCCTCTGGCACCAGTTCTCCAGATTTCCAATCTCCTCTAGGTAGTCCGACTCATCATTGTTGGTGATCAGTCCGACCACGACGGTGTTGTCAGCAAACTTGATGATGGAGGTGGAGTTGGTAGTGGCCACGCAGTCGTGGGTGTACAAAGAGTACAGCAGGGGGCTCAGAACACAACCCTGGGGGGCTCCAGTGCTGAGAGTGAGTGTAGCTGAGACATGGCCTCCCATCCTTACTGCCTGTGGTCTGCCAGTCAGAAAATTGGAGATCCACTGACATATAGATGAGCTCAGTCCCAGGTGCTCCAGCTTGGTGGTGAGTGTGGAGGGAATTATCGTGTCAAAAGCAGAGCTGTAGTTGATGAAGAGCATTTTAACATAATTCCGTTTCCTAGTGTCAGGGTGAGTGAGTGATGTGTGGAGGAGATGAGAGATTGCATCGTCTGTGGAGCGGTTCTGACGGTATGCAAACTGTAGTGGGTCCAGTGTGTTGGGTAGTGAAGAAATGATGAAGTCTCTGATAAGGTGTTCAAAGCACTTCATCACTACTGAGGTGAGGGCTACAGGGCGATAGTCATTGAGAGAAGCAGGATGTGGTTTCGTTGGAACAGGAACAATGATGGACTCTTTGAAGCATGTGGGGATCACCGACTGAGATAAAGAGATGTTGAATATCTCAGTGAACACAGGTGCTAGCTGGTCTGCGCAGGCTCTGAGAATACGACCTGAGATGCCGTCTGGTCCTGCTGCTTTCCTGGTGTTCACTCTCTTGAAGGCTCTCCTCACGTCGTGCTCGGAGATGATGAGCGCGTTCCCGGTGCTGGCTGTGTCTTCCTGTCTGCAGCCGTTATCGCCGCTAGCATTAGCGCCGTTAGCATTAGCGCCATTAGCATTAGCGCCGTTAGCATTAGCATCGCTAGCGTCTTTAGCTGCAACCTCGAAGCGAGCATAGAAGGTGTTGAGCTCGTCTGCCAGAGTCGCGTCCGCGTTCGTCATACCGGATGCTGGTGCTTTATAGTCCGTTATTGTTCTCAGTCCCTGCCACAGGCTCCTAGAGTCACTCTGTTGAAGCTGTGACTCTAGTTTTCTCCCGTAGCGCTGCTTCGCCTCTTTCACCGCCTTCCGGACGTTATATGACGCAGCCTTGTACGGTTCCATGTCCCCCGACGCAAGTCCCGTGTTGTAGGCAGCTGTGCGAGATCTCAGAGCGTCGCGGATGGTTTTATCCACCCACGGCTTCTGGTTGGGAAACGTTCTGATAGTCTTTTTCTCTACCGTATCGCCTGCCAGCTTTTCAATAAATCCCACAACCGCTTCCGTAAACACGCTGACGTCATCATCGGAGCTGTTTCTGAACATGTCCCAGTCTGCGTCATCGAGTGCGTCCTGTAACGCGGCCACCCATTGGTCCGTCCAGCGCACGACCTCCCTCTGGACCGGAACTTCCTGTTTCAGCCTTTGTTTATATTTTGGCATGAGGAAGATGGCGGCGTGGTCGGATTTACCAAACGCTGGACGAGATTGTGCCTTGTAACCGTCTTTGACCGTGGTATAACAATGGTCCAGTGTCCTTTCGCCCCTGGTGGGGCAGGTGATGTGCTGATAAAAGTTCGGCGCTGCGCGTTTGAGGTTGGCACTATTAAAATCCCCCGCCACAATGAGCGCAGCATCCCGGTGTTGTGTCTGGTGCTGTGTGAGCGCCTCATGCAGCTCGCATAAGGCCTTGTCTGTGTCTGCTTGTGGAGGAATGTAAACGGCACTGATTATGACCGATGTGAACTCCCGTGGAAGATAAAATGGACGACACATGATGGACAGTAGTTCCAGGTTTGGTGTGCAGGAGCGTGTAAGAGGAACAACGCTCGCGCTGTTGCACCAGCTGTTGTTCACCATTAAGCACACGCCGCCTCCCCTTGACTTCCCCGAGTCCTGCGTCCTGTCCATGCGGTGAACCGAGAAGAACTCGGCCGGCTGTATGGCGTGGTCTGGCACCGCTGGGTTCAGCCATGTCTCGGCGAAGCAGAGGAGATTGCAGTCCCGAATGTCTCTCTGGAACTTTATCCTGGCCCTGAGGTCATCAAGTTTGTTCTCCAGTGACTGGACGTTGGCGAGCAGGATGCTAGGCAGAGGTGTGCGGTGTGCACGGGCCCTGAGCCTGTTCCTCACGCCGGCTCGTCTCCCTCGAGGTCTCCGCTTCGCGTCGCGTCCATTGTTCTCCCTCAGGATCTCACTCGGCCAGCTCGGATCCGGAGTTAAAACCGTCGAATTGTGAGTACATTGTATACCAATAGAAACAAGAGTGTCTCTATCATACCTAATGTACTCAATGGTGGTGATTTTGCCGATTTTAAAACACTGAAAACTAACTTAAAGAACAAAAACAAAAAAAAGGTGGTCGGAGCAGTCGTGACGGCAGCCGAACTCACCGGCGCCATCTTGGGAAGATGACTTTATGCTAGTCACTGTTGGAAAAACTGCATCATGCATACCTTAATAAAGGAAAACTCTGGTAACTTTGGAGGCCTGGATTCTAATGACATGAATGCATACATAAGTACCTGCATAACTCGAGTCCAAACACAAGGTTTTTTTACTGCCTTAACTTTATTGAAATTTAATTGACTCAACTAAATTCGCAGATGTGGCAACTCCGAACACGACCCCATGCAATTTGTGCATTTAATGATTTCAGTTAACTTTAAAGGTTACATCAATAAAGTTTTCCTCCTTCAATTTGGGAGCTGAGTTAATTGCACTATTAATGTATATCGAGTCTTTGGGCTTTACGATTATATTCAGTGTTTCTTAAAAATTAGCGAGCAGAAGCCCACAAGCTGCTGCTTTTATTATTTCTCAAAACATCAAAAACCAAAAAAAAAAACCACCAAGCCAAAATCATTCAAATGAGCATGCCATTGTTGTTTTTTCCCCCTCATTTTCTTTATTATTTATTAGTGGTATTATGGGGCATTTCTGGGTCATTGAAGAATCAAAAGTGTTTGAAAGGAATATATTATCACATACTGTATAATCATTAATATTTTACGTATTTTTGATTTTTGAAGGCATTGGACTACTGATCAGGAAGTCCCAGATTCAAACCCCACCACCATTTAAGTTGTCACTGTTGGGCCCCTAAGCAAGGCCCTTAGCCCTCAACTAATCAAACGTAATGAGATGAAAATGCCATAAATGTAAAGAGAAGCTATAAACTCATCACAACACCCTAATTTAACTCCCATATAACATCCCTCAAAAAATAAGCCCACATATATTCTCTGAGCTAATCCTATAAGACGTAATTCCCTGTTCTCTTGCTTTGAACTGTGCCTGCAGTTTCACAAAAACAATTTTTTTGCGAGATGCTCTGAACTGAACAACTTAACAGGGGAAAGTGTATCCACTAAAAGTTAATTCTATTGATGTGTTATCCAGGGTTCACATTTGATGATTATATTTAATCATCTAAATAGGTTATTTTTAAACAAACCTTCATTATATTTCTAAAACACTGTGTGGCCAAAAGACAGTGGCTTAGTGGTTAGCCCTGTCGCCTTGCACCTCCAGGGTCCGGGTTCTATTCCCAGCCAGGTTTGATTCCCACCTCTACATGTATGGAGTTTGTGTGTTCTCCCCATGCTTGGTGGGTTTCCTTCAGGTACTCTGATTTCCTCCCACAGTCCAAAGACATGCAGATTAGGTTAATTGGCATTCCTAAATTGCCTGTAGTGTGTGACATCCTGTCCAAGGTTGTACCCTGCCTCGTGCCCTAAGTCTCCTGGGATAGGCGACCCTATACAGGATAAAGTATACAGGATAAAACGCAAACTTTTACCGCAAGGTTAAAAGCACACAATCTTATTGAATGTCTCTACTGTATATGCTATAGCGTTACAGGTTCCCTTCACTAAAACTACAGGGCCCAAACCTGTGTCAGCATGATAATACCAGTGTGCACAAAGTGAGCTCCATGAAGACAAGGTTCATCAAGGTTGGAGTTGAAAAACTCATGTTTTTTGCACCTTAACCCCACAAAATTTTTTCATTTCTTTCATTTTTGTGAAGCTGCTTTGAGACAATGACCATTGTTAAAAGTGCTATATAAATAAAATTGAATTGAATTGAATTAAATTCCATTGAGATGTGACATCTATCTACAGTATAGTCCATTAATGCTGCATAACTGGGCCTTGACTACACTCCAGGCCTCCATAGGATCCCAACACTCTTGTGAGTGAATGAATGAATGAATGAATGATTGAGCAAATTAACGCAGTCATGCTCCAAAGTCTGGTGGAAAGCCTTTGCAGACGGATGGAGTTTATTACAGTATAACGGCAAAGGGGGAGTAAATCTGGGATAGGATGTTTAGCAAACACACAGAAGTCTAGAAAAATTGGCCAAATAGGCTATAAAAGAAAATTTTTAAACAACAATGAAAGCTCTATGAGAAGGTTTGTTGAAACACTTGAGTGGGTGGTAATTATGCAATATGGTCAAAGTAATAGAACATTAATGTAAAACTGAATGCTCTCTCTCTTTCTCACTCTCGCTCCCTTTGTATCTTTTATCCACCATAAAACAAAGGCTGTTTTATTCTCACCTGATAACTGTTACGGACATACCCACTGTTTCACTACAAGCACACTTAGCAGTAAAAGTGAATACAGCCACATGAACAACTCTTTCCCTGTACTGTTTTTTTTTTCTTTCACTGCAGTTCCACCTCATTCACATGACAGCAGTATCTTACTGAGGATCAATACTATTGAGCCAGCAGCCCCCAATGCACTAAGCTATTGTCTCATCTGGTATCTCATTAGAAGCTTTCAAGGAATTTAACACACCAGATAAGTGTCCGTTTTTTTAACATCTGGCTAACATCTCTGCATGATCTTTTGACCAAGCCTAGGAAAAAGCACCCTGAACAGAAACACTTGGAGTGTAAACACAAATAATACACGCAGAAGGGGAGTAACGATCTGCCAGCTTATCTGCTATGCCTCGTCTAATGATTGCAGGTTTCTGGAGGTCTTGTATAAAACCAGACAATAGGCCTTGACAAAAAGAGAGACTCACCAATCAACCACTGTTAAAGTGTTTGTGTGTGGGTGTGTGGCTCCCCGAAAGGCCCACGAGGACAATGTTAAAGTATTGCACTTTTTTTTTTTTTTTTTGCACCTCAGCAAAATAGTTGGAAATGTAATCAGCTCAGGCCCATGCTGAGCCCCAGAGACTGGAGTGAAACTGGCTGAAGAGCAAACGACTGTCATCAAGCGCAGGACAATCTTCTTTTTGAAGCTAAAAATAAACCACAACAGCTACGAACAATAAGCATATAAAAACCACTTGACACTTATCATTGTGAACAAACTGTTAATTATATTGCATATCATTTTCCGCTCTGAGGTTTAAATTCACACTACAGTACATGCAGAATCAGAACTGCGTGTTCACACAAACAAATACTCACAAAACCAGAACTATAGAACATCTATAATTAATAACTAATTAATCTATGTTTTAAAATAATAGACAAATCACGAATCAACACTTCATATCAACTGGTTAATCAGAGTAAAGATTCGAAGCTGTTGGCATCTGCGCCACATTGGCACTTTTTGTTTTAGTTACTGAAGCTGGAGGAGCAGATGCCCTGCACAGAGAGATGCATTGTGGGAAACAGGTGGCATGGCTGAAAGAGGCTCATTCTGCAGAACTCACCCCATGTGAGGTCAGAGGGCACTGAGGGCCAGCTGGAGGTTCGCACCAACTGCCAGTCGAAGTCATCCTCCTGTTCCTGTCTGTACTCGCACAGGTCGGCATTTGAATCCTCTTCGAACGTGCAACCTGCTACAAAGAGAAAGCAAAATGCTGTTACAAACAGGGCTAAGTTTTAAAAGTTATCCTGATACAAGATCCAGTCGCGTACCATCAAGCCTGATAAAGAGCACTCCGAAAGGTGAATGGGTTTAGTTTCTCCAACAAACAATGAAAATTATATATATTTCTATAAGACACATGAGATCAAAGACCTGGAGTAAACATGAGGAATATGATGGCCGTTTGTAAACCTGAATAAAAATGAATTTCAGTTCATGTCATATAACATCCATTGTCATCTACCACGAGAGCTTCTTTATAATTCACTGGTAAAGGTGGTCAGTGATCTTGTTGGTGCCCAATCCTGTAGAACCTTCAACTAATTCCACCTACTCCCGATGTCTTATCTCACTGCGACATTTTCTAATGAACTTAGTTCCATAAAATATCAAGAAAATAATAATTTAAACCAAAGCAACCCAAATATATGTACAGTACCAGTAAACTAGTGACAGAATCATGGCACCTAAGTCTCTTTTATCCTTGTGGAAAACAAAGTCTAGCGCATCCAGTGTTGTCCCAATGAAAAGCCTACTGTACTGTACGTAGCACAACTTGACTAAAAGTGTCAATGCTAGCCATGACCAAAAGGCACCAGCTGTGTTTATGTCTCAGCAGGCGAAAAGCCGAAACCCGCTGACCTGACTTCCAAACTTCCCAGATACTAATCTGATCAAGCATGCACAGGATGCCCTGGACAAACACGCAGGCCCCACCCCGCAACTCACAACACCCAACACCCAAAGTATCTTCTGCCAACATCCTAGTTCCAGACACCACAGCTCAACTCCATACAGTATGTCCTGCAGTCATGCTCTGAGGCTCCGGATCTGCCTCAGGTGGCACAAGAGGAATTTAGAGGAATAACTTAATGTTATTGTTGTAATGCTATGGCTGATTTGGTGTACAGTGAATATGAAAAAGTTAAATGTAATTAAACATGTCAGGCTTTTTTGCACAAGCACCTCACTGTGTCCAGTACATGCCAGGGGATTTGTTCCACAAGATTTTTATCAGACACTCTAACACTGTTTGAACACCACATGCTCCCATGGCTATTTTTTTGGTGCTTTGGGACCTGCAGGATCCCAATCCTGATGCAAGCTTTGCATGTGAGTGTCTCAGTTAGTCCATAAAACCTAACCTAGCCTTCTTATGCATGTGCATGCCTGCAGAGACCTTGTTAATATAACTACGTAGGATATAATATAAATACTGTTGTCATAAGGCAATAATTTCTTTATTTATTTTCACTATATAGCTGCAAAAGGGCGAGCCGACTCCCTACTGAAGTATATGTGTTTGGATACAATGTCATTGCAGGTTTTGCCAAATACTTTTGTCCATATAGTGCATGTCCTCCAAAACTGACGAATGAGGAAGGAATAAGGAAATGAGGATTATTTTGTAACAGTTTGAAATTGAAACCATCCCATGCACAGCAGCCTACGTAATGGGCTAATCAATAAATTTCCTTCCTTATGGATACTGATAAAGTAAATGTAAGAAGCCAAGGAAGTGATCATTGATCATTGTACCTTTCTAGCTTGTTCGCTTTGTTATTGATACTTTATTTGTGGCAGATGAACACCTAGGCCATAATGCACCATAGCTCTCCACTAATCTGGTTAACAGAGAAAGATGAAAACGGCACAGTCCAATGGACGAACTACATGACACCCTCATTCCACCATAGCTAACTGCCCACATGAAGCTACAATACAAATCTTAAATGGACACAGTTGAGCTCTCGGGTCTCTAGCAGGTACATGAGTGCCCCAATTGTGGAACGTGTCCATACCGGGGGGAACTAGACCTTTTAGAAATAATTACGTTTCAGAAGTGTGGTATAATCCTGCAGCTAAATCCATCAAAAAACCCTTGAAAGGGACATGTCTTCATCTCAGCAAGAAGTGCACATGTTTCAAATCACTGGCGGCACAAGGCCTTTCTTACAAAAGAATTCAGGCTTTGATTGGTGCCTAACTGGAGAGACTTAGTCACCATGGACACCTCCCTGACATGCTTGGAGCAGTTTAATGCCAAGGAAACCCAGAAGGCATATGAGGCCCCAATGTGAGAGTAAAACATGTCAACCAGCTAGAACAGAGTCTTGCTAGCCCTCAAATTCTTTCTACTGGTCCTAGGCCACCACCGCATGCTGAGACATTCAAAGAACATTGTGACAAAAAGGTTCGTTTCAGCAGTATGCAAATTATTCATGCTAAAGAATGGGATTTGTGCATATTTTTCTTATTTTGCTTTAGAAAATAAGAAAAGACAAACATAGCCAGAAAATAAGAAGAGGAAACATAACTACAGTAGACGGCAATAAGTGGAATAAATCCCTTTAATGGAAAAAAAGGCTAACATGAAGAACCCAGCAAGAAATAATACTGACAGGAATCACAACCTTTGCAGGTTAGATGACTACATTTTACAGAGAGTTTAATTCAAGCCAATAATCAACTGATTTTCCTGTGCAGTGACTCATAAAGCTCAAGACACTGCATACAGTACATTGCTTTTGTTACTGCGATCACAAGTCAATGAACTCACTGTTAAAGTAGCATCGAAATACTGGTGTTCAAAACAGAACACCAGGGTCTGGGTGCATGGAGTTCTCCCATGTGCTTGGTGGGTTTCCTCTGGGTATTCTGGGTTCCTCTCACAGTGCAATGACATGCAGTAGGCTAATTGCTCATAGTATGTGTGCGTGCAGGCCTTGAGATGGATTGGCACCCTGTCCAGGGTATACCGCGCCTCAACTGGGAAATCAATTGCAAACTAATAAATAGAACGGGAAGCCAGACATTTCAAACTGCCTCATTTAATCTGAGTACAGAGTAAAAATTAGTTTACATCATTATTATAATACCTAATCTTCCACTCAACAATGTCCAACCGGAACAGGAGGCAGACATGTCTGTGTTCTTTTTAATCTCTCAGTCAGCAAACTGAAACACTTGAGCTCTAGTCAAAAGGTTTAAGTGGGTTCTCAAGTAGAAGACAAAGAAAATAACTGTTAGACATGCTTGACCAAAGTGTGACATTAAATGCTCTCAAAGCAATTAGATTTGCTACAAATGTCGTGATAACACATACTCATGAAAGTTCTGAATTATTTGGTGATATTTGTCTCTAAGACACATGAACATGAAGAACCGATCTAACATCACCCTGAATAAATACAGTGGTGTGTGTGTATATACACTACCGTTCAAAAGTTTTAGAACACTTGCAAATTTCTTTGATTTTGTTTAGTGATTTATTTTCTACATTCTACAACAATACTGGGGATTTAAAAATTATAAAATAACAAATATGGAATTAGGTAATTAGGTAACAACAACAAAAACAACAGTTAGTTGTTATTTTAAGAAACAGAGGTCAGTCTTTCTGTAATAGTTCTTGCAAGAACAGTATTGTCAAGTGCATTTGCAAAATCCGTCAAGCACCATAATGAAACTGGCTCTCATGAAGGCCAACCCAGGAGGGCAAGACCAAAACCTACCTCTGCTGCAGACGAGAAGTTCATTTAGAGTTATCAGCCTGAAAAATTACCAATTAACAGCACCTCAGATTGGATTAGGCATTATGATGTCTTTACGGAGCAGAAGTAGCACACATCTCAATATCAATTGTTCAAAGGAGATTAATGCATTTTTTGGACGCCTTCAGCATTTCTTTACAATGTAGAAAAAAATTTAAATCGGGAACCATCATGGAGTTAGAAAGTGTTCTAAAACTTTTTAACTGTAGTGTATATAAACATTATGGTGTTGTATTTTTGCATTTCTCTTTTGCACAGGAGAATTAAGGTGATTAACACCCAAGTTAGCCTGATCATCCATGTAAAAGTGTCTTTTAATTTAAATTTTACACAACATACAGTACTGGTGCCATGTCCCGAATCTTGATATCTCTTATCTTCTCTACAGAAGTAACCTAAAACTGTGCATAGGGGAGTCTGGAATTTCTGGAAAAGTCCTTCTTCTGGAGGGATGATCAGGCTGATAGACGATCCAAAGGGGGCATTGATCATGGAGATCTTTTTTGACTTTTTAGCCCCTTTTTGATTTTTTTCTTCAGATTTTACGCTTATGTAATAAAAAAATTATAAATATTACACAAGGAGTAAATAGAAAATGCAGTTTGCCAATGCAAAGGACTGCCAGACCTGTTGAATCAAGAAATCACTTAAATAGTGTCTGTCTGAAGTGAAGCAGCCTAAAAGACTTTAAAAAAGACATGTTCTGTTGTAATTCAAGAACAGATGAGAAACAAAGTAATGGACAGACTGGACATAGTTGCCAAGCCATTTCTATGACTTGGGGACTCGAGTGAACCAGGGTGAGAGCCGGTATCCACAAACAGAGAAGACTTGGAACACTGTTGAAACTTTCCAGCACTGGCCGGCCAACTAAAATGACACAACGACAACTCACCCAGGACCTCATAAAAGCACCCAGAACAACATCTAGAGAGAAGAACTGCAGGCTACACTGCATGGCTCAACAAAAAAAAAGAAAAAAAAAAGGTTTTGAAGTGGCATAGTGAAAGTTCGAGTTAAAATTCAATATCTTTATCATTAAATCAATTCTACAGAGAAGAGTGGGCAAAATTCCTCATGAAAGACTCATTGGCAGTTACAGTACAGTACAATCAAATGCTTGATTGAAGTCATTGCCACCAAAGGATGGTACAGTATACCGTTTATTGGGTTTAGGGGGCAATTACTTTTCCACATGCAGGTTTAGACAGCTTTTTTCTCCTTAAGTGAAATCATCATTAAAAAATTGCATTTTGTATTTACTCAGGTTATTTTTATGATCTGAATCATTTAATTTTGAAAAATATGCAAAAACAATAATCAGAAAAGGGCAAAGACTTTTTTCATGGCACTGTATTGTATATGTATATACTCAACTTTCAACCAACCCCATACATCTGATTAAATTCCCACTATCTGGCTTTATCCAGAATAAGATAGGTCCATTTTGCGTCTGGTTCCTCTCAAATTTACTTTCTCATGATGTCTCTCTGCATTTTTCCTACCTTATCTGGCTTGCATAACTGGGGAGCTGAAGTTTTGTAAAGCTACAGTACTATGTACGATTGCTCAGAGTTTATCAATGTTGCGTTGTGCCTCAGGTGTGTATGTGTGTGCGTGTTTAGTTTGGTTGTTCTCCCAGTGCCTGATGAGTTTCTCATACTCTGCTTTCCCACACAGACAAAAAACATCCATTGCAGGCACTGAAGAACGTATCATGTTGGTCCTATTCAGTTCGTTTCAGTTCTAAAAAATTAACAATGTGGTTTCCAAATTGCACTTACTGAATAACTATGTCCTCAGCAACATATCTTCCCCTACTCAACTCGCTGGCGTGGAGTTATAGGTCATTGCAGGTATCACTTAAAAATGTCAGCAAAGATGGATGGATATGGAACTAGTGGGTAACCTTTTTACGTTTCTAAACTAGTATACAACATATGCACACTGCTTATTCTGATCCAACAGCGACAACACAGCAAGTGTGAATCATTATTACAGGATTGTCAGGATGACTCACAACAGCTCAATAATGTTTTTTTAATCCTACATCATACACGCTGTAGCTTTGTGCAAACATTAATGAAGGTACTGATGAATTGATTCTACTACAGTACTACTCCAATATACAAATAGTACATTATTATAGAATGCTATAATAATACTATTTTAAAAAATCATACACTTGTTACTTTGCTGTATCTGTCTGAAAATTTATCCTCTGTGGGAAGATTATAGCAAACAAAACTGACTCATAGAGCAAGTAAGTGAGCATGATAAATTTATAATGAGCGTGGCCGTGGTCAGATCACCCAAGAGCCGCATTAGTAACGTTACACCAGTGATGCTGACTATTAATAAATGTCTGTTTTGTTAGCTCTTCCACTGAAGAGTTGTGTTTATGAATAATATTCAGCTACCACTTTAAAAGCCACCACACTTTAACAATATTTTTTTCGACCGTTGAAATAAAAGGGTTAACACTTTGCACCTCCAGGTTCTAGGTTCAGTTCCTGCCTCGGGTTTGTATGCATAGAGTTATTATGTTCTCCCCTTGCTTGGTGGGTTTCCTCCGGGTACTCCGGTTTCCTCCCAAATTCAAAAAACATGCCTAGGCTAATTGGATAAATGGTATAGATGATGAGTGAATGGAGCAAAAGGTTGAAGTAATTTATTTAACTTAAATGGTCCTATCTGCATCTGTACAGTATTACATATACTGTAGTATGTAACAAATGATCAGTCATAGAATGCTTTCTTTCAGTCAACTAATATTCTGACAAAAACTAATAGTACTGCTCCAGATTATGTCATTTGAGCTTGTTATGGTATTTCACAATATTTCTCTATAATAATGTTGGGGTAAAATTAAGAAAAAAAAATTAAAAATGAAGGTTTTGGAGAGCCTAGTCAAAATCCGGACTTAAATCCAATTGAAATCCCTAAACATCCTCGATGATCCCTAAACATCCTCGTTCATGCTCGAAAACCCTCCAATGTGGCTGAATTAAAACAATTCTGCATAGTAGAGCGGGCCAAGAATTCCTCCAAAGAGATATGCAAGTCTCATTGCCAGTTAACGCAAACACTTGATTGCAGCCGTTGCCACCAAGGATAGCATAACCGGTTGTTAGTTTTAGGGGGCAATTACTTTTCCACATCGGGCCAGGCAGGTATGGACTGCTTCTTTTTCTTTAATAAATGAAATCCTCATTTAAAAACTGCATTTTGTATTTACTCTGTGTTCCCTTCCAAAGGCTTCTCTCGATGCTGCGTGAAAACGCTATGGGAACCATTTTGTCCTGTTGCCGGTTGTGAAGCATGTGTGCAAACACGCCAAATTTTTGCCTACATATAACCTCGGTCAGGTGACGTCATCTGATTAGACGCAGCTGCAGGTTATAAATACTAGTGTGCCAGCGACAAACCTCAGATTAATTTGTCTGAACAGACATCCGGTCACGTGGTAGTGTGGCATTAGGACGCAGCATCTCGTTCCCGCCTTTTCAGGGAACAGGGTTACAGCAAAGTAACCTGAGATGTTCCCTTTCAAAGGCTTCTCTCGATGCTGCGTTAAAACGCTATGGGAACGAGAATACCAACGCCGCTGCACTACAAGTGTCTGGACCCTAAGGTTGTGTAGCGTGTGCGCACAAGGCCGAGAAGGTCTCAGAACTATGCCTGGGCAGCTAACTCGGGGACCGTGAGCCCGGATTAGCATGAACATCCAGATTATGAATGTAAGAAATGTGTGCGGGGAGGACCAACCCTCCGCGCCATACAATTTCTGCAGGGGATGTCTCCTGCTGGTGCAAACTGGGACGATCACCCTGGTTGGATGAGCGCTGCTTCCTAGAGGCAAAGTGAACCCACGCGCTTCATAGGAGAGGGCAATATGCATCTCTCACCCAGTATAGTGGCGCTCTGACTTACGCCACTGGCTGGTGCGGTGGACGTAAATCTGAAGAGCACGTACTGGACAGTAAGTGAAGTTTCTCTTGCTCCGAGGCTGTAAAAGACGGAGGACAGAAGGCTTCAAACAATGCAGTTAGGTGCATCCTGCAGAAACTCCAGCACTGAAGCAATTCGGCAGTGGACTGAGTCTACCTGCTTAGCAACACTTGCTGCAGTGGAATACCTCTTGCTAGTGCAATGGATGAGGCGATCACCCTGGTTGGATGAGCCCTGCTTCCTAGAGGCGAAGTGAACCCACGCGCCTCATAGGAGAGGGCAAAAGCATCTCTCACCCAGTATAATGGCGCTCTGACTTACGCCACTAGCTGATGAGGTGGACGTAAATCTGAAGAGCACGTAATGGATAGTAAGTGAAGTATATAACCTCGACAGATGACGTCATCTGATTAGATGTAGGTGGAGGTTATAAAAACAGGTGAGCCGGCAACAACCTCAGATCATTTGTCTTCACCTTGTTGTGAGCGTGTCTGTGATTAAACCAGCAAAATAAGAAAGTGTTTAACTCACCAATATGGCGGAGTTTAAACTAGATATCCCTCCGTGTGTGATAATCCATATCGGAGGGCGATCTCATTCCTGGCTTAAACTCGTGCATCTGACAGAGCTGCGGCAGACGGAGGTAAGCTCCTTTCTTTGGCGTTCTCATCACGGGAATTCCTCTCTTGCTTCCGCGGAGATGGAAATAGCCTTAAGCACTTAAAAACAGTAGACGGCAGGTTCTGTCGGGTGGCCGGGGGGCGGAGCCTCAACGACGCTCTCTCCCCTTTTTAGCTCTCTCCATATGAGTTAACCCTTTCATGGAGTAAGCTGTATTCATCCCGTGTTTTTCCTGCGATCAACTTATTTATTTATTTAGATATAGTTGATGTGGAAGCGCGGGGTTATATGATGACGCCCAGATAGAAGTAATGCTTCACAGGCTATCAGTCTCCTGGGACATCATCCTACCTGGAAAGCTTATACTTCCTTTCTAGCTGTGTAGACTTTCATCTTCCCTGGAGGGAAAAGCTTTTCAAGCAGTAGGTCAGCTTGGTGCTCCTCTGCACACCATGGCGGTTTTGCAGGCCTACCAGGCTGGCCTGCTGAGAGACTTGAGTACTGGCGGGGCTCTTCAAGATAAGGCGTATTGGACTTACGCCGAGATACAGACTTGTCTCTTCGTGCAACAAAGCAGACTGCTCGTGTTATTGGCCGTTTTATGGCTCCTATGGTTTTCGCAGGAGGCACCTGTGGCTAAATCTCAGGCACATCAAGGATAGGATTGTGCATTCCTTCTTAATGCCCCTATCTCGCCTTCTGGCCTGTGTAGCGATGTCGTTAACTCAGTCGCCACTAGGTTCTGAGGCGAAGTTATACGAACAAGCTTTTGGGAAATTCCCTCCCCGCCATGCTCAAAAGTCGGGATTGTTGGCCACCCAGTCTCGACTTGGTCTGACTGTTGCGAGGCGTAAAACACAAGGAGGGTGTTTTTTTTTTTTTGGAGCCAGGCACCTCCTTGTAAAGATTGGGGTGCGCTGCGTTGCACTATCCGCCCCAAGAGGTCAGACTGATTAAAAAAATAAATAAAAATGGGGGTGGCCCCGCCCAATAGGGAGAGGCACCCATTACTTTCAAACGAATGAAGTGTTCTCCCTTGCACCCCCAGGAGGTCGGTGTTCTTGCTCCGCCACCACTGGTTTTTCGGGCAACACCAGTCTCCAATAGGCTGTTAGTTCGTTTTTTTCCTGCCATGTTTCAGGATGCCGAACATGTAACACCCTCCCCCCCCCCCCCCCCCCCCCCCCGTTTAACCAAGCCGCCGAGACTTTTGCCCATTTCTGAGAAACTAGCAGCGTTGAAGCTACTGCCAAGTATATCTCCTTGGGTACTAAGCACTGGAGAGAAACTACAGGATTCAGTTCTCAATTCACCCTCTGTGTTTTCAATGGCATGGTCTCCACTTCCATGAAACCGCAAAGGGTGCATCTGCTGACAAAAGCTGCTGGGGAAGAGGGCCATGGAACATGTTCCCCTACCAGACAGTGAGTCAGGCTACTACAGTCGTTATTCTTGGTTCCCAAGAGGAACGGGGGATACGTCCAATTTTTCAGATTTTGCGGGCTCTTCCGCTATCTGAAAATCAATAAATACAGCTTTAAATGTTGACTGTCAAAGTGATTGCTCTCAAATCCTACCAAGCGATTGATTTCTGACAATTGATTTAAGGACGCTTACTTTCATACAGAAATATTGCCACAACACAGGAGGTTCCTGAGGTTCGCTTTCGGGGGCGAAGCTTACCAGTATTGGGTCCTTCCATTGGTCTAGCTCAGTGGTTCTCAAACTTTTTCTGTCATTCCCCACTTAAGGGGTTGAGCGAATTTTCAAGCCCCACCTGTCAACAAAATAATAACGAAATCGGCCAAGTTTACTGTTTATTGAAATATCAATTCCTAAACCAATACGATCAAACACCACCAAGTTAAAAAAAAAAGATAAAATACACGTGCAATTGTTACAAGGCTTACGTTGTCACTTATCTTTGCATAATTGACCCCATGTTTATTAGCTGCTCAACAATCGTTTGTAGTTTTTTTTGCACTGGCCAATTCTGTATGCAACTTTGAATGAAGCCATTTGTGCTTTGCTGTCCACTGATTCAGATGTTACCATGCGATTCTCCTGCTGTCTGTATTCTGCCAGCTTTCTTTCAAAGACGTCCAGTGGTTTATTAACGTGACTGGAGTGTGTTGTCTCTAAGTGTCTTCCTAATTTGTTGGGTCTCATGCGGTCTGCTGCCAGCAGTTTAAGACACAAAACACACACAAGCCTCTCCTCTGCCCCCACCATCACCACCATGAATCCAAGCTGAAGTTAGGCTTCATTGGGGGGGGGGGGGGGGGTGATATAACCAAAATCTTCTATCACGGTAGAAGCAATTTTCTAACTCAATAACGATATACATCACAATATAGCAATTTGTATCTGAAAATGCATAAATAAAAATGAAAACACAAAGAAATTGTTTTACATAATTTAATTTTTTTTTAATGTAATTTTATTTAAACTGTGAATTGCTGAGGTTTGCCGCATTTTTTTACTTTGGCCATATTCGATTTGGATTTCAGATGATAGAAAAGGTTTGACGTGTTTCCAGCACTTGTTAAAACAGTGCACTTGCGTACCTTCTAAATCACGTTCATCTCATTCGTATCACTTTTCTTATACCCGAACCAATTCCACATCACAGACGAGGCAGCTTTTTGCTTTACAATCTCCTCGTCACATGTAAGCAAACTCACTGCTGCTGTATTCCATTGTCGAAGTGTATGTGAAGCCAAACACATCAAAAGTGGGACGAAACCGCGGCACCCGATTGAACCAAATATCTGCGCAAATACAGCGCAGCACGACTATCTGGATAGCGCAGTAATGATCTGGTTTATTTGCGCAGCCCGGTGGATCGCGCAGCGCCGCTCAAATCACAAACCTGCGCGACCCACTGTGTTTTATTTAAAAACAATTCATTTAAAATGTCAGGACTGTTTAATATTGTTTCCGCCTTGCCATGCCTGGTTTGTACGTGCGCATCCCAGCGGGGTAAAATGTATTTTGAAGGTCGGCGCAGCGCTGCCCAGTGGCTCGCGCAGGTTTGTGATTCGAGCAGCTGCTAAAGTTTGTCCGACGTTAAACCGTTATTGTTCCACTATGGTTCCACTTTTTCTCCCGGCCCCCAACTGATGTTATTTTAAATTTACTTGTATTAATGATCCATTTATTTGTGTGTGATTGTTTAGTTTTGAGCGTACGCTCTTCATTATCAATAAAGAAAAGCATGAATTAGAATAGGTACTTTCCTGTTTTTCCTCCGGTTCATTGCGCCCCACCTGTCATGTCTGTATTCCCCACTAGTGGGGCGCGCCCCACAGTTTGAGAACCATTGGTCTAGCTCAACCGCACATATACAAAATGCATAGTCCTGGCTCTTACGAGAGTCCCAGGGCTTCCGGTACCTAGCGCTTCGCCATCTGCATGTCGTCCTAGCTCATCTCTGTTCTCAGGATTGAGACCCAACGCCAAGAAAGCGTGCTCTTTCCTGTTCAGAGGACAACACATTGGGTGCCATATGGGATTCGATCGTAAGTGGGCACAGCTGTCTCCCGCTCGTGTCGAACCCATTCTCAACACCCTCAAGGAAAACAAGCTAGATCAGAAAGTGACCATCACTTTCAGACATCCTAGCTCTCATGGCAGCTGTATCCACGGTGACACCTTTGGGCCTTCTGCACATGAGAGCATTCTAAGTTGTGGCTAAGAACCAGGGGATATCACTAGGGCCAATCCCCAATAAGGGTTACGTGCCAGGTGCTTCGTACCCTTTCTATGTGGTTCAGACCCCGGTTTCTACTCTGGGTCCCACTCTAAGTTCACCTTGTCGTCGCTGATGCTAACGACAGATGCTTCCGTCACAGGCTGGGGTGTGGTCTCAGATGACCGTCCAGCCCAACGGAGCTGGAGAGGCCATCTTCTCGTGCGGCACATCAATTGCCTCGAGATGATGGCTCTATTTCTGGCCCTAAAGCACTTCCTCCAGCAGTTGAGAGGCTGCCATGTCCTACTGCGGGTGGACAACACTATGGCAGTCTCATATATTATTGCCAGGGCGGACTGTGCTCGCGCCGCTAATAGCTAGTGCAACAGGTTCCTGTCCCTCAGGGCGATTAAATTCCAGCATGAATGCCAGAGCAGTAGTACTGTCCAATCTATCTCTGACACACGGGGAATGGGAACCCCACTCCGAAGTAGTCAGGGAGAGATTTCATGTAGCAAGGCGGACCTCTTGCCTTGCAAGATATACTTCGCCTTGTACTGCTCTTCAGATTTACGTCCACCACATCAGCTAGTGTCGTAGGTCAGAGCAGCTTCTACATGTTTTGGATGAGAGATGCTATTGCCCTCTCCTATGAGGCGCGTGGGCTCACTTCGCCTCTGGGAATCAGGGCTCATTCAACCAGGGGGATGGCCTCATCTATTGCACTAGCAAGAGGTATTCCCCTGCAGCAAGTGTCTGCTAAGCAGGTAAACCCAGTCCACTGCCGAATTGTTTCAGTGCTGGAGTTTCTGTCCTTGGGTTTGTGCCCTAGTACTATCAGGACGTACGTAACTGCATCCTCTCTCAACTATCTTCCGAAAGCTCTATAAACCCAACATGCACCCTATTGTTTTTGAAGCCTCCTGTTCTCCGCGTTTACAGCTTCGGAGCAGGAGAGACTTCACTTACTGTATCCAGCTCGTGCTCTTCAGATCTCCGTCCACCGCATCAGCTAGTCGTGTAGGTCAGAGCAGATCTTGCATGTTTTGGGAGCCGTCACCGGCGGGCAACCACCCCTACACCTAGTAGATGCTTTGCCCTCTCCTATGAGGCGCGTGGGCTCACTTCGCCTCTAGGAATCAGGGCTCAGTCAACCAGGGGATCGCCTCATCTATTGGATTAGCAAGAGGTATTCCCCTGCAGCAAGTGAGTGCCAAGCAGGTAGACCCAGTCCACTGCCAAAATGTTTCAGTGCTGGAGCTTCTGCAGGAAAAGCTTGTCCTTGGGCATGTGCCCTAGTACCCTCAGGATGTACTTAACTGCATTGTTTTGAAGCCTTCTGCCCTCCGCTTTTTACAGCTTCGGAGCAGGAGAAACTTCACTTACTATCCATTACGTGCTCTTCAGATTTACGTCCACCGCATCAGCTAGTGGCGTAAGTCAGAGCGCCATTATACTGGGTGAGAGATGCTTTTGCCCTCTCCTATGAGGCGCGTGGGTTCACTTCGCCTCTAGGAAGCAGGGCTCATCCAACCAGGGTGATCGCCTCATCCATTGCACTAGCAAGAGGTATTCCCCTGCAGCAAGTGTTGCTAAGCAGGTAGACTCAGTCCACTGCCGAATTGCTTCAGTGCTGGAGTTTCTGCAGGATGCACCTAACTGCATTGTTTGAAGCCTTCTGTCCTCCGTCTTTTACAGCCTCGGAGCAAGAGAAACTTCACTTACTGTCCAGTACGTGCTCTTCAGATTTACGTCCACCGCACCAGCCAGTGGCGTAAGTCAGAGCGTCACTATACTGGGTGAGAGATGCATATTGCCCTCTCCTATGAAGCGCGTGGGTTCACTTTGCCTCTAGGAAGCAGCGCTCATCCAAGCAGGGTGATCGTCCCAGTTTGCACCAGCAGGAGACATCCCCTGCAGAAATTGTATGGCGCGGAGGGTTGGTCCTCCCCGCACACATTTCTTACATTCATAATCTGGATGTTCATGCTAATCCGGGCTCACGGTCCCCGAGTTAGCTGCCCAGGCATAGTTCTGAGACCTTCTCGGCCTTGTGCGCACACGCTACACAACCTTAGGGTCCAGACACTTGTAGTGCAGCGGCGTTGGTATTCTCGTTCCCATAGCGTTTTAACGCAGCATCGAGAGAAGCCTTTGAAAGGGAACATCTCGGGTTACTTTGCTGTAACCCTGTTCCCTGAAAAGGCGGGAACGAGATGCTGCGTCCTAATGCCACACTACCACGTGACCGGATGTCTGTTCAGACAAATTAATCTGAGGTTTGTCGCCGGCTCACTAGTATTTATAACCTGCAGCTGTGTCTAATCAGATGACGTCACCTGACCAAGGTTATATATAGCCAAAAATTTGGCATTTTTGCAAACATGCTTCACAACCAGCAACAGGACAAAATGGTTTTCATAGTGTTTCATAGTGTTTTCACGCATCTCGTTCCCGCTTTTTCAGGGAACTGGGTTACAGCAAAGTAACCCGAGACGTATCTTTGTGTAATATAAATATAAATAAAAAGAATATAAAAGAATATCTCAGGATGCCTTTGTAGAAATTTAGGGAAATTCCACGGTAGGCACGATTTATTTGTTCCGGGACCAGGAATGATTGATCCCCCTCTCCGTTCCTTCACTGGCCACATTATTATTATTATTATTATTATGTATGTTCAGGTTTGATCGGCTTTCATATCTGATTCGATCACGAGCCCGGAACTCTTGTTCTCTTACTGATTAAAATTTATCAGACTTTAGGGACAAGTGTTCTAACAAGTGTTTAATAAATGTCTGTTTTGTTATCGCTGGTCCCTAATGTGAAAAAAAAAAAACCTTAACCACATTGAATTTACTTTCATTAAATGCATACATCAATTACACCTGATTGAACTGAGTTACTGTACACGGACATCATTTGTTTTAATTCATCCAACATTGTTGAATGCATTTTTAAACAGGTTATGGGGAGTACTCAGGCCGAAGGGAAATGCAACATGAAGATCAACAAAAACTGCCACCAAGATGTGACATGGCTGTTTCCTACAGGTAGCATCAGATTTAAAAATAAGGCTGTCTACCAGCCAGTCACCCTGTATTATCCAGCATAGTCACGTCTAAGATGATGGATATACAGCTAGTGTTCAATCTCAGCTTAGAGGTTAACTGCTTAGCTACGCATATGTGCATTTGAAAATACACAGGGCAATCTCAAAACACCTGTAACAAATATTCAAGAGCTTAAAGCACCTGTGTAGTGTTTGCCAAGCTCCACAGCATGCTCAGTTCACTGGTTGAAAGCCATGACAGAAACATCACAACATGCTCAAAGCCGGCTAGCAGAAGTATCACATGGTCCTGAAATTTGGCACGCCATCTTTGAAGCTTGGGGACAGTGTAAACCATGGGCATATTTCAAGCATAACAGGGCACAATTTGAAGTTTTCACCCTGGAAGTTGGTGCTATTGTCCTCCTCCTGGAGCTCTGATTCCCTACTGATTATTTACTGGCTATATTGGCTTTATTGTCAAAAAATATCCAGGGGAGGCTCATATCAGAAAATCGGGAACTCAAACCCTTGGTAATCATGACCTCCACCAATCAAGTTACCATCCAAAGGCTTTGGTTCTGCTTTGGCTCCCCCAGTAGAACTGACTCTGCCAGTGTATTCCACTCATTGTAGGCCGTCGGAATGTCCATGTGAGGACAAGATGGGAAAATGGAGAACATGGATTGAGTTGAACACTGGTATGGCACTCCTGGGGTGACACCCTTTATTTTCAAGTGAAGAATTCTATCGTGGGTTGAGACAAAGGCAGATGTACAGTAGGTAAAAGGTACTCAAAATCATAGTCCAAAAAACAAGCAAGTCCAGGCAACATAGTACAATACAAACTGGCAGGGGTTAAAGTGGGCAGATTGGAAGTCCATAGCAAAGATTCTAGAGCGCAACACCTCTATGGTTGTTGGTGTAGATGCTGTCATATTATTTCACTAGTTTTGACGCGGATATTTGGTTTAAAGTTTCACTCACACAACAGAAGTCCGATCTCTTTGTCTCTTGTAGTTTATTAAAGAATCAACACTTCATACAGTCGTCTCCAGTAAATCCACTGTGGTTACCAGTTGCTGCATCTTGCAAATCTCTGACATTTACAACAACCTATTTGCTGTATCTTACGCATATAACAACACTTTTGTTGTTTATATCTGCTTACGGGTAGCTTACGGTTACAACAACCTAGTTGCTGTATCTTATAAATTACATTCTTAGCTTACGTATATACAGTGGGTGCACAGGCAGTATGCGACTTCTACCGTCGCAGCGTATGGCGTCAGCATTTGGGTTTGTGCGTTTGCTGGCTTTTACCACTGAGTGGCGCTATATAACTATAGACTGACGCCTCAGGCATCAGCTCGTTCTCTCCAGGCTTAATGAGGCGCAGGTCGTCCACAGCTGCACGTCGTTGCAGATAAAATAAAGTGAAACATTGTAAATAAACGAATTCATAATCACATTAGTAACATTACAGTACAAATTTATAATTAAAATTAAATTCAGTTTTTTAGGATCGAATTTAAGCAACGTAAACGTTGTAAACTGTGTAATTATAGTAGAAAGGCTACGTGTAGGGTCTTGTGTCATCTTAGAGCTTTCATAAGACTCATAAGACTCTACTTTTATTTAGGTGCACACACAATGACGAAAAACTTTATGATTTTGTTAAATAAATAAAGTAAACGGGGTTCTGTATTGATTTTGGTGCGTCAGAAAATGAACCCAAACTCCGTGTATACTCGCCTCACAGACGTGAAAAATATATACTTATAGAAAGAGAAATATCTGCTTTAATATAAACTAATGAAAAAAAAAATTAGATTATGTCATTCGTATGAGAAGTGAATTATAGGCGCGCTCACTGACGACGAGATGACATGATCAGCACAGCCGTAACCAAAGAAATCACTACCTTATCAATGAATTATTAAAATGGTCAGAGTGAATTTCCCCCGCTGTTTTAACAAATATTTGAAGTACTGTAGATAACAGTAGCCCACATTTATAAAAGCATTTTTATTTATATAAAACTATAAATAAAAATAATAATAATAATCCGGCATTTATTATTAGGTGTGCCCGCTGCCAAAGTTCTTCAGTAACAAACCTATAAAACATGTACATCTGTATGAATAAATTGTTTAAATGTGATCAGTGATTTATGTAAATGACTCAGTTTAGATGTAAGTAAATGCTAGGGACTGACATCGGCGTGCGTTTCTCCCAGCGCCGCATAGCGCTTATTTAACACCATTAATATGTGTTTGCTGAAAGAGATATCTAATCTCTCATATCGGCGCGCGCGTTCATCTGACTTTAGATCAAAACTCGGCAAAGACTCTACTTTTATTTAGGTGCACTCACAATGACGAAAAAACTTTATGATTTTGTTAAATAAATAAAGTAAACGGGGTTCTGTATTGATTTTGGTGAACTTGAGCGCGTCAGAAAATGAACCCAAACTCCGTGTATACTCGCCGCACAGACGTGAAAAATATATACTTATAGAAAGAGAAATATCTGCTTTAATATAAACTAATGAAAAAAAAAATTAGATTATGTAATTCGTATGAGAAGTGAATTACTGTATAGGCGCGCTCACTGACGAGGAGATGACATGATCAGCACAGCCATAACCAAAGGAATCACTATCTTATCAATGAATTATTAAAATGGTCAGAGTGAGTTTCCAGCCTGTTTAACAAATATTTGAAGTAGATAACAGTAGCCCACATTTATAAAAGCATTTTTTATTTATATAAAACTATATAAAAAAATAATCCTGCGTTTATTTTTAGGTGTGCCCGCTGCCATAGTTCTTCAGTAACAAACCTATAAAACATGTACATCTGTATGAATAAATTGTTTAAATGTGATCAGTAAATGCTCCTTGCTACTGTAGTGACTGACATCGGCGTGCTGAAAGATCTAATCTCTCATATCGGCGCGCGCGTTCATCTGACTTATTATTTCAATTCATACTGTACAGCTGTTAGAATTGGGGCAGGGATATTATGCCAATATTAAATATTATATACGATATTAAATTTCAAGTGAGTTGGGAGTTTGCAAGGCAGAGAAGGATGCTCTTCGGAGTGAGTTGCGAGTTTGATGAGACGGCATAAATATTTAATACAGCAAATTAAATATTTTGGTTTATATTTTGGTTTATATTATATGGTTAATGTATTTTGGTTTATATTGCAAACGAATAACGAATCAAGAGCCTGTGATTATATTGCATAAATATTATTTTGTACAGACAAATATCTGAATTTTTATTTATTTATTTTTTTTGATTTTTTTAAAAACAAATCTCTCAAAAATAGTAAGATGTATTTTGGTTTCATACTGCAAACGAAAAACGACCTATAAAACATGTACATCTGTATGAATAAATTGTTTAAATGTGATCAGTAAATGCTCCTTGCTAGTGACTGACATCGGCGTGCTGAAAGATCTAATCTCTCATATCGGCGCGCGCGTTCATCTGACTTAACGTTTCAGCCATTCACACATGCATTGTGCTGTTGCTTGTACACACTTACACACTTACACACTGGTTGTATAGCGCACTTATGGAATGAATACGATGAGATGACAGAGTGGAGGTTTAATACCTCTATCTCACACGCCGGGCCATAAGTGCGGTTCATTATGATTCGGTGCGAGTTTTGGTGCTGTTATTACGTTTCCATCTTACCACGCAAAAAAATAAACATGTTTAACATGCGGAAGATCTTCGCGGAATTTTTCACGCGGAAACATGGAAACGTAATCACAGCGCAAAGACTCGGGGTGAATCATGATCAAGCCTACGGTCACAGCGCGAGACCGAGCAGGTGAGATAGGGGTATAACACACCGCATCTCACAGCGAGTCAAACCGCATACAGTAAGTGAATACTGTAGGGGTATTAAACATTACAATCACACAGAAACATGAATGGATGCGGGGTTTGAAACTCCCAAGGTTATTTTCTCATTTAACTAAATCAAATTTCATAAAAATAAAACGTGTCAAAAGAAAAACCCATAAAGTTATGGATAATGGCTAATGATGAATGAAACATATTTTAAACAAAAAGCAGCGAGCAGCTGGACATCGGGACGGGGAGTGTAAGTACGACGCACGCGCAGGTCTGAGCAGCTCAAGAAGCTCCATAATCTGTTGCCTTGGAAGGCAAAACTTTTATTTATATATATTTTTTAATAACGACCACGGGGAAAATATGAAAAGGGCTGAAGTTTTAGCTTCAAATCTTCAAGTTTTAGCTTTTAACTTCAAATATTTGAAGTAGATAACAGTAGCCCAAACCTGTAACTTTCCATGTAAAACAGGTACATCTGTATGAATAAATTGTTTAAATGTGATCATCTGACTTTACAGTAGATCAAAACTCGGCAAAGCGCACTCTTTTCCATTCACACACAGCTGTTTGTTTATCTTTCATAAAAAATGCTCCCGATATGAGCCGACACGAGCAGCTTTAATTATTGATAATTAAAACATTATTAAATGGTGGAAATAAACAGCAAAAAGATTAATATTATTCTTTTGATTATTATTATCATGTTCTTTTGCGTCTGTGGATTCCAAAATTCCAAAAAACAGAGAGTCTGTCTAAACAAAATAAAACCAATGTTTTCTAACTCTTTTTTTTTTTTTATATACAGTAAACATACAGTAAAACATCATTCATCATTAAAACATCACACAACTGAATCGCAGAAAAAAATCAGCAAAAATATTATTTAGTACAAGGCAATCTTTGGATCCTTGATGAGACGGCATAAATATTTAATACAGCAAATTAAATATTTTGGTTTATATTTTGGTTTATATTATATGGTTAATGTATTTTGGTTTATATTGCAAACAAATAACGAATCAAGAGCCCGTGATTATATTGCATAAATATTATTTTGTACAGACAAATATCTGAAAAAAAAAACAGTTTTTTTTACGACGAATCTCTCAAAAATAGTAAGATGTATTTTGGTTTTATACTGCAAACGAAAAACGAATCCAGAGCCTGTAATTATATTTATATTTAATTATGTCATAACTATTATTTTGCACAAATACTGTAAATCTCTGAATAAAACAATGATATTTTATTCACAAATGTAAGACAATATTAGCTCGCACTTCGTCTGGCACTGAACCAAAATATAATGTAATGAGAGGCCCCGATTATACTGCATACATCTTTTTTATTGATTTATTTTTTATTATCTATTCTGGAAGTTTGCTCTATTTGTTTTAGTTATTTCTATATTTAAATCTTGATGTCTTAAACTCTAACAACTGTAAGTATTGTCGAAATAATTTTTTTGAAAGCCCTAGTGCTGTTGTTTGCGCTGTTTTCTTTAATAATAACACTAAACAGATAAAAACAGAGAGTCTGTCTAAACAAAATAAAACCAATGTTTTCTAACTCATATTTTTTATATTTATAGTTTTACATGTTTGTTGGATGTGTAAATTATCATAATTGTAGTATTACTTTGCTACAACATATTGTTTTGACTTTATTATGACTTAAGCTCTGAATATATTTAAAAACCGATACGACGGAAAATGTCAATTTGCGCCACCTGGCGGTCATTTCACGAATTATTTTGAAATGCTCCTGGTTTATTTCGGCCGCTGCCGCGTTTCCACGGCGGTGAGTGCGACGGTAATGAGCAGTCTGGTTGTCACACCACTGTAACAACACTTTTGTTGTACTGTATATATCTGCTTACGGGAGCTTACGGTTACAACAACCTAGTTGTTGTATCTTACATTCTTAGCTTACGTATGTAACAACCCTCTTGTTGTATATATCTATTTACGGGAGCTTACGGTCAAAAGCTTGTGTTTCCGTAGCCTTCCGCGTCTAAACTGACTTTTCTATCATGCGATAGTCATACAAATACATGTCATAGTGGAATGACATCACAGACCAACTTACGATTGTCAAAATGGATGCATAACTAATTTTATGTAATATGTAATAAACTTAATGCTTACTTCTTAACTAATGAATAGAATAAGGTAGAATAAATGAAATAAAACAGATAAAATAAAATAAACACAACAACAAATTCTGCAGATCCATCTTACAAATGTGATATGGCTCTTACAGTTGGGTCACACCAAGGTTAAGAAAACTGCTAAATAACTTTTTGTGTTTGGCAGTTTTATGTGTACCAGCTTGGCCTTCCTTCAAGATACCATCAAGATGCTTGCTTAAAAAATGATGTGGCATTACATTACTGTCAAAAGATGCACAAGAAATCTGCGAGTGTGTGCGTGTCACCAAACTCCATGCTGCATGACTACAACACAGGGTCAGGGTCCCCCCCCCCCCCCCCCCCATGCCAAGATGGCCCAGGAAACGGGAGAGGTACGGGACTAAGCACATTATTTTGTTAAAAAACAAGAAAAAAAACGCTAGATATTCAAAGTTAATCACAGGGCAAACTCCAAGCACTTTAATGAAACATTGGATTGACATCCAATAATCAGTCAGGGGAGGAGACAAGACAGGAACCAAAACAAACACACATGGCAAAGTAAACAGACAACCGTATGCCAAGCCATCGCTTTGTCAGAAGCGATGTACGCAGCTTGCGGCGCTCGGATCGCGCATGGTGAAAAGCGTGACATTCTCTCAGTTGATTTCATTCTTCAGCATAATGGCAAGGCCTGTGGATAAATAAAGGAAGTGACAGTTATCCCAGATGGTGTTAGACGCTACGTCTAGTCTTTTCTTCATCATTCATGCCAAGCTTCTTTCTTGATGTGCTGGGTTCAGATTGGCACTGCAGGGTGTAGGGTGTTGTGTGGAATTGTTTCATTACAACACCTCTTCCCTACACACACACACACACACATACACACACACACACACGTGCACACATAAGCCATCACTTACACACCCCACCTGCAGAACCACAAACACTCTCTCTCCCCTTGGAGTCAGCAGGATAAATGAACTACTTGGGAGAAGGTAGAAAACAGAGAGAGAAATAAATAAATAATTACCCGCCTTACATGTGGGGAAGGCTTACAAGCTAAAGTAAAAAACAGCTCGGTTGAAAGGTTGGCTCGAGGAGCTCTTAATGTATCTTATTTAATAGAGGAAAGCGGAGGAAAAGAGGGCCCGTTCAATTACTCTTGCCAATTTGCTGAGATAAGATAAAGACGAGATACCAACCTCTCCGATTTAATTTACGGTTCATTCTCTCTTATACAGCTACATCAGCCCGGGCTCCAGCGAAATAACCACCTCCTTAAGCTAAAATATTTACATCTCAGCCGTACACACGTGCTTCTGACTTGTATTGTGTAATCCGAGTCTGAGATCGGTGGTCAGGTGGGCCGAACAGAGCCATGATCAATAGAGAGCAGCGCTCGCTTCGGCAATCTGAATTATTAAGGCCAGACCGCATCTTCGGAAAGGAAAAAAGGATGAGGAAGACTGAAAGAGGTGCCAATGCTGATGGAATGTATGAAAATTTAATTTAGCCTCCTGGAGAAGAGGTTTGTTTTTCTCCTGGAAGGGAGAGAAGCTGAAGGGTTATGTCAGGGCTTTCACCATCAAGCTGAAAAAAAATTGCATGTACAATCTGGATTCATACGCCAGCATGCTTACGAACAACAACAGAATGCTCGAATGTTTAGTGCGCCGCTAACCGTGCATATTTCAGCTTGAGAAATGGGAAACAAAACAGAATGATAAAATCCACATGCGGAAAATAAAAATAAACGGTTTTACATTTGATATTTCAGTGTTTATATTTAGATCGGATTGTTTTGACAAGGTGAATTAAAGTGTTAATCTCTTAAGAAAGGATTTAGCTCTGTTGTAGCACCTCGGTCTCTGATTTGCACGTTTACGCGCACGTGTTTCGAATGCTGAATGCTATCCAAAGAGAAAAAAAAGCAGTTAAATTCTAAATGGAAGATGAGTAGAAACATTTTGACGTGTCCCTGCAGTCATATTCCTCATAATGAAAACCAGATCACAATGTATAACTGATTATTGCCACCTACTAACTCTTTTTCCCTGTGTGCACTAATGGTGAGGAGACGAAAATAAATACATCAGCTGAACATCTACATAAATAAAATTGTCTGTACATCTTACAATGAGTTTAATATATTAGAGGACCTGAAACGAGTCTCAGAAAATTTTCTGCCTGTGTACTGTATGTATGTCTGTCTATACTGTATCTCTGTCCAGGTAGTTTTTGTCACAGCATCATGCAAAACTGGCTCTATAGAATTGAATGAAACTTTGCCAGTCCTTAGATATTTGCCTGAAGTTAAACATGTGCGAAAATGTTAAGTAGAAATAATGTTACAAGCAGTTATTAAGCCGAATTACAAACGACAAGTTCTGGCTGTGGACGCATCTAAAATTTACCGCTGGACAGAATTTAATGAAACTTTTGCAGGATTTGGGTATCTGCCTGAAATTTAACCTGCACCATAAGTTAAAATTAAAAGCGGTTTTATGAACAGTTATGTGATGTTTAATAATGTACTTTAGAATAAGCTACTAATGCGCTACTTGCTCAAGGTAAGTAAACACCTGCACTAAGTAGAAAAGCTAAACTGAATATTTTTACTGAGATTAGTTCATATTTTCACTATCGATGAAATAACAGCGCTGAAGTGGTATAACTGAATTCTAACACACTGGAGTGGTTTTAAGACAAAACTTCATCTACTTTTTCAATTTCTCATCTGTGATTCACTCTCAGATTACACAGATTGTTATTGGTTAACGAACACAGAGTATTTTTGGTTAACTACAAAAGAAGTGTGACTTAACTTGAACAAGGCATGAGATACTCAACCTTACAACAGTTTTATTTACTTGTATTAATTAATAAGTTGGGGAAAGAGTTTTGCCGTACAGAATGACAGGCAGACATGTCTGTGGGATTCAACCTGAAATAACATCAATATTACTGATTAAATTAAAGCTGATCAGCCTTAACCTTTTAACTATTTCTAAAGCTCTTTACTCGTCCAATGGGTTCTAAACCTAATTTTAAAATAAGTATTTAAAATGTATATAGAATTACTATTAAAAAAATCTGAAATCAAAAGACAATAGATAAGCATGATTAACAGATACGAAGACAACATGGGGTTTGCTTGAATAAAGTCTCTTGAGTTAAACCTGTAAACTTTAAACAGACTATGAATCCATTCCATTTGTGTGTCCACTGTACAGTATATGAAAAAGCAGCGTGAATGATCGAACGGCAAGAATACCAAGCAGAGGGCGGTGAAAATCTCCTCCCTGTTCCTCCCTCCTCCTCCTCCTCACACTGCCATACTCTCAGACACACACACACACACACTCAGACACTCAAGTCCTGAGAGACGGAGCTGCCAGCAGGTGTTTGACCCCCATTACTGAGAAAAAAAATCACGCAATCCCATCAGGAATCACAAGACCAGTACAGACCTCTTCGAAGGTCTACGGGGCAAAGCCAACAATAAACTCACACACACTCTCTATACCTACACATGCACACATTCGTTCACATACACACACCATGCTGACATGCTGTCATGATGTCATTTACAACAGTTTCATGTTCTCTGAGGGAAAGAGAATTCAGTCTCGATAGTCAGCATGTCACATACTGGCATTTCCTACAATGACCAACTGGACACACACACACACACACATCCAAGCGCACCAAGGTATGTCAATCATATTCATACCTAAAACTAAACTTAACCTTATCGTCAGTAATCAAAGAAAACTGTTAGGATCCAGCCCCAACACACACACACACACACACACACACACACACACACACACACACACACACACATATATATATATATATATATATACAGTATATATTACATTCTATTACAAATATAGATGTTTTCTCATTCACACACACATCGTCTATACTGCTTTATCCTGTATACAGGCTCACAAGGGGCCCTGGAGCCATAGGGCATGAGGTAGAGCACACTCTGGACGGTATGCTACTCATTTGCAGGGCACACACACATACAGTACAGCACACACACTCATTCGCACACTACGGGAAATTTGAGAACGCCATGCATGTCATTGGACTGTGGGAGGAAACCGGAGAACACGGAGGAAACCCACCAAGCACGGGGAGAGCATGAAATCGAACTTGGACCCTAGAGGTATGGATGTTTGTATGGACATTATTTCTTAAACCTGAAATAAGAAATAATTCCGCTTATCCGATAAGAAATGCATTGACATGCATAAGTCCTGTCTTCTTTGTTATGATTGGTTGCAGGAATTCAGTCTTTATTGCTTTATTGTGTATGAAAGCAGTGTTCTTTCATCATATATGAAAACTCATCCGGCGGCTCTGTGGTGTAGTGGTTAGCACTGTCGCCTTGCACTTCAATTCCCGTCTCTGCGTGCATGCAGTTTGCATGTTCTCCCCGTGCTTGGTGAGTTTCTAACAGGTACTCCGGTTTCCTCCCACAGTCCAAAGACATGTAGGTTAGGCCAATTGGTGTTCCCAAATTGCCTGTACTGTGTGAGTGTGTGTGCCCTGTGATGGATTGGCACCCTGTCCAGGGTGTACCCAGTCTCATATCCTAAATCTCCTGGGATAGGCTCCAGGTCCCTGCGACCCTGAATACAGGATAAAGCAGTATAGAAGATGAGTGAGAGTGAGTGAGAAAACTCATCCTATCATTTATTGTTACCCTCATGTGGGGCAAAAATGCATACAAAATAATATGCTTATTCTGCCAAGAGGGAAAGAATCAGAATCGGAAAAAAAAGTGTTTGCACAGCTAATATTTACCTGGTAAACGGATTACTAAAGGTTTACGCTCTCATTCCCACTGTAAATTCATTCCGATCCAGCCGGATCGGGTCAGACTGTTCTGGTTGAGAGGTTTATGTGATATGTTTTTAATCCAATTGAGCCTTTATTCGCATTATTAATGTACGCATAAAAGCAGTGTTACAGTGACTTTTTAACTTTTAGAATTTTTTCCCCCTAAAATGATGTACTGAAAATCTGAAAATGATTTAATTAACAAAACCATGCATAAATATTACTTTTTGCTAAGATGCACAGTGTGGTTAGAAGTGCATAATCAAGGATTTATTATACATCTCTTTATGAGCTCTTTTAGATGATAAAAACTTTCTCTTTCTTTTTTCTTTTTGTGATTTTATAAGGAAAGCTTATTCCCTAGGTAATACGAATTAAAATTCGAGACCTTGGCGAATATTAGATCGTATATGAGTTCTATGTCATTTCTGTTGTATGTAATTAAATAGCATGTTTAGTTCAGTACCCAACACTGTGAATGCATGAACTTTTAAATGTGAAGTTTCTCATCGTCCATGACCGAAGGCATGAGACGAATATTAGACGTGTATAATGAAATATAATCTACATCAGTAAGGGTGCAATTTTCTAATTGAAGTAGGTGTTAATCATGGAGAAACTAAAGAACATCCGAGTGTAAATATGTGAAGTGCGATTCATTTGCAGATAGATCTGAGTGCCACCAAGAGCAAGTTATTTTTTTCCTCCTGAATTGTTGCTTTAAGTCTCACAAGTGAGCAAACGTATACTCATCATAGCCCAAAGCAATTAAGTAAATGTGCCGTTAATTTGAAAACAAGATGTGTGAATAATTGAAGAGCCATAATGGTGCTTCCATATTCCCAGCCTCTTCAAATAAGTGCCTTGCATTAAGGCTAAGAACTTTTAACGGCCCTTATGAGATCCGCATTTGGCATAAATTATATCTTGTGGCAAAATCAAGTGTCCGCGCACAAAGTGGTCCCTTATGCAAGGGTAAAAAGAGCATTTACATAGTTTAATGGTTCTATTTTGGTAATGTTGTTTGTTTTAAGATTTTCTTTTTCTCCCCCAAGGTTGTGAATGCATGCACTTAACAAAATGGCAATAGCACAAATAAATCGGAAACATGAAGTCCCCCTGAGTGAGTATAATGTCTCAGAGGACTTTCACATTAGCTTTGTTGGGCAGAAACGACAATAAGCATTTACTTTTTATCACCGCATTCAGAACACAGCCCTTTATTCTTCAAAGATGGAAAAAGTAGATGTAAACATAAAAACCTAATCGTACACTAATTCCACAATCTGTGTGTGTGTGTGTGTGTGTGTGTGTGTGTGTGTGTGTGTGTGTGTGTGTGTGTGTGTGTGTGTGTAAAAATGCATGAAGTTTCAACAACCTGAAGCTTTATTCGCAGTTACAGTAAATAATCAAAATTATTAATAGGAGGGGTGGCACGGTGGTGTAGTCTTTAGCACGGTCGCCTTGCACCTCCAGGGTCCGGGTTCGATTTCACGGCCAGGCTCGATTCCTGTCTCGGTATGCATGGAGTTTGCATGTTCTGCCCACGATTGGTGGGTTTCCTCCGAGTAATCTGGTTTCCTCCCATAGTCAGAAGACATACAAATTAGGCTAATTGCCGTTTCCAAATCGCCCGTAGTGTGTGTAAGTGTGTTTGTGTGGCAGCCTGTCCAGGGTGTATCTCGCCTCGTGCCCCAAGTCTCCTGGGATAGGCTCTAGGCCGCCCACGACCCTGAATACAGGATAAAGCTGTATAGAAGATGAGTGAGTGTGTGATTAATGTGATTGAGTATAATCACATGAGGAGGGCACTGGGAATCACCATTGAATATGATATTCAATTTGTATTAAGGTTCTGTATCATGATTTTATAAATATCCTGATACCATTTAAATTTATTTTCAGATTTTGTTCTCCTTCCACATAGGATGCTGTACTGTGTAAATAGTTGAGAACACGTCACAACTAGACTTGCTTCACATGCAAACATACTATAGAAATTCCCCTACATACAAACATTCGAGTTACCAACTTTCAAAGTTAAATCACATGCCAGACACACATCATCACGTTTATGCAATGAAGTGGCGAAGCTGGTACTGATAAGAAGCTTTAAGCAATAACGATGGAGACAAAGGTTAAAATAATTGAAAGAATGGAGCAGGGTGAAAAGATGGGAGTCATTGCTTTTTTCTCATTCTTTTAACACTAGTTGATTTGTTCAACCATCAGTACAATTCTAAAGAATAGAACATGATCATGGAACATGTTAGTTTTATACTGTGTATAGCCAGTTGTGTAAGTATCCTAGTACCTAGACAATGTTTGTTGAACTTACAAACAAATTGGATTTACGAACAGGCTCTCAAAATGGAACTATTTCGTATGTAGGGGACTGTTTATATAATTTAATGTTTTATTATAATAGGTAACCTTTTAGTGAAATATAAGATAATTCATTTATTCACATCACATTCTATACCGCTTAATCCTGTTTTCAGGGTCGCGGGGGACCTGGAGCCTATCCCAGGAGACTTCGGGCACTAGGCGGGGTACACCCTGGACAGGGTGCCAATTCATCGCAGGGCACACACACATACACACACTCACACACCCAAAAACACACTACGGGCAATTTAGGAACGCCAATTAGCCTAACCTGCATATCTTTGGACTGTGGGAGGAAACTGGAGTACCCGGAGGAAACCCACCAAACACGGGGAGAACATGCAAACTCCATGCACACAGAGACGGGAATCGAGCCTGGCCGGGAATCGAACCCAGACCCTGGAGGTGCAAGGCGACAGTGCTAACCACTACACCACCGCGCCGCCGATATATAAGATAATAGAATTTAATGTCTAATAATAAAAAACCTAAAAATCCTTTGTGTAACATCTGTGCTTGAGAAATCTGTAAAAAAAAAAAAAAAAAAAAATATATATATATATATATATATATATATATATATATATATATATAAATAACTAGCTCCGTTAGACTAACAACAATGAGTTTTTCTAAGTATTTGGCCTTACACGTACATGCCACATGAGAGGATTTTGTGCAATGGTGAATGTAGTTATTAAATTGATTCATCGGGTCATTAAGTGTAATCATATATTTTTTTATTTTTCCAATTTTCTCCTCTAATATTAGGTGAAGCCATTCTCTTCTCTCTCTCTCTCTCTCTCTCTCTCTCTCAGCTCCCCAGGAGACTACAGCATCACTGAGTATTCAGATTCAAAACTTGCAATCTCTGGATGATCAGGCACGCTTGTTATTGTTCCGCCACTCCGGGGGTTATGAGTAATTTTTTGATTTAGAATCAATTCAAGGCTTTTAAACATATTTAGGTAAAACTCGCAGGTTGAATAGTCTAAAATTTATGAGCTCATTAAAAACCAGGCCAGTCAATATTAACACGTTAACACGTGATTAATCTAGGATGCAGAGCGCACGTGTGTCATTAGTTTTTGTTATAACTATTTCATGCCTTTCTGTTGTTGCGAATAAATCCATAAGTTACAGAACTGTTGACTCTGCGTTTTTCAAAAGTAAAGTGCAGGTTAATTTGTTTTATTTTTACTTTATGTCTTGTTTGATAATTTGTGTGTTTTGATATAAAAGCATGCTTCCGGAACAAATTATGCTCACAGTCCAAGGTTCCAGTGTATTATAAATTGAGATATTATAATACTGCTTAATGTGTTTCCTCCTGTATCTAAAAATGTAGATTAATCATGATTAATCACAGACTATGACTGATTAAGTAGATTAAAATATTTAATCGATTGACAGCACTATTAAAAACAAACCAGTGGATCGCAAAACAGAAGATTGGCAGAAAAAAATGTTGATACTGCAAGAAATCAGGATATATTATATATAATCTAGCAGTGCTCAAAAATGAAATGGAATCGAATTGACAGTCTACCAATGATTCACAGCTCTGTTTTAAAGTTGCTTACTGGACTTCTGAAAATGCTTACACATAAGACTCAATATTACTCTTCCACTATTGTAGAACAGAGGCGTCGGAATGCTCTTCCAAGGTCACTGCGCTCAACAACACTCCCACGATTGCGGCGAAGTGTGTATTGTTAAATGTGAAAGTGACCTCCGTAGCGCGTTCGGATGCACAAAAGCACCTCGGAAACAAGGGAGACGCTGATTAATAAATCATTCGGAATAAATACATTTTGTTTCGATTTTTTTTTAATGAAATAATGCTTGTTTTATATATATATATATATATATATATATATATATATATATATATATATATATATATATATATATAATTTGTTCAGGCTAGAACTGTAAAACCTACATTTAGACATCTGATCCATATTGCATGTTAATATGAATGCAAACCTGACTATAAATAGAGTTCATGCAGCTCCCTGGCGGTCAGGCTAGAAAAAGCTTCAGTTTCCTATATAGATTTTTTATGCGCCACAGTGTTTATAATCTTTTATTTCCAGCAATCTCAGACATAAGCACGTCTAACTCGAGTTTTCCTGATATCTCTTCTCCACTATATTTACGCCTTAGTATCTTTGCTGAATGTGTTTCTCTTATTGGCCCACTGCCTCACAACAGCAGCGTTATTTAGCCTGAGTTTCATCGAGATGTATGAGAGGATCAACTAGCATGTGTTGGTTACATGTGAGGACTATACAGAAAGATACTAGTGGGTGGGAACTTTAGGCGAAGTGGATATTTTTTTAATTATTATTGGAGATTACATCGCTGCTCATTTTGGTGATTCATTCATGTGCCGTTCCTGGTGCTTAAATCTGTGATTGTTTCTATGCAAAGTAGTTATAATCTGCTGCTCATGTAAGCATGTTACTGTATACTGCTACGTCTCCTGATTAGAACGGGGAGTCATACATAGACTGTTGATTCGATACTATTTTTTGGATAGTGATTTCAATTATTTATTGTGTGATTTGGTTCAAGCAGCTTTATTTCTTGCAGGTTTAAAGCAGTAAAACTGTTAGACATATCTAATAAACACTGAAATCTAGTGTTGTTGATGTACGTAAATGCATCCGTTCTTTCTGTTAATCTTCTGCTCCGCACTCCAGTCCAGTAGGTGGCAGTATTGCACCAACTGCCCCCTAAACTTTGAGTAAAAAAAAAAAGATAAAGAAGCAATAAGTATCTATAGAAGATAGATTTTGTTTGTTTGTTTGTTAAATTAATTTTTCAATTTTAGAACGTTTGCAATTTTTAAATAAAGTTTATCAAAATAATAAAAAAAAGAACTGAAAACCGACTCAACGATTCAATGGATCAAATCGACCCACAAAGAGAACATTTCAATTGCACTACACTTAGCATACTGTTAGCATGGTTAGAACGTTTGTCATACACAATAGTTATCAAAACTCAGATACAATATTATCACGATAACTTGGTGCTGATTCGATTTGTACTTGTCAGTTGAGTCTTAAGTTGTTGCTAAAAACAACATACATAAATACAAACTGATAATTACACCATTCAGTTATTCTAAGTAGTTGTTTAGCTAGTAACTGTATGAACAAGTGGCTGACTGAGTTGTTTAGAAAACTCCCTGCATAGTCAGAAACATGCGAGACTCAAAATGGCGGGTACTGATTCGTCTGATTCATGTGGACTAGGCGACTCGATGGTGATTCGGTAAAAATGTAATGCTTTATCTCAATCTATACAATGACTGTATTATATGCATGAAAACTCAAGCTCAAATCCCGGCTTAACCACCTGGACATTTTTTTTTAACTATCTAAAACTTTAAAAACTAGCTATACCAGATAGTCTATCTGTTTTTTAACACATAAAAATAAAAATATCAGATACAGCTGATATATTTATAATTATTTTATTCATTCATTATATTTGTTGTCTAAACTTATTTATATGTGCATTTATCATTAAAATAAATATTTGGCATTCATAATTCTTGATTCTCAGTCATTTACATTTCATGGTCAGAAACAAAAAAAGACTTGATTTATCTAAACCGGGTGATTCAGCGTACCTGTTAGGCTGGTAACGTGGAGTAGAGTTGTAATCAGGCCTTAAAAGTTAGGCAAGTACATTTTGATTGACAGCCTTTTAAAAGCCCGAACCCGACTTTACAGCCCGACATTATTCAAAAGTGCGCAAACACACGGCGCTTTTGCCTTTGGTCAAGAATTAGTCATTTATACATGTTTTAACATAATTTATTCATGACTAACGAGGCAACTTGGAAGTTGGACCAAAAATAAACAAGCCGTCTGTAACATGTCAGCACTCAAATAAGACCAGGCATACATTTACCCTATCAATAGGCCAACAATAGTCCCATAAAAATAAGTATTTCTTTACAAATTAAAATAAGATAAATTCAAAATTAAGATGTGTTTTTGGCAATAACGAAATTAAAATAAAGGCTCCGCGGGATTTACTTCGCCACTTCCCTCCACAATCCGGCCTCAACGCGACGGTGAACTGCAGCTGAAATTTAATAAAAGAATAATGCCAACATTAGCCTACATGGTCAAAACTTTCCCACACTGCAGACTTTGCTTTAGTTGCTGGTGCAACCAAAACGTAATCACCAGTGGCAAGCCTCTGTTTAACCTCCTCAGCATCCATTTTCGCATTTCTCGCTAATCAAAACGCATCACATGACCATGCAAGCCAGAGCCCAGCCCGAGCCCGTGTAAAATTATATTAATTAAGCCCGAACCCGACCGAACCCATCGGGCAAAGATCTTCAGCGAGACTCGCACTAATCAAAACGGGTCAAAACGGGTCCTAATAAAAAAGTCGGGTCCTGTCGGGTTCGGGCTAAGATCTTCAGCTCTAACGTGGAGCATAGAGCGCCCTCTAGTGGAGGGACCATGGGAAAATGCCGCCAGAATTCAAATTAAAATTTTATTGGTCACATACACAATCATACACAGTATAATATGCAGTGAAATGCTTTACTGCTGACTCAAGTGAATCAAAGGACTCGGGATCCAGATCCGTTTAGTGAGTGATTCAGAAGGTGTCGGATCAGTTAAAGGATCAGAGTTTCTCATCTCTACCTGCTAATATGTAGTAGTAGTAGTAGGTCTTTCGGCTGCTCCCGGCAAGGGGTCGCCACAGCGGAATATCCAGTCCGCACTACAACTTGGCACAGGTTTTACGCCGGATGCCCTTCCAGACGCAACCCTCCCATTTTATCCGGGCTTGGGACCGGCACTGTATCCAGTGGCTGGGGTGTGGGCACTGGCTGGAATCGAACCCGGGCCGTCCGCATGGCAGGCGAAACACCTACCACTGAGCCACCAGTGCCCGGCTGAATAGTTTTATAATCCCACCTGTAGGATTATAGAGGAACTGCAATAATTTACCACCTCAAATGCAAACAAGTATAAATGTAATTAAACTTCATAATAACGATTAAAAAAAAAAAAAAGATTGCCAAACAAAAATAACATGATTTGCAACTTAAATTATTATTTTTTAATTGCACATGGCATTGCTGTCCAAAATCTCCCTATGTTTGCCTAAGCAGCCTGCATACTACCTCACAATTACTCTCACTTTTATTTTATAAAAATATTTTCTCCAATATATTTTTCAAGAATATCACAGATTTTCGTTGTTGCTGTTCATTCTTTTAAATTTTTGCCCGTAGCTTGGATGTTTTAATTTTTTTATTAATACTGTGATATTTCTATACTACAACATACTACAGAGACAATTCAATGAAAAGCACGCCTACGATGTAACACTGATGAATAGCGACTATTGTGCTCTGATAATTCGGAAAACTTAATAATGCCCTTTGACGAACGAACACAAAGGATGAAATGTAGCCCACAGGAACCGGGCCTATAAAAACATACACTTAGCATCAGACAGAAAGAAAAACTAGCTTTTTATCTTTTCCCAGACAGACTCCTCTGAGAGACGAGAGACTTCTTTGCGCTAAGGCCCTCTTTTTCGAGTGTAATTTCAATTTAGGTTTAATGTGAAATGTGCTTCATTTTCCATCCCGGCTCAAGTCTGCCGAGCAGCGGCTCCCCCAGATTCCCCATTCATGGCGAATCTTTTGAAGACGTTAATTGCGCTACTTCTTCCTTCCTCCCTTTTCTGTATACAACTGTAATTCATTTTATTCCAATAAAAAGGGCACACGGGATGTAGTAAAAAGGTTCGGGCTGATGAATGAGCAATTGAGGCTGAGAGAGGGATGAGGTAAATAAGAGTTGGGACTCGATGTGTGGCTCATAAACACACACACACACATGAAGGTGTATACACATTCATATTGAAAAAGCTACAAAGAATAGTTGAATGGTGGTCACTTTTTTTTTTTTTTTGCAGTCCCTGCTTGCTCTCACTCTGTAATAGGCTTCTATTTTTTTTCTCCTCAGCTCCCTCGCTTTTTATCACTACTTTTTCTTTCTCTTTCAGCAGAATGCTTGGCTTTCATCTTCTTATCGCTGTGTGAATCTTGATACCTCAGTGTAGCTCCTGTTATTTCGCTGCCTTGTAGCAGAGTATAAATTGTCCAAGTAGTTCATGTATATGTCTGTGCATGAGTGTGTGTGAAGGTATGGAAGTGTGGATGCTATTGCATTTCATGTTTAGGATAATCATTATCCATAATGTAGGGGTGTGGCTACAGTGTTACTGCGAGCAAAATGGCAGGGTGGGAAAAATGTGCATTGTTTAGCTGTTATAAAGAAAACACTTGTTTTCCAAACCAGCTAGTGAATCTAGTGCAATCCCAAAAGAACTGATACTGTATCTGGTGCAGAACTGAGTGTGCGAGGATTGTCAAAACACCCCCCAAATAAAGAAACTCATTATTATCCGCAACAAACCAGGTAGGTATGAAGGCACGTTTAAACCCACACAGGCATCTGTGAGTGTGTCAGTGTCGCTTTATTCAAGTGAATTACCTAAGCAGTATTCTAGCGTAAATAATAAAAGCTCATTTGTGGATATACTTAATGGAATGACAGACATTTCAGGTTTCATAACACTCTTTATTGGGGTATTATACAATATCCATTATTCATATCCACAATATCCATTAAACTCTACAGCCACTTAAATAGCCAGATTTTCACTGTGGAATGTGTGTGTGTGTGTTGAGAGAGAGTGTCAGCATGGTTGATCATATACAAGCATTGGGATGCTGAATTCACTCTCTCTTTTTGCTTGATCTAGTGCTCCCTATTACCATAATCCGAATCTAAAATAATTAATCCCATATCTAAGCATTATTATGAGTAAATAAATGTGTTACAGATAAAAGTGTAAAATCAGCAATCTTGCAAGAACAAAACAAGAACACCAAGTGAAGCTTGAAATTAGAAAAAGAAATGCTAGAAATAGTTTTTATAAACTTATATTTAGTTTATGGTAATCATCCAGATAAATATGAATAGGTAATAACTAATCTAAAATTGTATTATATTATATATTTATTTATTTATGTTTATTGCATGTATTTAGATGTTTGCTATGATGTCATTTTTGCAGACTACCTGAAAATTTAATGACGTAAAAAAAATAATTAGTAGTAAATAATCTGAAATAAAAAAAGGTCTTAACTAGCCTTACAGTCAGATATGTACTTTTTAAAATGTACATTCTACTGAGAGTTCTGAACTGCAACTCATTTACTCACTCATTTACTCACTCACTTATTCATTCACTCACTCCTTCACTCACTAGTATTTACTCACTCACTCATTCATTCAACCATTCAACCACTCACTAAATGTTTTCTTCACTCACTCATTCCCTCACTCGCTTGCTTACACAATTACAACTTCACTAATTTATTCATCCTTCACTCGCTTACTCAATCACTTATTTCTTCACTCAGTTCTTCACTTGCTTAATTCTACATTCACTCACTCATTCGCTTACTCCTTCACTTACTGTATATCCACACTTTTTCATGCTTTCATTTACTCGCTCACCCCTTCATTCACTCACTCATTTAATTATTCACTTGCTCATTCACCCTTTCACTCATGCACTTACTCACTCATTCACTCACTCATTCTTTCATTCACTTTCTCATTGACTCACACTCATCTTCTTGTTCCTTAAATCACTAGCTTCTTCACTTATTTACTCACTCAGTCACTCATCCACTTACTCCGTCACTCACTCATTCCCTTACTCCTTCACTCACTTATTCACTCACCCTCTCACTTACCTACTCATTCCCTTACTCCTTCACTCACCCTCTCACTTAACCACTCAACCATTTACCCTCTCACTTCCTCACTCCTTCACTCACACACACTTACACATTTTCACTCATTCATTCACACACTCACTCTTTTTCACACACACTTACACCACACAGAAATTAGTCAGACCTTCACTTACTTGACAACACTCGACACTCATGCATTCGACCACTACTGTACTTTACTAACACACTTTACTTCAATTCAATTACTCACACTAACCCACTCACTCACTAAATTTTTTTACTTCCTCACTCTCACCTTAACTTACTCAGTCATTCTCGTTCCTTGAGTTACACACTCCTTTGACTTACTCTTCACTCACTGATCCCTTCTCTTGCTCACTTCTTCAATCGTTTACTCCCTCATGTATGAATTTTTTTTGTCTCTCCTCGATCACGTTGTCAATAATGCACTAATACGTGCATGTTTATCAAGATGAAGTGTCTCCACAAGGTGAAGCTTTTAATCAAGCGACATTTTCGAGTTCATTATGTTAAAGGGAGAAACTGGCATTAGTCCAACACCAGCGCGGTCGTTGAGAATGCGCCTCATTTTAATGCACATACAAACACAGTGTTTCTTGCTCGTGGTGTTTTGTGTCTCATGCACTCTGCTGCAATATGAGAGTGTAATCACCAGCCACACAGGGGCGCTTTGCCCATTAAAGTCGAGAGAAACATTCTAGACGAAAGAGTGATCTCGAGGACTCTTGCTTTACCCTTGCGGCAGGCATGGTTGTGCAGTTTAAACATCACTTCAGATATGAGCTCATTTTTCTACTACTACACCAGCGTTAAAGGTGGCGTAGTGGTTAGCACCGTGGCATTGTACAGTATGTCCAATGTATAGTAGATAGAGTTCAAATCCCACCTCGGGAATCATGCATGTTCTTGGTAGGTTTCCTCTGGGTAATCTGATTTACTCCAACAATCCAAACACAGATATACAGTATTAGGCTAATTGCATGTAGTGTGTGTGATAAACTGGTATCCCATCAGGGTGTGGCCAGAATCCTATCCTACTGTTTACTATAGTCTCCAGGCTTGCCAGGAATCTGTACAAGATAAGCAGTATAGAAAATAAGAAAGAGAGAAAGCGTGGCTCAAGAATGTTTATTTTTTTTGCGATTTGGTTATTTTTGCTTTTTTCTCTGAGAGTGGACTGAGAATACAACTATATCAATAAAGCCTGATCTTTTATTGATCTTTTAATAAGCGCTCAGTGTGTTGGTCTAGCAGAGGGCTCAGGGCAGGAGAGGAGTCCTCTTTCTCATTCATGTTGTCAGCCTTAAATGCGCCGTAACACAATCTTATACACAAAGGCTATACATTTCAACAAGGACGGTTACTTAATGTAGAAAAACACACAGGTTAGACACTGTAGCATGTATTCATTCAGGGTATATTTTCAGGGTTGTTGAGATAAACTCTGGCGCACTACAACCCTGATACTGTGAACCTGGTGAACTCAGCTGTACAAACAAAAAATATATTATGTACAAACCTGGCATGTGAGCGTAAAACATGCAGGTTACCATATGGGCTGTACAAGTGTCACGACAAAAGGGCACTTTTCTCGCGCTTACATACAGCAGTGAGAATATTTGTGAGGCACGGTCGTCTTGCACCTCCAGGATCTGGGTTCGATTCCCGCCTTCCGGTCTATGTGAGTGTGTGTGTGGAGATTGCATGTTCTCCTCGTGCTTGGAGGGTTCTTTCCAACAGTCCAAAGACATACAGAATGATTACGTGTGTGTGCCCTGCAATGGATTGGCTCCCTATTCAGGGTGTACCCCACCTCATACCCCAAGTCTCCTGGGATAGGCTCCAGGCCGCCTTCGACCCTGTATACAAAATAAAGCAGTGTAGACTAGGATAAAATTTTTATAAATTGGCTTTCTTATAATGGGCATCATTTGTTGTGCTACAACTAAATTTATTCATAAATCCTTCTCACAATTCATGATCAGTGTAAGTTACTAAAAAAAGGAATTTACTACATATGAATAATTACTACTTCAAAATAGTAATTTGATTAAATTGCTGATAATTACATGTAAAAAGTAAACAAATTACTAATTATGTTACTTTCAAGTTACTTTGAAAACATCTCTTACGCCTCAAACTGTCGCTCCTTGCTCAATCCATAGACTCCCAACGTCGACGGTTCCCCCTTCTGCAGATGCGCAAATGGACGAGATCAGGCCACCTGGCGATAATTAATGTTAACGGATCTCGGGCTTTCTTTGCATTAAAAATCCTCCCCTTTCTCCCTCCTTTAACCCTTTCTTTACCCGTTTTTTCTAAATAAAATCACCCATTTTCCCGTAAGACCTCACCTCATGTCCGTGTTTCTGTTTTGCCGCCCATGCAAACATCAAATGTAAATCTACAAAGCTCTCCAACGATTGATAAAAGTATGTGCTCGTTAACTGATGCTGTCGCGCAAAACGTGATTTTTAAATGCATTTTGATAAATTTTTAAACACCTACATTTGTAACGCTAGTAAGGTAATGTTATCGACATTGATAACTGTAATCAAATTACATGTGTTTAAAATGTAAGGAAAAATAATTAAATTACAGTAGCGCGTTATACCCAACTCTGTTCATGAACATCCTGTGAACTTTGTATGTGTTTAAACTGGGCACACTCGCGTGAGCGCATATTAACGGAATCACTGCTGTAAAATAAAACAATAAAAACAACAACGACAAAAACAAATTAACCAGCACCTTACCGCGACAGAGCAGACAGAGCAGAGTTTCTGTGTTTGTTTGGGAACCTGAGAAGAGGGGGGCTGTAAAGCGGAGAGAGCGTGTGTCGGAGCGTGTGTGTGTGTGTGTTGGTGTAAGTGAGTCTCACACACTCACACACACTCGTCTTTATAGCCTTCCTTCTCTCAGGTTCCAAACAAACACACACAATCTCTGCCTTACACAGTCACAGACTCCCCTGCTGGGTCTTAGTGCTTACAGAGTTTCTGAGTGTGCGTGTGTGTTTGTGTGCGTGTGTGTGTGTATTCACCCATCAGGGGAGACGATTACCTACAATTCCGCAGCGCAAGAGAGAGAAAATCTGTTGGCTCATTTGTGATGACGTGACACTCTGTGTCAAAACAAGAAGCGCATGCCTGATACATGATACTCGGTGCTCGTAAACCAAGACAATGCTCGTTTTTCAAGTCAAAATTTATTAAAAATCTTTGCTCATCTTGCGGAACACTCGTAAACCGTGTTACTCGTAATCCAAGGTTCCACTGTATTAATACTATTATACCCAGACTTGGGACCGGCACTGCATCCAGTGGCCGGGGTTTTGGCATTGAGATGGGACCTTCTGAACTGAGCCACCCATGACCAACACTAGTAACTCATTCATAATATTTAAATCACTGAAATGTTTTACATGCAATAAATTAAAATGTATCACACTTCCTCATGATGTGATTGTTAAATTCTAACACATACACTCATTAATGTCAAACCTGCTATGCTCTGGATCACACTGAGAATATTTAGTTATTTAAAGTTACTAAAAAAGTACCACAGTACTCGAATTTTGCAAAGTGGTGCTACAGCACTGTATGTTTCAGCAGTTCAAAATAATTGTTACATACTGTCAATACACATATACAGTGGAACCGGATTACGAGCATAATTCGTTCCGAAAGCAGGCTCCTATTCCAAAACACTCGTAAACCAAATTGAATTTAGCTCCCCTCTCCCCCTTCTCGTCTTATACAGTTACCCTTCCTCCACTCTTTTCACACACACATGCGCACATAACGAAAATGCTGCTTTATCGGAAAAATAAACAAGAAATCCCTCTAATGACACTTGATTGAGCAACACACTAATGCAATCACTGCTATAAAGTAAAAATAAAAAAATTAACCTGCACTTTACCTTTTAAAAGAATCACGACAGAGCAGTGAGCACTGAGTGTTGAGCAGAGAGAGAAAATGGATCTTTAACCTCTCTAATGAGACTTGCTTTTGCTTTATTCATCACGCGCGCTGTACACAAACGCATACAGACAAAAAATAAAATGTGTTTTACGCACATACACACACACGTGGTCACAGTGTTATGGTAAACAGTACACACATGCACGGATGTTGATTATACCAGTAAGAGACGAGCATTAAACCCAGCAGAGGAGAGGATTACCCACAATTCCACGGCACAAGAGAGAGAAAAAACGTTGGCTCAGTTGTGATCACGTGAGGCTCAGCGTCAAAACAAGAAGCCCATCTGTGATAGATGATACTTGGTACTCGTAAACCAAGACTTGTTCGTTTTCCAAGTAAAAATTTATTTGCTCGTCTTGCGGAACACTCGCAAACGCGTTACTCACAATCCGAGGTTCCACTGTATATGTCTTCTGTATACAGTCTGACTAATAGGAATCTGTCTCTTTAAGCACAGCGCTGACAGCAGTGATGCGTGAATGGCATAGCGGGATTAAAAACTAACTGAGTTTATAATATAAGACCCGGGACAGGAAGCTTTTAAGGAATCACGAGCAACAGAAGGAAGAGCAAATCACATGGAGATATTAAGGTTATAAAGTGGGCAAAAAATAAAAGGCAAGAGCCTAAACACAGCAGCAGTGTTTTAAGTGGGGCAAAGCTGATTGCATATTGGGATATCCCCTTTTTCACATTAGAGAATCTCTCTTCTGTTTCTTAGAAATAAAAGTAAACGCTAAAAGAGGAAATGTAAATTTTTGTACTCAGTAGGGGACAAAAAAAACAAGTATGACTATGAAAGTAAACTTTTTTGTACAGTTAAAACCCACTGGTCGGTACTGTCGCCTTAAACCTCCAAAGTCAGGGTTTGATTCCCGCCTTGGGTCTGTGTGCATGGAGTTTGCATGTTTTCTCAGTGTTCGGTGAGTTTTCTGTTTCCTCCCATAGTCCAAAAACATGCAGATTATGCCTGTAGTGTGTGAATGAGTGTGTGAAATGGATTGGCACCCCGTCCAGGGTGTATCCCGCCTTGTGCCCTAATTCTTTTGGGATAGGATCCAGGCCTCCCCGTCTGGAGGATAAAGCGGTATACTGTAGGTGATGAGTGAGTGTTTGAGTAAAACCCACTGGATCTAATCTCTCAGAAACACAGATCAGAGGCACTTTATGTTAACAGGGTCAATTAGGGAGCATCTGAAAAGTGCATGATCTGGGCGACTATACGATTAGGCAAGGATCACAACAGACAAAGATCTAATTCGTACTGTAGGAAATCTAATGTACGGCAGTTTTAAAAATACAGTCAAGATAAAGGATTTATATACTTTTTTGCAGCATTTGTATTTTATTAATGATTAATGTTTAAAAGAATGATCGGGTCTTAGCAATTACAGAAAGCTGCTGTAAAAAAATTAAATAACAGGATTTTTATTGCTATTTTTTCTGCAGACAAACATAAATTAAACCTACCTAGTTGTTTTGTTCACACTATATTTGGCTCTATTTTTCCTATCAATCTCACTCACTCCATCCATCCATCTATCAAAAAACCTCAGTAGTCCAATTAGGGTCACTGAAGGCCAGTGGTGACCATTGTATTTATTTGCATTTTTGTACAACCACGGTAGGACCTCATGTCAACTCACACCCGCATTCATAAACTACAGGCAAGTTGGGAACGCCAATAAGCCTAATCTGCATGTCTTTGGACTGTGGGAGGAAAGTCACCAAGCACAGGGAGAACAGAACCCAGGGAGAACAGAACCCAGGATCTGGAGGTGCAATTCTACCACACCTGAGACTAATCACAGATCCAAATAAAAGATTCTCCCACACTTCTGGATGTTGCAAAGTATATACTGTATGCTTTCCATGACTTGCTCCAGTGTTGTTAACAAGCCTTCTGATTCTTGCATTGCTTTTTCGGATACTGACCCTGCTCATTAACCTGTGTGTCAATAAATATCTTAACTGCACTTGCGTTCTCCGAGTCTGTGTTTCTAACCATACAGTACCACTTTATTGTGTATACAGGGCTGCGGTAGGACCTGGAGTCTATTCCAGTAGACTTGGGGCACGAGGCGAGGCACATCCTGGACGGGGTGCCAATCCATCGCTGCCTATCAAACTCAATTTTGAATTTAAGTCAGGAATGCATTTTGCACTTGATCAGCACACACACATACAAGTGTGAATCTACTCAAATATTTAATATTTAAATTTCTTAACACATTTCTCTCACTTCTAAATTAAACATGTCGATTTAGTCGCAAACTTTTAATAATAGCTCTGTGCTTTCCCATGTTCTCCGCTTTCTACAACAACTTTTATACCATGTTATATACAAGCATTTGTGTGTGTGTGTGTGTGTGTGTGTGTTTGTGTGTGTGCATGCGTGCGCGTCTCTGAAATGAGCTACATCCTTAGAAAAACTAAATGTCAGGTACACTACAAGGGCATTTCGCAGCAGCATTAAGTCACGATTCCTGCTGCGCCTCCCCATGTGCCTGCCTGCTGTGTCCTTGTCTTTTATAAATACCTGATATCTTTTTCTCAAGATTAATAGAAATACTGTTTATGTTCTTCTTTACAAATATACAGTATGCTTGAGATAGTCAAGAACTTCAGTTTTATTCTGAATAGAACATGGGACAATATGTGGCAGACAAAATGGAAGTTAAGCGCTTTTATAACCCGACTTATCAAATACAAACACACACACACACACACACATGTATCTTCCATTTTGCCCTGAGCCCTCACTTTGTCACATGGGAGTATCAAGGTAGCATAAAAATGAGCAGAAGAAAGCTGGTGGGCATCAACAATGCCATATGCAGCTTTTCACACTGATACCGAGGAACAAGAGCAAGGGCAGCACTGTATGATCACGTCCGGAGGGAAAAATAAAAGAATAAAAGACAGTCCTACACTCACATACAGTATATATGGACACAAGCCTGTATGATTCATGGATTACAACTATAATGTGTCTTCTGCACTCACATTTTGTTTAAACCATGAGTAAACGTTATATAAAGAAATCTGAGCTGTGGATATGTCACATTTCTAATGCACAATACTGTATTCAGATATACATACTCATTCATGCAAGCAATTATCCAATCAGCCAATCATATGGCACCGTCAAAATGCATCAGATCATACACACGCCGGTCAAGAGCTTCAGTTAATGTTCACATCAATCATCAGAATGGGAACAATCTTATCTCTGTGACTTTGACCGTGGCATGCTTATCAGTGCCAGACGGGCTGGTTTGAGTATTTCAGAAACTGCTGATCTCCTGGGATTTTCACACACACACACACACATACACATACACACACACACACACACACACACACACACACACAAATGTCAATAGGGCTTCTTCATAACGGTATGAAAAAGATCCAGCGAGCAGGAATTCAGTGGGCGGAAACACCTTGTTGGTGAGAGGTTGTCCGAGGAGAATTGGCGATTTGCTATGAGCTGACATGAAGGCTAGTGTAACTTAAATAGCAACTCTTTATAACCATGGTGAACAGGAAAGCTTCTTAAAATGTAAAAAATGTTGAACCTTGACGTAGCTGGATTACAGCAAGAGAAATGCGCTTGAAGCACTTTTTTAAGCTGAGAACCTTTGCTACAGGTTTACACAATGCGGACAGTGATAAATGTTTTTTTCCCCATAATCTTTGACTGCTCAGTTTCTAATTAAGTGGCTAGTGAGTGTATAAGCTCAAAAGTAGACACATTTCAACATTTGGCTGTTTTAATTAACTTTAAGACATTTAGCCTATAACAGAAACTTTAGCCTGTATTCATGATTATACAACTTCGTCTATTTATTCTATTATCATATGTTCTATTTTTACCAATAGCCATTTTAAGACCTTTATAGATTTTTTTTATCAACCAATCACAGTCCTTGAATTGCTGCATCATCCCTATTGTAGCAACAGGGTCAACCATACCTCCTCATTAAGAAAAAGGATTATGTACTTTCCTTACTTCGAAGTTTCCTTAATCACCTTCAGTCTATAACTCCCAGCTAGGACTTTTTAAGCTAAGATAGAGTTCTCTGAGCTAATTTTAAGAAGCTTTGTAAATACATGCCCTGGTGTCTAGGTATTGATGTCTATGGTAGAGATTGGTCAATCAAAGTAGCAGAGACATCAGCTACTGTGTCGACCTCCAAACTCTTAAAATACAGAGCAGAGTTTTGATCTTGCGCAACCTTGAAGGCACAGGACCTTGAAGCTTTGATTGTGGACTGGTTTTGGGACTACGTTGTACCTGCACTGTTTTGAGGCTAGTGTACACTAGCTAGTGTACATCAGTTTTAAAACTGATTTGCTTGTGGATTTTTGAGTCATGATATTATCACATGCACGGAACTTTTGACAGAAACCCAACACCAGAGCATCAACAGTGCCATGATGGAGCAAGTGAATGGAATTAAGCTCCTGATGAGCCCAACTTTGTATTTTCCTACTTCAACAGCTTAAAAAGATCTTCCTTCACCCATCTCAGCAACCTTCCCACCACAGAGACTATCTTGACCATGTACATTAATTAAGTCAAGTAATGGAACTAGCCATGTGTCCAAAGTACGAGCTCTCTAAAGGGTTTCGTGGATACCACTCCCTTGTACTGTATCTCTAGGACATATTCATCTCCAAAGCAATCTGCGACCTCTTCCGACTCCTCCCACAGACTGTTCACCACCTCCTATCATGGAGTAGACTCTAGACCTTCAGGAGCAGGTCTGTTAGATTTGCGCAAGCACTCATTCCGACTCCCGAACACCATGCTGCACCATCCTCCCTGTAGTCTATCTTCTACACCCCACTTGATTTATCTCAACCATCCCTTACTACATCATCTTGGACCTGTACCAGTTTTTACTGACCACCCCTTTTGCTCTGAACCAGTCAAAACCCAGTTTACAGAGAGACCCTTATAAAAAGGTCAAATGGCTGATGAATTTACCATACTTTACAGGATATAACGCGGTTAGTTAATCTAAGTACACATCTCTGTCCCACTTCTTGCCTATTTGCACAAATCCATACTGTTTACAATGTCTGTCTATTTGCACAGATCCATACTGTTTGTGGAGATCGATACTGTTTACATTTCTGCCTAGTCGCTGGTTGCCCCTGGTTGTAGACTGTTTTTAATGCTGCGTCTCTTGAATGTGTTCATGTTGATATGATTTCGGAACATATGCTACTGCATATCATATCGACGTTGCCCCATACGGTCCAAGTAGGACATCGTTTCGTCTCCGCTTGGTACTGTACCGTATATTGCTGAGGTGACTATAAAGCTTGAGGTAAAATCATGAATGCTAAATGCCATCTGTAAACTGGATGGATCACTCTTCACACTTACATAAGCGAGGAAATAATGATTCATTAATTCAGCTCTTTTGTGTTGGCTGAAATTCCACAAATTTCTTTCAGGCCATTGAATCATTTTAGAAGCAGCGTCCTCTGCAATCTGTATAGAGCGCACTCTTCCCTTCTCTTTTTTGACATTTCAGGAAGAACCCAGACATTTTGACAGCCGTTATTTACTGTGATTACAACCTGAAACGATTAGGCTGTCCTAATAATTTTCCATTTTGCTATGGCACACAGCTATTTAAAAAAAACACGATCTTCTTGACACTAGTTTATTAAGAAAAGAAGACTTTGTTGGTAAGAGTTTAGCGACATTGAGGATTAAGTTCCACTCTCAGCCTCACAATTTTTTTCTTGTTCTTTTTGTGCTGGATTAGTTCACCTATACTTCTGTCTTCTCTGTGCAATCTTGTCATACACACTTTGTACCTTTAAGGCTCATTTTCCGTGACATTCTGGTTCCAAATCTCTCCGAAATTTGATTACGGTTTGCCAGACATCGATGTTTACCAGCTTGAGTTCTGACCCTCCACAACGATGATGATGATGGTTGGATTCACCGTAATAAATATTACGCCGAGCACCCACGGTTGCGTCCCGCCTCATCACCCTGGCTAAACCGGCTCCGAACCCAACATGCTCTTTGCACACTGATCAGGCAGGGCATTCACAGCAAAAGGTACAATATATCCTAAAAATGTGAAAATATAGTAGTTTTAATACATATAATTTGATTATTAGGCTTATTTCTAGTAATTATTTTTACTCATTTCATGCTTGAAATTGTCTTCTATTTTAATAATTTATTTATTCAGTAATGTTTTGGGAAAAAAAATGTATTTGCATCTGTTAGACTCAGTAGACATGTAGTCATTTAAAAGCTTTCTGTGTGTGTGTGTGTGTGTGTGTGTGTGTGTGTGTGTGTGTGTGTGTGTGTGTGTGTGTGTGTGTGTGTGCGTGTGTGTGTATTTGAAGCATGAGACAGAGAGAGCCTATTCATCCACAGGAAGGAAGGAGAAAGGAGGAAGGTGGTAGGAGACATTTGTGGGGTTACACACCACTGAATTTGGAGAATTACCAAGCACACGCGCGCGCGCGCACACACACACACACACACACACACACACACACACACACACACAAGGCGCTGAGCTTTATGGAACGGAAGTGTGAAAGGATTGCGCGGTACATGCCTTTATCCTTTCAGAAATGATATGACTTTCCTTGGGACTGTGCTGTAATCATTCTCACACTAAACCCTTTGCAAGTCTTTCAAATCCGCAGAACAGCGCTCCCCTCTTTGTGATTACGTAAACATAATGCAGGTCTGAACAGCACTTTTGGGAGCCATGAGGATGCAATACATGAAACAGGCACACAGGCGTTTAAGAAAACACAGCGTGTACTAATTTATGTTGGTTTCTACCACTTAGGCACAGTGACACCTGTATTGTTAGATGATGTAGTACCTCCTGTGGGTTTCTTTTTCTTTTTTTCTTTTTATTTCCAGAGAAAATTGTTTGTAGTGTGCTTTACTTTGATTGCCATCATTAATCATGAAATTTGTCTAGATCACTGTCATTTTGTGTTGTCTGTTCGCTATATGTGGATATTAGTGCTTATATATTTAAGTACTACTGCATATACTGTACACTAATCAGAGTTAACATTATGACCACCTGAACCAGCCTTTGCTCCCCACATGCATCAGTGAGCCTTGACTGCCAATGACCCTGCCAATTGCCCCACTTTTGGTCAGTTCTCACCCACTGCAGGCCAGGAACAATATTTTACCACTAGACCTGCAGTTTTGGAGTCGCTCTGACCTAATCCTCTAGCCATCCCAATCTGGCCCCTTTCACTCAAGTCCTTATGCTTGCCCATTCTTTCTGTTTCCAATACATCAACTGCCTAATATATCCATCAACTTCCAAGTTCCATAGCCATATTTGAGAAAGTGTATCTGTAGCTACTGTGAAAGGGCCAATTTGTGATGGCTAGGCGACTGTTGGCAGTAGGGCTGCAACAACTAATCGATAAAATCGATAATTATCGATAATGAAATTCGTTGTCAACGAATGCCGTTATCGATTAGTTGGGCTGCTCACGTTATTGAGGAGCGCGACCACAAGATTGCACAAATACACACACAGATACACAGTCGCTCGCGCAATGGAGGTTACAGAAGCGTTTGCAGGAAAAAGCGAGCGCCCCAAGTCCTCCAAGGTACGGGAGCAATTTACATTAAACGCCTCTTATGGCGCGTTAAAATCGAGCGGATTTCTGCCGGTCATAGTGTCCGGTGAGCGCGGATGAAGCACCGAGGTTTTTCTACACATAGGAGTCAATGAGGGTGTTCACACGGGCTTTGGTGACATGCGTTTGTCCGGCAGTGCGGTTATACGGTGTCCAAAAAAAACGTTGCATGCAGCTTTTTCTTGGCAAAATAAACAGAGTGAACCCAGTAGTGGCGATTTTTTTTTCTCTCCCTACATCGCCGTATTACGAGAATGTCTAGTATAGCAAAATGGTCTATATATTTATTTATTTTATTATTTTTTTAATTGACACAACAAAAAAAAAAGGATAAAATACACGAGAGGATCGAAATAATGTATAAACCGTGAATAGGATGTAGATGTAGTAGACACTTCAATTAAAAATAATATCATAATCAAGAAGTCCATTCTTCTTATTATTAAGTTGAATTAATTTAAGAGAATTTAAAATTGATGTCATTCTTAACTGAATGTCAGTGTATTTTTTTTTAAACTATATACTGTAAACTTGCCGTCTGCAATTATGGTTAAAAACAAAAATGTTGATTTACATAAAATAAGGTTTAAATGTCAAAATTAAATATAATTAAACTATGTGGCTATTGCATTTTTATACATAAATAATACCCTGATTTATGGTTTTATATAGTTAAGCAAAACATCAAATTAAAGCGTCTAGCTTTTATCCGATAAAAGCCTAGCTTTTTATCCGATTTAATTGATAATTGATTTTATATATATATACACACACACACACATATATATATATATATATATATATATATATATATATATATATATATATATATATACAGTGGTGTGAAAAACTATTTGCCCCCCTCCTGATTTCTTATTCTTTTGCATGTTTGTCACACAAAATGTTTCTGATCATCAAACACATTTAACTATTAGTCAAAGATAACACAAGTAAACACAAAATGCAGTTTTTAAATGAGGGGTTTTATTATTTAGGGAGAAAAAAAATCCAAACCTACATGGCCCTGTGTGAAAAAGTAATTGCCCCCTGAACCTAATAACTGGTTGGGCCACCCTTAGCAGCAATAACTGCAATCAAGCGTTTGCGATAACTTGCAACGAGTCTTTTACAGCGCTCTGGAGGAATTTTGGCCCACTCATCTTTGCAGAATTGTTGTAATTCAGCTTTATTTGAGGATTTTCTAGCATGAACCGCCTTTTTAAGGTCATGCCACAACATCTCAATAGGATTCAGGTCAGGACTTTGACTAGGCCACTCCAAAGTCTTCATTTTGTTTTTCTTCAGCCATTCAGAGGTGGATTTGCTGGTGTGTTTTGGGTCATTGTCCTGCTGCAGCACCCAAGATCGCTTCAGCTTGAGTTGACGAACAGATGGCCGGACATTCTCCTTCAGGATTTTTTGGTAGACAGTAGAATTCATGGTTCCATCTATCACAGCAAACCTTCCAGGTCCTGAAGCAGCAAAACAACCCCAGACCATCACACTACCACCACCATATTTTACTGTTCGTATGGTGTTCTTTTTCTGAAATGCTGTGTTACTTTTACGCCAGATGTAACGGGACACGCACCTTCCAAAAAGTTCAACTTTTGTCTCGTCAGTCCACAAGGTATTTTCCCAAAAGTCTTGCCAATCATTGAGATGTTTTTTTTAGCAAAATTGAGACGAGCCTTAATGTTCTTTTTGCTTAAAAGTGGTTTGCGCCTTGGAAATCTGCCATGCAGGCCGTTTTTGCCCAGTCTCTTTCTTATGGTGGAGTCGTGAACACTGACCTTAATTGAGGCAAGTGAGGCCTGCAGTTCTTTAGATGTTGTCCTGGGGTCTTTTGTGGCCTCTCGGATGAGTTGTCTCTGCGCTCTTGGGGTAATTTTGGTCGGCCAGCCACTCCTGGGAAGGTTCACCACTGTTCCATGTTTTTGCCATTTGTGGATAATGGCTCTCACTGTGGTTCGCTGGAGTCCCAAAGCTTTAGAAATGGCTTTATAACCTTTACCAGACTGATAGATCTCAATTACTTTTGTTCTCATTTGTTCCTGAATTTCTTTGGATCTTGGCATGATGTCTAGCTTTTGAGGTGCTTTTGGTCTACTTCTCTGTGTCAGGTAGCTCCTATTTAAGTGATTTCTTGATTGAAACAGGTGTGGCAGTAATCAGGCCTGGGGGTGACTACAGAAATTGAACTCAGGTGTGATAAACCACAGTTAAGTTATTTTTTAACAAGGGGGGCAATCACTTTTTCACACAGGGCCATGTAGATTTGGAGTTTTTTTTCTCCCTTAATAACGTAAACCTTCATTTAAAAACTGCATTTTGTGTTCAATGATGTTATCTTTGACTAATAGTTAACGGTTTTTGATGATCAGAAACATTTAAGTGTGACAAACATGCAAAAGAATAAGAAATCAGGAAGGGGGCAAATAGTTTTTCACACCACTGTATGTATGTATGCAGATGGCAAGTTGACAGTGTTTATATATATATATATATATATATATATATATATATATATATATATATATATATATATATACAGTCAACTTGCCATCTGCAATTATTGTTAAAAACAAAACAAATGTTGGTATGGTTTTATATATAATTATAAGCAAAACATCAAAGTAAAGAAGCGTTTAGTTTTTATCCGATTAATCGATTAATCGAAACAATAATCAGCCAACTAATCGATTATCAAAATAATCGTTAGTTGCAGCCCTAGTTGGCAGCTCGGTGGCTTAGTACAGTAGTTAGCACTGTCGACTTCCTCCAGATCCTGGGTATAATTCCCAAATCATGAGTCCATGGAGTTTGCATGTTCTCCTCTTGCTTGGTGGGTTTCCTCCGGGTTTTCTGGTTTCCTCCCACAGTTCAAAGACATGCAGATTTGGCTAACTGGCATTTCCAAATTGCTTGTAGTGTGTGAATGTTGATCAGTCACAACACTGTACAAAATGGAAATAAATATAATGGTCACCATTGGACTCCATGGTACCTAGTTGGACTACAAAGGGCTCTAGATGGATGGAAACGACTAGGTCAGAGAACCTACCAAAAGTGACCCAAGGAAGGGAAACCTGTGAACTGGCGATAGGTTTCTTCCTTCCTTATAAAGGTGTCAAAACACACAGGCCATTACTGTTTTGGTGGCAAAGGGGTTCCTGCTCATATTAGGTAGTTGGTGATAATGTTATGTCTAATTGGTGTATACAAGGAGTATCTCACTGATACTGGTATCTGTATCATTATTGATGCTGTTCTAGGGCATCGAGGATGGTGATGGTGTCTGTTTAGTTCTAAATTTAGCTGTTCTAAATTTAAATGTTCCTACATTCTCAAACAAGAATTTGTATTGAGACTCTTGACAGTATTTGGTCAACTTTCACCTACAAATTATCTACATATTACTCATAAAATGGTACAATGTAATCCTAACTGCTATCTCTCCTTTTCTGTTCTCCCCTTTTCTGTTCTCTCTGTCGAGCTACACGTCGTTCCTGAGCTGTGCCCTGCGGACCTGTCTGACCCATCCTGGTGCCGCGCTTCTGGTTGAAGATCTCGTCGCATGGATGCCCAGTATGTCTTTTTGGGATGCGTCCAGTGTCTGGGGACGGTTCCACTTTACCATGAAGACGGTTCTGGCCTCGACTGATGTTGACAGCTGTTTCTCTGAGGACTTGACTTGGCTGCAGTTGCTTGATAGTTCAAGACTGGAATTTCTTACAAGTCTACCTGAGTCTCCAATAACTACCTGGACTCCATATTAACAGCAATTAAAATCAACTGTTGTGGCTGAACTGGCTGCCACCTAACACACAGTATAAATGCAGATAATTTCCTGCTATCTGTTTCACCCGAATGAGGATCGTTCCCTGTTGAGTCTGGTTCCTCTCAAGGTTTCTTCCTATTACCATCTCAGGAAGTTTTTCCTTGCCACTGTCGCCCTCGGCTTGCTCACCAGGGACTATCTGACCATTTTGATTCATACACATTCACATTCCATACAAACTTAAATAATTCTTTTGATTGTGTAAAGCTGCTTTACGACAATGACAATTTTTAAAGGGCTATACAAATAAAACTGAATTGAATTGAATTAATAATCTATGATTCCGGTGCAAACCACACTAAGCTCATGCCAACCTGTCACAAACTGTCTATGAAGGTACACTAAGCACTGTACCTATTACACCTCACAGTCTGCTGTTTTGATTTGTGAAGACTTGTCAAGAACCTGCCCAGTGACCTGAACCTGCCCGTATTATTTAGTAGTTTAGTGTGAATTGTTGGATGTACTGGATTTGCCAAACCCTTTGTATGAAAGGTTTTTACAAGCACACCATATTTTTGGACTCTACAATCCATTGAACCACTTACGAATAGGGTTGGGTACCGAAAACCGGTGCCAATACGGCACCGGTACCTATAGAACTTGTATGTACCGGACCGAAACAGAACGCGAATTTCGGTGCCTCATTTCGGTGCCACTTAAATGCCTGAACTGTCGATTGAAATATTTGTTCTCTAGATTCATATATTTTTGTAGATTAATAGTTTATTAGATTAAATAAAAAAATTAAAAGCACAAATTATCCGGAAATGAGAGACCATCCGACATGCGCGTGAATGCAGCAACTAACGTTACACTCGCTCTGACGGCAGCAGGCGGTCTACCGATAGCTTAGCATGCTAAATTAAACAACTTTCGTTAAAATGCCTAAAACTAAACAGTCGAAAGTGTGGCTGTATTTCACAAGAAATGCAGCGAATGTTTTACAGCAGTTGCGTGTAAAGGGGGAAACACGTCAAAGCTAATGAAACATTCGAGGGCAGACGGAATAAAGTTAAAAGCAGAATAAATACACGGAATAAAGTTAAAATCAAAGGGAGGCACCGTGTTTAACAGCTTGTGGACAACAGGTGGCACTATAAGTGTGGACGACCCTCAGTCCCAGTCACAACAACTGTAGCAAAAAGGAGTCTACTGATTATTATGCCGACAGCAGCCTTTCCGCAGGTTAGTAGTAGGATAATGTAATGTTAATAGCAAAATGCAAATCTTGCATTCATGTCCTGTGCAGGGCATGCAATAAGTCAGGAAAGGAGTCGTATTTTGACAGAAAAGGCAAATATGGTGAAATTTCTGCAAAAGAATTGCTAAAATTTGAAGCTTACATACAGTATTCATATATACTTTAAACTTTTAATATATTGTTCAATTTTAAGCATAAATTTTTTGTTCAATAAAAATTCATTCTTGAGTCATCCACTATAATTTTGTGGCTTAAAAGTATCGGTTCAGGCACCGTTTTGGCACCGGTACCGTTTTCAAAGTAGCGATTTGGCACCGGTGTCGAAAAAAAACCAAACGATACCCAACCCTACTTACGAAGTCTAGGATTCAATTACAAACTGCTATAATCCACCTTTGTTTTTTTTGTCGGGGACCACATCAAGCCATACCAAACTATAAGAAACTTTCTGACAATGTACTACGATCTTGAGATACTGGACCGGGATCAATTTCGTGAGTGTGGAAAAACCATTTAAGCTGCAAGTCACTCTACTCACCCCATGAGCCTGAAATGTTCTGTGAAACATTCCCCCTGTGGCTCTCAATCAAGAGGCAAAGTCAGCAAACATGGTCTCTTTATGCCTGGGAGCTGACGCTGCTGATGATCATCTCACAGCAACAATACACCTCTGGCCAAACTTAGCGCTGTAAGGCCTTGTTCACACGAGCGTTAAAATCGACCGTTTTTCTACCATTCGTAGCGTCCGGTGACTGCGGATGAAGCGCAGAGGGTTTTCTACACATAGGAGTCAATGACGGTTTTCACACGGGCTTTGGTGACGCGCCTTTGTCCGGCTGCGCGTTTATACGGTGTTAAAAAAATGTTGCATGTTTTTATGCAAAAATTTAACGCCCGTGTGAACAAGGCCTAAAGGTCTGTCAAATTTGATTACTGAGAACCATCAAATGACTGTTCAGAAAGAAATGCATACTTTAACAAATTACAGTACACATTGAATTCTGCTAAACCTATTTCCTCATTAAGTTTTGAAATGCAAAGTCTTTCACAGCTCACAGTCTCACTTTCAGAAGATTAGGCAGTCAGCCTAGACCAGCATGTCTCTTACTGATCACTTAAATTGAGGCCGTATTCATAGTGAGCTACTTAAGGCTGAAAGTTATGTGGGAAGGTTTTTCCATATTAATAGGCAGTTTACACTGGTGCTTAAGTCTGTTTTTCCCACCCTGCTTAATAAAATGACCCTTCTGAACCCTGAATGACCATATCTGAACCCTGCACCACCTGGTTAAGACCAGCTACAAAACTTTTGCTTTCATTAAACCTAAAAAAAAATCTAATGAGTACTTCCTCAGCAGACAAAGATGACAAGAACCACAACACAACAACTTTGTCGTGCCATATGTTGCTGGAGTATCTGAGAATCTCAGCAGGATTTTCAACAAGCATACCATCCCTGAACATTTCAAACCTACTGTATCAACACCCAGGAACACAGTACTGTATATGCAGTCCAATGCACCAAAGAATACACAGACTTGTGCAATGCAGCAACCAAACTGGCAAAAGGACAAGACTCCATCTGCATCTGAAAGACAAAGGTCACTCTTTGCAAGACAGCATTGCCCACGCTCTGGACAGGGAGGATGGATGGTTTTATATGTGGACACCATTTATCACCCGTTTACAATGTAGTTTTTTCCATCATGCCCAAGGTTGTTTCACGGTTATTCTTTCCTTGACTCAGGTAACCATAATGACACACTTGGGTGAAACAACAACCCACAGATCACCATCATGTATCAACAACGTAACGACTTAACAGAGTTTCTATGCGTACCACTCCACGCAATATGAGGATGAGAGGAGAAACGTCTTTGAAAATGTAAAGCAAGTCCAATTGCCACTGAAACTGTACCTTTGAGATGACTCGCTCATAGTTCTAGGCTTTCAGGGTGCCAGATTTTTCGTGATCAGTGTGGGATGGGGCTTTGAGAAAGCATCTAGACAAACACCAACTTGGGAAATGTTGCAAGATAAATTTTTTTCCTTTCAATATGACATAACATGAAAGCAAGAGATGGTGTGCAATTACATCCAATTTGTCTAAATCAAGTCTAGGATATTGTCAATATATTGCTGAATACAGTAAATATTCCTAGAGTAGTTTGTCCGGTCATTCTGCAAATTTGTCTTCATTTTAAGGTTGAAACAATTCCTTGAGTAACTCGAATAATGCGTTTATAAAAAATTATCAAGGCAAAATCTTCTGCCCCGAAGCTTCTTTTAATATATTTTAAAAGCTTGCATTGTTTTTGTGCAATTATTTGTTTAGTCTATGGCTCTGTAATTCACGTAATTCATCTCAGTCAACTTTATCTCACCGATGCGGTTTCACGCAGTGGGCAGAAGTACGCCTCATCATCATCATTCATCGTGTGTTTTGGCGCTGCGATTACGTTTCCATCTTCCCGCGCGAAAAATGTAATAAAAATTAAACATTAAAAAATGTAACGTTAAATTTTTTTGCCGGTCCTCGCGGAAGCTTGCAGTCCTTGCAGAACTTCGCGGAACGTCAGTGGCCAATCGCGGCAGCTCACAGTGCCTAACACCGCATCTCACCGTGAGTCAAACCGCATAGGTGAGATAGGGGTATACAGTGGCTTGCAAAAGTATTCGGCCCCCTTGAACCTTTCCACATTTTGTCACATTACAGCCACAAACATGAATCAATTTCATTGGAATTCCACGTGAAAGACCAATACAAAGTGGTGTACACGTGAGAAGTGGAACGAAAATCATACATGATTTCAAACATTTTTTACAAATAAATAATTGAAAAGTGGGGTGTGCATAATTATTCAGCCCCTCAGTCAATACTTTGTAGAACCACCATCTGCTGCAATTACAGCTGCCAGTCTTTTAGGGTATGTCTCTACCAGCTTTGCACATCTAGAGACTGAAACTCTTGCCCATTCTCCTTTGCAAAACAGTTCCAGCTCAGTCAGATTAGATGGACAGCGTTTGTGAACAGCAGTTTTCAGATCTTGCCACAGATTCTCGATTGGATTTAGATCTGGACTTTGACTGGGCCATTCTAGCACATGGATATGCTTTGTTTTAAACCATTCCATTGTTGCCCTGGCTTTATGTTTAGGGTCGTTGTCCTGCTAGAAGGTGAACCTCCGCCCCAGTCTCAAGTCTTTTGCAGACTCCAAGAGGTTTTGTTCCAAGATTGCCCTGTATTTGGCTCCATCCATCTTCCCATCAACTCTGACCAGCTTCTCTGTCCCTGCTGAAGAGAAGCACCCCCAGAACATGATGCTGCCACCACCATATTTGACAGTGGGGATGGTGTGTTCAGAGTGATGCGCAGTGTTAGTTTTCCGCCACACATGGCGTTTTGCATTTTGGCCAGAAAGTTCCATTTTGGTCTCATCTGACCAGAGCACCTTCTTCCACATGTTTGCTGTGCAAACGGGACTTCTTATGGTTTTCTGTTAACAATGGCTTTCTTCTTGCCACTCTTCCATAAAGGCCAACTTTGTGCAGTGCACGACTAATAGTTGTCCTATGGACAGATTCCCCCACCTGAGCTGTAGATCTCTGCAGCTCGTCCAGAGTCACCATGGGCCTCTTGGCTGCATTTCTGATCAGCGCTCTCCTTGTTCGGCCTGTGAGTTTAGGTGGGCGGCCTTGTCTTGTTAGGTTTACAGTTGTGCCATACTCCTTCCATGTTTGTGGCTGTAATGTGACAAAATGTGGAAAAGTTCAAGGGGGCCGAATACGTTTGCAAGCCACAGTAAGCTATTCCTTGTATTGTGAATAATGAGAATGATTATTTTTGATAAAATGCTGTATGCATTTTAAAAATAAAAGTAGATTTTTCTAAAAAGAAAACCAATGAATCTTTTCTGTTTCTCTTATATATTTTACATTGCTGTTTAATTAAGCAAAAGTACATTTAATCTGATTACTCGATATATTAATTAAATTCAATAGCTAAAATATTCGATAGCTACAGACGACTTCATTTAACATTATGGTTTCCATATTTGTCTGCAAAATCGCAATTTTAGGCTTGTTATAAATTAGCATGAATACCCAATAAACACTCAGTAAACAAAAAGGGGACCAAAAATGGGTCTAATGTGTGTGTGTGAGTGTGTGTGTGTTTGTGCAAACAAAAAATGTGAGAGAAAAAACATTTCCCTGTTTTTGAAATTTTTGTATCGGTTGGGGCTTCAATACACCAATTAACCCCCTGTCACACTGAGCCATGTTTCTGCTACTGTATGTCTACAAAAAAAAAATGTGTGAATGTAGTAAGAACTTCGCAGGAACACAACAGAAACCGTAATATTGTTTCCCTTGACGAAGAGCTGCCAGGCGGACATGTTCTAAAACAGTATTGATACGGTAATAGTAGAAAGACTTAATAAGGTAACAGAAATGACGGCATTGACAGCTCGTTAGGACTTCATTAATGTGCAGTACTTACAGGCATGGCACAGACAGGAAAGATTCATTGGATTCTAAGTTGTCATTGGGACGTGACTGGATTGATGCCATGTCAAAGGAGTTCCCAAAACAACATCTTTAACATCTTGTGCTATAACCATGGTAGGCCCTTGGCATGTTGTAGAAGACCGCATTAAGTTCATATTACGTTCTTCTAGTGCTTACCATGATTATGGAGTGCATGCAGCAGGTAATCAGCGCACCTATGTCACGTTCAGAGGATTTAGTATACAGTACGAGGTGGTATCAAAAAGTTGTGAGATTAGCTCTGTTTACAAGAAAGTGTGTAAAGCTAGATAAATAAAGCACTATCACCTTCAAAACAGTCTTCTTTTCAAAGCACGTCAAGCACCTTCTCTCTGCAATTTCACCTGGATTTCTGCAATGGTACTGTATCAAAACGGAGATGTTCTTCATCTTCGAGAAAAGGCAGAAGAAACCTCCACAGAAGCCAAATTCTGGTGAAAGGGTGGGTGCAGAAGTTGGATCATGTTGTTCCAGTGAGAAACTCAAGTGTGAGGACAGCTGGTGACAGGATGCATTGTCGCCATGGACTATGCAGTTTTTTACGTTCAATCTTTGTCCTAACTTGCTGTTTCTCATGAAACTGCAGACGTGGTAACGCGCATGGCCCGTATTGCACCGTAGACTGCTCCAGGACGATGTTTTTTGGCGCACTGACTTATGAAGGTCGGTGCTCCCTGTGACTGTGCATGTGCCCTTGTGCTGCCTATCTGTTGGCGTGTTACAAAACTAGTCTCAAAACTTTTTGATATAAACTCGTAAATACTGTATTCAATTCCTCACACCATCAGTTTGTGATGAAAAGCACTAGATGTTTCTCTGCATTTATACCAAAGTAAGTGCGTGATAAGCTCCTGGTAAGAACGTGGTGTGATCTGATCAGAAGGAGCAAATAACTTTGTTCAATCTCATTGTTGCTGGTAAACATGTGATCATGCGTGAGCTAGGAAAATTAGTAACACCCTGGCAGGGGTGTGGCTAGGAACTTGATAAATTCACATTTTTAAATTCTGACCCCGTTCCTACTGCATTCTTTTTTCCAGATCTCAAAAGTTAATCTTTTGCCTCCATCAAATAATAAACAAAAAAGAATAACATTTTCATAACAATAACGTCATCATAATTAAGACCTGATTTCTGAAGTGGTGCAGTGAATTAATTGCTGCACTTTTTAAATATATTTTTGCAGGAGCCTAGAACTAATTGTTCCTTAATAGATTTGATTGCAAAAGCACTTCAGTTATGAAGCACCATTGTATATTTTAACTTGCCTAATTTATGAAGCCCATATGCCACCCATTGAGTCATTTTAATACCCTCAATGTAAAGTGGTAATCAAATCTGCAGTTACGGTAGTGTTATGAAACACTAAGTGAAACTCCTGCAAGATTCTCAAGGAGTCATGAATGCGAATGTGATGTAACTTGAAAAATTATTCTCACATTTTAAGACATGATGTGCACTGAGCACAAGATTTCAGTTTTTCGCTAAATAACATCAGCTTTGACGAGGACCAAATAACCTGTCCCACAAACACAGACAGACACATGCAGATGAGCTGTGTGATAGGCCATGATGATACAGCAGGGGATCTCGATGGGGAGCAGATCATTAATCCTGATATGATATGGCTAGCTGTTTACGCCTGGGAGCCTGGCAGGACACAATTATGTTGTTGTCATTGCTTGTGTCCATTCCTTCAGTCTACTTTTCTACAAGTACTTTACAAAACATCCACATCTAAATATACTGTATATCCCCAAAATCCACGCTTTTAACAATGATCATTGTTCAGGTTTTTTCCTTGTACCTGAGCAGTTTCAGATTAATTATTATGTTTGTTAGGCAACACAGTGAACTATGAACCACTCAGACATAAAAAAAAATTAAATCATGAACCAGTGAGAAACAGGTGCAGACGATAACAGATGATCAGGCCATCAAGACATTGAAGCACAGTACTCTATGTGGAGATCATAATGAGTCATTTATAAGTAAAAAGCATGCTCTAAAATGCTATTATTTCATAACTACTTACAGTATCGTCCCTAGCCAGGATTTAATAGTGAATTTGTTTTAAGCATATTTTATAGAAAAAGTAAATGAACACTTTAATACTATTCATGATCACATTAGCTTGAATAAAAGTAGTAATAACAGGTTGAACGCCGGTTAACCTAATCTGAGTACTCTGAGGAAACCCAAGTCCTGGGAGAGCATGCACACTCCATGCACACAGAACCCGAGGTGGGAATTGAACCCCGACCCTACTACGCCACTGTACCATCTCTAAATTAATTAATTTAAATTAGTAAAATTGATACAATATCAATATGTGAAATCTACACAAAGTCAAAAAAAAGAGTATGGCACTTAAAATAATTAATTAAAGTAATAGTTGGTAATATAAGTACTGTATATAGTAACTGATGAGTGGCACAGTGGTGTAATGGTTAGCACTGTCCAGAATCCGTGTTCGATTCCTGTCTCTGTGTGCATGGAGTTTGCATGTTCTCCATGTGCTTGGTGGGTTTTCTCCCACAGTCCAAAGATATGCAGGTTAGGCTAATTGGCATTCCCAAATTGCTCATAGAGTGTGTATGTGTGAGTGTGCCGTGCGATGGATTGAGTGAGTAACTAATGAAGAATTAGTCCAGGTGGTATGTGGCAGTATGTAGTAAGGACGGAACGGGTTTTTCTTTACATGTATTTTATATTCAGAAACTGTAGTACTTTAAAGAAACTGATGCCATATTCTTAAAAAAATATACTAATAAGTTCTCTGTTATGATGTGGTAATGGAACTGCAAAATAATGTAACAATATTTTGTAGATGGCAATCAATCAGTAGTCCATATACAGTATATATATATATACTATATATAAGTACAGTATTTCATATGTAGAGCCACAAATATAGGATCATAAAATAAATGTTTTGTTCATGGTAATTACTAAAAATGCAATAGATACAATAATTACGTTGCAGATAAGAAAATTACTTACTACAATGCAACATATACAAACTGGAAAAAGCATATTCTACACAAGTCAATTAAAGATATAAGATAAGAAGTTACACAGATTGCCAGTGGACAAATTGCTTGACTCCCTTCTGGTGGTCGTTTCTGTGATGTTTCTGTACATTTGTTTATGCCCAGTTGAAAGGTTTCTCCTTTGTAACCCTGATAAAGCTTTCAGTTATAATGAGCGGCTTGCACCATCGTTAACTATTACCAATAATGGCATGCAACATCCGGCAATAACCTGAAGTCACATTTGTTTATCAAAATTTTACACATTAAAAAAAAAATTATAATAATATATATATATATTTAATTAGTCCAAAATAATCTGATCTTTAAAATAAGAAGTCAGTTGTATGAAAAAACTAAGACCTGAATCTCATTTCAGGTCTCAAGACCTGATTTTCATTTCTATATAAAAAAACAAAACAAAAATAAAAACGACTTTTTTTTTGTTAGAAGGCACTTTCTTTGTCCAGATCCATAAATTACCATTAAAATGATGGGAAATATGATGTAAGGTCTTCCTTATAAAAGCACACACCAGCACACAGTAACATTCCCTTCATTTTCCAGGTAGTGCATTGACACATACATAACTGGTCATAAAGCACTCACATGCTTGACCATAGAAGGTATGGGTTTTCAATATCCGCAAAAACATCTTCATCAGTAAGATAAGAGAAAGTGCTTTAAGTAGTAATTGTACAGTATTCTTTTCTTTTTTTTCCCCTCCTTTATGTACAGTAGTAGTAGTAGTAGTAGTAGTAGGCACAGTATGCTGTTCCATTACCAAATATGGTACAGAATGGTTGCACTACTCAAAGACTCAAGCTCAAGTGTAGTGTAAAAGTAGTCTTAAACAAAGACAATTTGATAGTTTGCCTAAATATAAAGAACATCAATAGTCAAAGTGAGTGTTCATGAGTGTTAAAAAGTAGAGTGTTAGATAAAGATTAGGGTCTTAAACAATAGCTTGTCTTTCAGCAACCATCAGCTACAGTAGTTAGATCTCAGAAATTACAGATGAACATGCAGGTGAAGATATGCAGAACTGATATTAAGTGTCCCACTTTAGCATTATTTAAATGTCCGTATTTTATATCCGAAAGCAAACAAACCAAAAATGTGACCATGATATCAGGTACAGTACGTATTCAGTCACACAGCTTGGTTTGTTTTGCATAACTTGGTATCAAAGCAGAGCTTATTGAAACAGGAATCTGTAAATAATCACAAATAAATCACACAAAATGTGACTTTACTGTATATTTGACTATATGCAAAGGGTCACAAATTCCATATCATTATGGAATGATGTATATTTGGCTTACATAATAACATTTCTGTTAAAGCACAGTGGACATTTAGCCACATGATAGACTAAAACCAACTAATGAGTTACATTCACGTTCAGACAGGTGCTGGTGAAGAGGAAGAGAGGAGCATACTGCATCCTTATATACTTCTGAGCCATGCCCTTCACTAAGCATTAGTGTTGAAGTCTTGCACAACAAAGTGGCTAGGGAGCAGAAAAGGACAGAGGTATCAGAAGTGTGCGTGCTTGTGTGTAGAATACAGATAACCATGAGTCATTTTCTATTTCTTGGCAGAACCTTAAGCGAGGCTATGTTAAATAAGGTGAAAACGCCCATGTGTTCAGGCACTGTTGCGTCAAATAAACTTGCGCGATTGTTCTACTGTATATGTATTCAACTTCAAATTTTATTTGTCACATACACAGTCATACACCGTACGATATGCAGTGAAATGCTTATACGACTGCCAGTGACCTTAAAAAATAAAAGCTTATACATAAGAAATGAATATGAATAAAAAGAAATACGTTAGAAAATAAAATTAACTAGTAAAATGTACTGTACAAATAAGGGACAAAATAACAATATAGAAAAATGTAGAAGAAAAAATTATGTAAGAGAGAAAGGATATTCACAAGTAAAAAGTTGCCAATATTTCCAGGAGTGGACATCCCAGCGCATTCACCTCATCCGTGCAGTACTCAGAGAAATACAAAAAACACTCAAGATCTACAGTACTTGGGATGCTGTTTTGCATCCATTTTTGTTAAATAAATAATGTCTAGGTAAAAAATGTGTATTTGCCTAAGACCCACTAGGATACTAACTTTTATGCATGACTATATACTTAAAACATTATATTTAAAGCCGAAATATTAATAAATCAAGTTTAGGAGTCTCATTGTGTTCAATAGATTTCATTATATTTTCAACAAAACACTTGAAGGATGCCCTGAAAGCAGGATGGGTTGGATCTCATCCGCCAAGTAAGGTGATCCGAAAGATCCAAAATATACAACTTAAATAAATGAAGGAGGCCTTGTATGGCCTAGCATGTCTCCTGAGATTAATCTTTAAAATCAATTTGTTTTATTGATTTTGAAATCAAGAGTCAATCAGAGCAGCGTTCATAATGGTAAGGAATTGAAGATGATTTGTGGTGTCTAAAACATTTTGTACTAATCTACTTAAGATTTCTTTTTCCATATTTTTGTATGCACTTATGAATACAAAGTTTTGAATGCAAGTATGAAGGCAAAATAAATTTAAAAAATTTTTAATTTGTGTATGTGGGTACCAGGGCATGACATTAACATTTTTTGCTCAAAGGCCAATGTGGCTAGTGAATTTCCGGAGTCACTCGCCATTCAGCCTTTTTACTAGCCACAATTTTGTTAACAGAAAATCGCAGTTTTTTCTTCACCATGATACGTTAATGTTTGTTATATCAAGATTTACTTATAAATGACAGCATACACTGTATCACTATAGTAGTAGTCAAGTATCCAGTACTGTTAAGATAGCTCCCAATATACAAACATGCAAACATGAACAGTATATTCTGCTTATTGAACTTAAATTCAAGCCTCTTACCACATGAAATTGAAAAATAACAGATTCAGTACAACTGAACTCATTCTGATATAAAAAATACAGCAACTCAGAACATTTATCATTTTACTGTGTTGTGTACTATTACCAGGTATTATTATTCATTATGTATTATTATATCAGAATTCTGAGTTAGGACAATGGACTCTGGTCTATCTTGTTGTGTTGACTCTTTATAGTGTGAGGTAATTCAATCAATTGATGACATTAAATTGATGACAAAAATTCAACATGAAATCTAAATAGATTTTAATAGTGATTACTTTTTTTTTATATAATCAATAAATAACCTATGCGAAAGGGGCAAACATTTTTGTCCTGTTTTGTCACATCCTGTTGAGAAGCAATAGCCCTTTACGGAAATGATGTAAAAGTGTGTGTGTGTGTGCGCGCAATGTATGTGTGAGATGTGCATGTGAGAAGTATTAAATGTCCTCATTACATTCATGCGCGTTTTATGCGCGTAATATTATGTTGCAATGCGTTTATTATATTGGATGACTTTAGAGAAAACTACAACAAAAATATATTGTCATACCAAAGAATAAACTACCCGCCAAAGTGGCTAGTGAGACTAAAGTTATTACCCGCCACAGCCGAATTTTACCCGCATTTGGTGGGTGGGCGGGTGCCAATGTCAAACCCTGGTATGGAAAGCATTAAAAAAAATTATACAATATTGTACCACAAATTGCTTATGGGTTTTTATATGTTCATGTATGTTGTTTCTACTGTTGTACTGTCTCTGTTTTGTTTTGTTGTTTTTCTTTCTCTGGCATAATTTTTTTTTTATCTGTTCTTCATATTTCACTGTCCAGCATTGTCCTGGATTTTTCTTTGATTAACCCCCTACGCTGTTCTGTTTACGATTTTTGCCTCCTGATTTTTTTTCTTAAATAAAGCTCTTGCTTATATCCAACTTACAGTATTCCATTTTACGACATAATTTAAGGTTAAAGCCGAATACAGGAGGAACACTGTCACATTCACAGTCATTACTTCCTGCACATAAAGACCAGAGCAGAAGATAATTGGTGAAATACAGCTTCTCTAATGGGTACAATGCCGGAGCTGCCGACAAGTCTCTACTCACTGCTGTGGCATGCACATCAACAAAAGAATAGGCAGCTCGCTTCTGGCTGGCCGCTCCAATCATTTCTCTTTTCGCTTTCAAAAAAGAAAGACAAGAGCAGCAGATAAATGGCAATCTAGTCACATTAGTGGAGGTTCAGTAGAGTAAGTTCTGTGTTAGAAAAAGGGTAGAAAAAGGTAGCACCATTGCCTCTCATTTTGTCTTCTTGCATATGTAGTATGCTAAATATGGAATCAATTAGAAAAAGTAATGAATGCTATTTTATGATTTTATAAGTTTTATATCAGGCTATTCCAGAAATGCAAAAAGAAAAAAACACATGATGTCACACCTAACTGAGATGTAAAAACTAGGTTACTAAACCCAAATAAAATAATAACAAAGGTTTCTGATTAGTGCTAAAGAGTAATGGTGTTCGACAAATAAATTACATCAGCCCTTAAGCAACGAAACCAATTAAGAAGATTTCTTTTTATTTATTCTTTTTATTTATTTACCTTTATTTAACCAGGCAAGACAGATTAAGAACAGGTTTCTTATTTACAACTGTGGCCTGGCAAAGGCTTAGCCTTTTATCTCAAGTTCAACACATGAAAAAACCTAGAATAATAGTAGTGTCAACTTATTTAATTTAAACACTTGGTGTATTCGCAACATTAAAAGTCAACAGTAGGAATTGCAGCTGCATTTGACAGTAAAAGTAAGGGCATTTCACACACACACACACACACACACACACACACACACACACACACACACACACATTAAAAAGCTGTGTGGCCATAAGAAAGCCTCAACCATGAAGACCGGACTATGGAGCAATGCAAAAGGCTCACATGGTCTGACGAGTTCAGATTGACTCTATTCCAGAGCGATGAGTGCGTCAGGGTAAGAAGGTACCCATCATGATGCCGAATATTTTTTCGTTCCTCACTCACTCCAGGGAGCTTACTTGGCATATGGCTTCCCCTTCAGAAGGGGCGGCGCGGCTAAATCTGGCACGGCTGGAGGGAAATCATCAGTTAAGGACCCGGGGCCACTCGCCACTCCTTAAAAGAGAGGCTCAGTTCAGGGTTCAGAAGTCAGAGGAAAGCATTTGAAAATGAACAGGGACAGAGTGACACATGACAGGGACCATGCCATGCATCTGATGGACAGTACACCTCTATTTACTGCCTGCCGAGAGACGGACGCTGGACTACATGAGCTGCCTCAGTTTCATTTATGGCAAATCATCGCGACCCAGCCGCCGAAACAAAAAGCCCATTGATACATCTATAGAGTACTTTTGTTTCCCCTGGTAGTAGAGATGTATTCCAGAAGTCAAAAGTGTGAAAAATTGTTCAGACTAGGGCTGCACGATACATCATTTCAGCATTGACATCACAATGTGCAGATACACAATAGTCACATCGCAGTAGGTGCGATGCAGGGCAGTATCTCCCACACATATACTCAGTAGACTCAGGCGCACCGCTCATCCAGATCCTTGATTTTCCTGAATTGACAGCGAATAAGGTGAATCAAATAGTATCAACAACCCAAAATAAGACAAAAAGTAATTTTTATTGTTGTTTTTATTATATTAATTTTCTATGAAGGTGCCTACAAAATCACCTCAATTATTTTAGAATTATTAATTGTTTACTTTTGAAGTAATTCAAAACATCTGTATTTCTACATATCAAAATATATATCTCAGGGGAAAAAAAAGATATTGCAATGTCAATTCTTTTCAATAATGTGCAGCCCTAGTCCAGAAAGTCAGAAGAAACTATACTAAAAAAACGTTATAAGAATTAACAGGAGTTTGAGAAAACCTGTCTCAGTCCTAATTATCTTAAAGAACAAAGGGTACATAAAATGGAGAAAAGGTTAAATATAGATCATCCAGTTGTCATTCTTTGATATTACTGAATACATAAAACACTGCAAATTTTTATGAATAACTTTCTTCTTGGATTAGCAACAAAAGTTGCTATCACAGGGAAAGACAACCCAATCATTAAAAGAAAAAAAAAAGGTGGGGAAAAAGGCTCTCGGGCTTTGCTGTAAAAGTGTCTCAGTAGAACCTGACCCTATCGATTTAGTATGATTAGGAGACAAAAGGATGTGGTGAGCCTCCTGCTGCACAGTAAGCCAATAAGAGTATTAGAGAACAAGAGTACCTGGTAAACAAAAGCACTGATGAGTCCCAGAGCTAGGCTGATTAGCGTAGCTAAAGTGGACCTATAATGACTATTAGCTCCCTGCTAATCTTCTCCAACACACTCTCTCCTCTCTCATACCTCTCGTGCTCGTTCTCAACTAAGTTTTTGGTCCGATAATGAAAGACAAATGAATAGTAATTGAATTAATGAATTCCGAGGCTGCTATACCGAGCGGCGTTGTATTAATATTCAAGCTATTGTTACGCTAATGCGCAGATCCTTCTGGTGTGAAATGAATCTTTTCAATATTACACACACATAATTGAAATACATGGATGAAACAGTTCACTGGATTGATCTGGAGACAACAATGGAGTGATTGAAATGTGACATAATTTGCATTATTTTGTGGAACGGGATAAAAGGACTGCTTTCTTTAGTCATAGATTTCACAAAGACTTTTTTCGGGTATGGGTTAATTTATCAGGACGACTTCAGTTGGATTTTGTAAAACTAAGTGGCAGACTATAGATAACGGGTCATGTGATTATCTGAATATTGAGAAGATGCAATTCATATAAAGCCATAGAGTCATTCATGGCTTTGGTTAATATTCCAAAGTTTCCTTTTTTTACCCTTAAGGTTCCAAAATGAGGTCATATTTCCTCATAACAATCATGACTGAGAATGTTTCTTAATTTTACTGTACTTTGCAGCACACGTTCCCGTGAAGCAAATTGTACAGAATAGGCACACCTATAGCAAAGAAACTCCAAGATGAGATCTAATGTTAATCTCTTCTTTGTCTCCTAGACAGAAATGAGCTGTCTTTGAGCCTTAGGCCGTTTTCTGCATCTTCTCAAATGTGGCTCATTACCTTTAAATCTCAGTGATAGTTTACATTTGTCTTGTATGCAACTCACATACTGTATGCAGAAATGAGCCATCTTTGAGACGTGAATTACGTAGATTTTGGCCGTTTTCTCAATCTTCTCAAATATGGCTCATTACCTCTAAATCTCAGAGATAGTTCATATTTGTCTTGTTTACGACTCACATATTTTTTGTCTTCCCAAAGCACTGTTTCCCACACATAAAATATACAGTAATTGTAAACTGTGCATTTGGGTTTTCTGATATGTTCTAATATAATCCTTTTTTAAAAAATTAGCGTAGTCATGTGTGTATATTTAGTTAAAATGAAAGAAAAATTTAGTTCTTTATATTGAAGAGTATATATCCTGCTGAAAAAGTTTCACTCTATATTGCACAATCCTGACTCATATACAGTATATTTATTAAAACATAATGCAAAGAATGGCTAAAAATGCTTTTGGTTTAAGGGCTAGGCTTCTCTGACAAAGAGTGCCATCTACACTGAATTTAAAATGAATTATTGTTGACAATGAGTCAAAATGTAAGTTAAAACCACAGAGTCTGTGGTTTTAAAGGAGACATAGAGTCTCAATTTTGCATAGGTTAATATGATTCTTTAGGGTCCTAATGAAAAGTTTGTAATATACAGTACTGTACTTTAATTAAAAATTCTCAATTGTTGTGTAAAAAAAAACATTACTTTAACCTGGTAAAAAGTAGCTCTGTTCTCAGCAACCTGTTTCAGTACATGCTCCTTTAAATGTTAATGACCTCTACTGAACCCGCCCCCCAGTTCTGTGGGGCGTGTCTTCACAATACAAGTGGGGTATAGCTTTGACAACAGTTAAAAATATTTAAAAAACAGTTAAAAATAATTTGACATGATGTTAGAATTATTTTATATATAAAGGAGTTATTTCTACTCTCTTGCTCTCTTCCTCATAGATCTGATATTAACGTGTTAAATCTTCCCTGCTGCTATCTTCCTGTCTCCTCTTGCATCTGTTCATTCACGCTCTCCTTCCCATACTCTGTCTCTCTCTCTCCCTCTCTCTCTCCCCCTTTGTCTCCTTCCACCTATCTTCCTCTCCTTTGATTCAAATTCAAATTTTAACCACTAGACCACGAAGGATTAATGGTTGCCATCTTGGAAATGCCGGCTATTCAACCCGCGACCTTATAGATGCAAAGCATTGTTTTTTCGGGATCTCACCAGGACATTTACAATGGTTAATTTGTAGTAACATATGTCTATAGCACAGGCGTTTGGTCAAACATATTTATACCGATCTTTTTCTGTTAATAAATAGAGACCTTTCTGACAGACAACGTGTGTGTGTGTGTGTGTGTGTGTGTGTGTGTGTGTGTGTGTGTGTGTGTGTGTGTGTGTGTGTGTGTGTGTGACTGAGTCATATAGATGCCGGGAATAGGACATCATACACGCGAAGCATTGTGTGTGTGTGTGTGTGTGTGTGTGTGTGTTTGACTGAGTCTCTCCTGGTGTCAGAAAAGCTTACCGAAGCATAGCGCACTCGCCTCGTCTACTAAGCGAACTTTTAGAAAAACTTTATAAATATGTAGTGCAAAAAGCATGTGCCTTGAGGGGGAATCGAACCCGGGGCTGCCACGTTAGAGCACGGAATCCTAACCACTAGACCACAAAGGATTAATGGTTACCATCTTGGAAATGCCGGCTATTCAACCCGCGACCTTATACACGCGAAGCATTGTTTTTTCGGGATCTCACCAGGACATTTACAATGGTTCATTTGTAGTAACATATGTCTATAGCACAGGCGTTTAGTCAAACATATTTATACCGATCTTTTGCTGTTAATAAACAGAGACCTATCTGACAGACAACGTGTGTGTGTGTGTGTTTGACTGAGTCATTTAGATGCTGGGAATAGGACATCATACACACCAAGCATTGTGTGTGTATGTGTGTGTGTGTTTGACTGAGTCTCTCATGGTGTCAGAAAAGCTTACCGAAGCATAGCGCACTCGCCTCGTTACTAAACGAACTTTAGAAAAACTTTATAAATATGTAGTGCAAAAAAAGCATGTACCTTGAGCAGGAATCGAACCCGGGTCTCCCACGTGAAAGCGCCGAATCCGAAACACTAGACCACCACAGTACAGCAACAAACTGCACACCACACTCATGTAGGCGTCATTTTACTCCAGTGTAGAAAAACAATGGCCGAAGGCTCTTTTTTCACTCGGGGCGGGTCTTTGCTAAAACATCAGTGTCAATCAACTATAGTAGGAGCGGCCTCTGTCGGTGTGACTTCACACCGACAGGCTTTTGAAAACGGCCTGATTTCAGAAGGGGTATCTTATATTATTAAATTAAAAGAAAATCGCTGGGCAGCTCTTTATCATTGTAGAGTGGTTGTGTACACACTCTCCTAACACATAATGCAGTCCAAACAGCTGGAAAAAGTCCAAGTAGCCCCATAGGTCCCCTTTAACCTACAAAAACTGTGGTATACTTAGCTGAAATGTACACAGTTTACGTTTGTTCTTAAATTGCTAAATGAATTCAAATGCTACTTGTGGATTATTTGGCATGTGGATTAGCATATCTAGGAAACGAACACTTGTTAGGTTGAAAGTTTTTTTTAATGGTAAAAATCAGTCAGCTGGCTACAGTAGTATTATTAGGCTTTTATATAATAGTAAGTTAATGTTATTGCATGATCAGTTTTTGAAAACGAGTAGTTTTATTATAGAGTGTTCAGTGTTTAACAGATGTCTCAAAAGTTACATGTTCTGGTAACTACTGTTAATTATATTCTTTAAGACCAATATGTTTGTTTGTGCAAAGGTTATATCGGTAATTACAAATATACATTTATATACATATACAGTCGTGTGAAAAACTATTTGCCCCCCTCCTGATTTCTTATTCTTTTGCATGTTTGTCACACAAAATGTTTCTGATCATCAAACACTTTTAACTATTAGTCAAAGATAACACAAGTAAACACAAAATGCAGTTTTTAAATGAGGGGTTTTATTATTTAGGGAGAAAAAAAATCCAAACCTACATGGTCCTGTGTGAAAAAGTAATTGCCCCCTGAACCTAATAACTGATTGGGCCACCCTTAGCAGCAATAACTGCAATAAAGCGTTTGCGATAACTTGCCACGAGTCTTTTACAGCGCTCTGGAGGAATTTTGGCCCACTCATCTTTGTAGAATTGTTGTAATTCAGCTTTATTTGAGGGTTTTCTAGCATGAACCGCCTTTTTAAGGTCATGCCACAACATCTCAATAGGATTCAGGTCAGGACTTTGACTAGGCCACTCCAAAGTCTTCATTTTGTTTTTCTTCAGCCATTCAGAGGTGGATTTGCTGGTGTGTTTTGGGTCATTGTCCTGCTGCAACACCCAAGATCTCTTCAGCTTGAGTTGACGAACAGATGGCCGGACATTCTCCTTCAGGATTTTTTGGTAGACAGTAGAAATAATTCATGGTTCCATCTATCACAGCAAGCCTTCCAGGTCCTGAAGCAGCAAAACAACCCCGGACCATCACACTACCACCACCATATTTTACTGTTGGTATGATGTTCTTTTTCTGAAATACTGTGTTACTTTTACGCCAGATGTAACGGGACACGCACCTTCCAAAAAGTTAAACTTTTGTCTCGTCAGTCCACAAGGTATTCTCCCAAAAGTTTTGCCAATCATTGAGATGTTTTTTAGCAAAATTGAGACGAGCCTTAATGTTCTTTTTGCTTAAAAGTGGTTTGCGCCTTGGAAATCTGCCATGCAGGCCGTTTTTGCTCAGTCTCTTTCTTATGGTGGAGTCATGAACACTGACCTTAATTGAGGCAACTGATTCCTGCAGTTCTTTAGATGTTGTCCTGGGGTCTTTTGTGGCCTCTCGGATGAGTTGTCTCTGCGCTCTTGGGGTAATTTTGGTCGGCCGGCCACTCCTGGGAAGGTTCACCACTGTTCCATGTTTTTGCCATTTGTGGATAATGGCTCTCACTGTGGTTCGCTGGAGTCCTAAAGCTTTAGAAATGGCTTTATAACCTTTACCAGACTGATAGATCTCAATTACTTTTGTTCTCATTTGTTCCTGAATTTCTTTGGATCTTGGCATGATGTCTAGTTTTTGAGGTGCTTTTGGTCTACTTCTCTGTGTCAGGTAGCTCCTATTTAAGTGATTTCTTGATTGAAACAGGTGTGGCAGTAATCAGGCCTGGGGGTGACTACAGAAATTGAACTCAGGTATGATAAACCACAGGTAAGTTATTTTTTAACAAGGGGGGCAATCACTTTTTCACACAGGGCCATGTAGATTTGGAGTTTTTTTTCTCCCTTAATAACGTAAACCTTCATTTAAAAACTGCATTTTGTGTTCAATTATGTTATCTTTGACTAATAGTTAACGGTTTTTGATGAGCAGAAACATTTAAGTGTGACAAACATGCAAAAGAATAAGAAATCAGGAAGGGGGCAAATAGTTTTTCACACCACTGTATATACACATTTTACTTTAACTGGGTTCTTTTCAGAAGCATGCCATCAGGAGACCAAGAATGCAGGAGAATGTTCCGGAGTCTCTATCTGCTCCATGAGCAAGCTCAAGCTCACCTCTCAACCTTCAGAAAGTTGGGAATGGAGTAGATGAATGGTGTTTAGGTAAATCCCAAATGTTTTAATATATATATATTTTTTGTTCCATTATATACTGTACTAAGCAATTCCAGAAATTTGGACGAACTTGTTGGACATCCACCGCAAGAGAAGACTGATGTAGCCAGTGAGGGGGAACTTTTCCTGGCATTGGCTCTATTCCTGTAGCCCTTACATACAGCAAGCAACCAATTTTCCTTTAAAAAATTTCCATCTCCTTTTTGACTGATTCTTTTCACTGGAAGATTGTCACAATGCTGTGGCCTTTGTGTAACTCCTGTATAAATCATACTTTGAGTTGAGCAGTGTGACACTTATATTGTTATATTGGGTGAATTGTACATTTATTACACTGTATGTTGTCAACTGAGGATTTTTGACATAAAACTATAATATTTCTAATTTGTTTCATGCATCTCATTTAAATCTATATTTTAATCTCATTATGTTCTTATATATGGCTCATTGCTTCTCTTTCAAATGCAGTTCTGTTTCTCATGTACATCTCAGATTTCTCAAATGTTTCTCAAAATTATGTCTCGCTTTGTGTCTCAGTTATGTCTTTTTGTTTCTCCTGTGGGGTTTAGGAGAAATTGAAAAGACAAAGTTGAGCTTGTAATGAGACAGCTCATTCTGAGCAACAGATGCTATGGGCAGACATACTCTGATAGAAAAAAAGCCTACACAGGAATAAACTAACAGTTTGGGAAGCATATTGCAGTATTATATCCTTTTCACTTCTCTTCAGTGATATTTTTGTGATGTTCCTGCTGATGTGCCCTTCTCTCATCCAGCAGGATAGCGACCTGCCCACGCCGCTCTTCTCCAGTGATGCTTTTCCCACAGATTGTCTGGTTCCTCTAATGAATTGATTACCGGGGCTACAGATAAATCTGCAATGGTCTCCTGCAGCTTGTACTCTCCCTCATGTAGACAAGTTCTCCCAACTGACATCCCATATGGTTTCCACAAACCCAGTAGGAGAGTCTCTTCAGCCATCAGGGTCAACCATATGAAAGCGAGATGCATTGTTTCTGGTTCAGTTGTTGTCACCGCATCGTGTAATTATTCTATTCATTTTACGCTTTACTTAAACCATGATCATGGTCTGATGGTTGGCTGCAGTTACCCATGAATTCATACCAACAGTCATGGGTGTAAAGGCTGAGGACCCCAACCTCCACTTTGCTGAGGATCCCAACCTCTTGAAGCCTCCAAACACAAACACATCCACTCACAAAACTATGGGCAATTTGGGAAGGTCATTCAGCCAGCAGTGCAGGACTTTTGACTGGGAAACCGAAGTACCCAGACAAAACCCACCAAGCATTGGGAAAGCATGAAAACTTCAGACACACAGACCCAAGTTGAGACTAAAATCCCCAACCCTGTTGACATGTATTGGTACAGTGCCAACAACTAAGTCACTATTTCTTTTTAAGGTTCCACTGAAACCTGTCTTTCTTTTATAAGAGATTTTTCTTGTTGCTACTGCTGCATAGACTACTGTAGGTGACAACAACAAATCTCTGCCCTGATCAATTTAAGAGGGAAATCGGTCCAGTAATTTCCAGATACATAGAACCAGTTGTACCACTGTATATCAAATCAACTTCTTTTGTTTACTTACATCATGGCCACTTTTTTTTCTATTTAAAAAACACAAATGCTGAAATATTGTTGTAGAGTATAAGATATAAAGGATTAATTTTCATTGTGGACGCAAAAAAAAATCCCCTGGATGCAAAATAATGACTTAAAGGTTAAAGGTCCGCTTAACAAGTTAACACAGGTCTTAGTTGGTATGTTCTTGTACTGTATGTGGTCACATTTGGGGGAAAACTCGAATTGGCCATGGAAAAAGGACAACAGCAGGGATGGTTTTAATTATCCTTTAAAATGACTATAAAGTGAGGTTAGTATACAGTGGCTTGCAAAAGTATTCGGCCCCCTTGAACTTTTCCACATTTTGTCACATTACAGCCACAAACATGAATCAATTGTATTGGAATTCCACGTGAAAGACCAATACAAAGTGGTGTACACATGAGAAGTGGAACGAAAATCCTACATGATTCCAAACATTTTTTACAAATAAATAACTGAAAAGTGGGGTGTGCATAATTATTCAGCCCCTTTGGTCTGAGTGCAGTCAGTTGCCCATAGACATTGCCTGATGAGTGCTAATGACTAAATAGAGTGCACCTGTGTGTAATCTAATGTCAGTACAAATACAGCTGCTCTGTGACAGCCTCAGAGGTTGTCTAAGAGAATATTAGGAGCAACAACACCATGAAGTCCAAAGAACACACCAGACAGGTCAGGGATAAAGTTATTGAGAAATTTAAAGCAGGCTTAGGCTACAAAAAGATTTCCAAAGCCTTGAACATCCCACGGAGCACTGTTCAAGCGATCATTCAGAAATGGAAGGAGTATGGCACAACTGTAAACCTACCAAGACAAGGCCGTCCACCTAAACTCACAGGCCGAACAAGGAGAGCGCTGATCAGAAATGCAGCCAAGAGGCCCATGGTGACTCTGGACGAGCTGCAGAGATCTACAGCTCAGGTGGGGGAATCTGTCCATAGGACAACTATTAGTCGTGCACTGCACAAAGTTGGCCTTTATGGAAGAGTGGCAAGAAGAAAGCCATTGTTAACAGAAAACCATAAGAAGTCCTGTTTGCACAGCAAACATGTGGAAGAAGGTGCTATGGTCAGATGATACCAAAATGGAACTTTTTGGCCAAAATGCAAAACGCTATGTGTGGCGCAAAACTAACACTGCACATCACTCTGAACACACCATCCCCACTGTCAAATATGGTCGTGGCAGCATCATGCTCTGGGGGTGCTTCTCTTCAGCAGGGACAGAGAAGCTGGTCAGAGTTGATGGGAAGATGGCTGGAGCCAAATACAGGGCAATCTTGGAAGAAAACCTCTTGGAGTCTGCAAAAGACTTGAGACTGGGGCGGAGGTTCACTTTCCAGCAGGACAACGACCCTAAACATAAAGCCAGGGCAACAATGGAATGGTTTAAAACAAAACATATCCATGTGTTAGAATGGCCCAGTCAAAGTCCAGATCTAAATCCAATCGAGAATCTGTGGCAAGATCTGAAAACTGTTGTCCATCTAATCTGACTGAGCTGGAGCTGTTTTGCTAGAAGAATGCCAAGGATTTCAGTCTCTAGATGTGCAAAGCTGGTAGAGACATACCCTAAAAGACTGGCAGCTGTAATTGCAGCAAAAGGTGGTTCTACAAAGTATTGACTCAGGGGGCTGAATAATTACGCACACCCCACTTTTCAGTTATTTATTTGTAAAAAAATGTTTGGAATCATGTATGATTTTCGTTCCACTTCTCACGTGTACACCACTTTGTATTGGTCTTTCACGTGGAATTCCAATAAAATTGATTCATGTTTGTGGCTGTAATGTGACAAAATGTGGAAAAGTTCAAGGGGGCCGAATACTTTTGCAAGGCAATGTACAGTAACAGGTCCCCTTTAAGGTGCATTTATAATCGGTCACGAAATGTTTTCATACACGAGTGTTAATTACATTTTAACCATTTTGTTAGTGCTTAGATTCACATTTGCTAACCATTATATTTGTGAACTAATTCTGTAACTAATTATAGCTAATGAAAACCCTTTTTTTTATAATATTACCACAGTTTATCGTCAGAACAGTCATTTTGGGAAAAAGGCAAGCCTTTGTGATTAAAAAAAAAAGAAGCTTTTTATGAAGCCCATCATCTTTACACTAGTCATCAAACTGTCGTAACTGTGACAGAGCCTAATGAGCAGTGAGGATTTTTACGAGGATTTTCTTGAACCTTTCAGGACCAATTTAGACTGCAAATAATTTTTTGCGAGCATTTCCTCAATCATGTCAAATCTAATTCCTTCAGCGAGTAGAAGTTTATGTGGAAAGCTCAGGAAAGATGTTTTTCCCTAAGGCCTGTAGCTGGGGTTTTATCTACACAATATCTACAGGTACTGTATGTATTTTTCATACGGTACATACATGAGTGCACTTATCACTCACTCAGTCACTTACCACCCAGGAAACTTGGGGCACGAGACGGGGTACACAATGAATGGGGTGTCAATACGTTGCCAGGGAATGATAAGGCAATAGTGCTGACCACGAATCCACTCTGAGAGCACTTCTTTTACATGATTTTTAAATGAGCCATGATTATGTCTTTTTTTTTTGTCAAAGGCAATGTAAAAACTATATCCATATACTTACAGTATGAACTGTAAAATGTCTGACAAATTATATAAGGCATTTTGTTAAAGAAGTATTCAGTCCCCCTATGTATAGAGCCATTTAGGCCATTGTATAGAAAAAAAAGAAAATATTAGATAGTAAGCTGGAAAAGCTGAAAGGAAAATAAGTTACAAGATACAATGGTATTCAGCTGGAGATTGGGGGTAAGAATGTCCAATGGTCTGAACACAGGCAGAAAATGAAGACGATCCTGAGAAGTAATACGGACGAAGAGTGAAATCAAATGGAAGAGAAGTGAAATGACTATCTGTGCAGATCGATGGCAACAAACATGCTGTTAAAGAGCATGATCCTGGAGGAGTATGGCCTCGTCTAGCACGAGAGCATCATCCTGCCACTCGGCCACTATTGATTCACGGATCATTTACTCAGTCTTCTGCGTCAAACATGCGCACACATAGAGGACAAGTAAAATCTCTAAGAATAAGGTAGAAGGCCAGCAGACACACAAGGAAAAAAATAATTTCCAGTTGGACAACAATTCACTAATTATTACTGGACAATTTAAAAGCATGCTTTATCTTTGACAGACATGTGTTCCCCCCCCCCCTTCATCCTTTACACTGTAAAAAATATATCCCACCCATTTAAAGCGATATAATCGGCTTTACGAAAGCACTAACAGGTCATTGTCCAAGGAGACAGACAATGCTCAATGGTCTAATGATACTTCAGCATTATCAGCACATCACCTGAATGATCTAACACTGCTGTAATAGTCTGAAAAATGATTCACCCTGGAGGAGAAATAATCTTTTCTGTCTGTCTTGACCTGAATTTGCTTTCATGACAAGCATCCATTTACAAGCTTAGAACCTTTCAGCACTATGTCAGGGATAGTGAGCCATAAAACTGTCCTGATATGGATCAGTGCAAGGTCTATTCTCATCTCGCTTCATCTCTTCTAAATAATAGGGGTGATTAGTAACACACTGAACACGTTCCTCTGCTTTCTTATAATGTACAAGAATGGATCTAAGGTGAGGCATTTGTGTTCCAGCCGAGCTGTTTAACTGCTACTCTGGGAAACCATTGTCCCATTACTGGATGTTATTGAGCAATAGTGAAGGTTTTTTTCCTTCTCCTTTTTTCCTACACATTCCAAGTTGCATATAAACATTCCTTAGAGTGAGGAGTTCTGTCCTTCAAATATGTATAAGTCTTACTTCAAAATTAGATAGATCCATTCTGTCAGTATTAAGAAGTAATATAGATTATATTGTGCATTGTTTCTTTAAGTCAGAAGAATGTTAAAAAGCACGAATGCCAAAGTTTTAGGTCAACTTTTTTGTTTTGGTTATTTCAGTTTGAGCTTTGTATTATTTGTATTATTAATCAGATAATACAGCAAACGCATGCATAATTTTACAGTGGGTCATACAGTACTTGCAGTAAATTGGAAAAAAAACTCACAAACAAACATTAATGTTTGTAACATTTAAAGTTCTGTTTAAAATGCATCATTACCTTAAACACTTTGAACCTTTTTTTATAGAGCTCTAGCTAACTATAATAACAGTAACAATAAGTAAATGTCATTTAATTCATTTTCCAAACCTCAAAACGTGAGCCTTGCCAGAAAAAGTCACTATTTACTGTACAATAGGAAAGGTTGAATTATTCGGCTTTATCAAGCAAGAAAAAGATTTAAAATAGATTTAAATTACTGGAACTGGTTTAAGAATCCTTTAACAATAAATAGTGTTGTGCTCCCTAAAGTGTCACTTCTACACTAAGTTGCACAATACCATGTCTGGAAATTTATCATTTCCATTCTGAATCCAGAACAGGATTCTTCTGAAGTTCCTCTGGACTCAAAATAGAAAATAATGGCTTGGTTAATTAAAGGACCCATTTGTTAGTTAAAAGTCCCATATTTGACTATTTATTTAACAAGTTAACACAGGTCTTAGTCCCCCCAAAACAGAGACTTCCAACAGAGCTGAGCAGAACTGGGTGGAGCTGAACAACAAGGTGGTGGAGGGCATCTTCTAGAACCAAATTGGCTTGTTTAAGTCAACCAATACAACCATGAAAAAAGGATTGTTTAAGAATCCTTCAACACTTTGTGAAAACCTGGAAGGACACTGCTGAACTGTGAACTTTGTGAAAGAAATGTGGTCAGAAAATAAATCATGAATGGAGATCATTTAAACACTTGTTGAAGTTGAGTGGTAAAAAAAAATCAACTAACCATAGCTGCGTTTAATAGTGAAGGTAAGAGTATTTCCATACACACCCATAGTTCCCAGGAACTCATATGACTGGGACTAAACAACTACAGTATTTGACCAAAAGAAAACCACTTATTAGCAAGATCGTTCATTCATTCATTCATTTTCTATACCGCTTAATCCTGTGTTCAGGGTCGTGGGGGACTTGGAGCCTATCCCAGGAGACTTCGGGCACTAGGCGGGGTACACCCTGGACAGGGTGCCAATCCATCGCAGGGCACACACACATACACACACTTACTGTACACACCCAATCACACACTACGGGCAATTTTAGGAACGTCAATTAGCCTAACCTGCATATCTTTGGACTGTGGGAGGAAACCGGAGTACCCGGAGGAAACCCACCAAGCACGGGGAGAACATGCAAACTCCATGCACACAGAGATGGGAATCGAGCCTGGCCGGGGAATCGAACCCAGACCCTGGAGGTGCAAGGCAACAGTGCTAGCCACTACACCACCGCGCCGCCACTTAGCAAGATCGATCTGAAAAAAAAAAATGCTTAAATTTGGAAATTGAAAAAAATCATTTGGTCTGATAAGTTCAGATTGACCCTACTATGGTGTGTCAGGGTAAAGAAGGGAAGCACATTAAGCGATACACTCATCATATATAGTACAAGCCTCTGGAGGCTATGCTGTGATCTGGGACTGCTTCAGGTGGTCAGGTCTAGGCTCAGCAACTTTATGTGGCAATAAAACAAAGTCACCTGACAATCTGAATGTACTGAATGATCAAGTTATCACATGTATGGAGTTGTTCTGAAATTGTGAAAGAGTGGTTCTGGGATCATTAGGAATAATTTTTACACATGAACTGGCAATCAAAACTAAAGGTGATTTAAAAGAAACCTTAGCTTGTATTTATTTTGGATTATAGACAATGCTGTGCACCTGAGGAAAATGCCAGACTGAATCCAAATAAAAAAATGTTATCACATTTTGCAGTAAAACCCATAAAATGCATCCTGAAAAAAATACCACTTCCAGTAATGAATCCATCCTTTTGGATATGATACATCAAATCTTTGGAACATCCTCTAATGAAATAGAACATCTGTTGCGGAGTTATGTACGGTATCAGAGGCACATTAATGACTTTTCTGTCCTGTGTTCATGACGTCAGCAGGGTTCTTGACCTACATGTATTTAAATCTTCAAATTCAAATTCAAATTATATTTGTCACATACACAGTATAATATGCAGTGAAATGCTTACACGACCGCCAGTGACCTTAAAAAGAAAATAAAAGCTTGTATGTAAAATAAATAATCAATAAAAAGGAAATACTAAAGAAATAAATTTAACTAGTAAAATTAACTGTACAATAAGGGCATAATAAAATATTGCAAAATATAGAAATATAGGGGGGAGTATATATGTATATAAAATTTAAAGTGTCAGTGAAAGTCTTCTTCTGAAAGTCATGAATATATTCATTCATTCATTCATTTTCTATACCGCTTAATCCTTTGTTCAGGGTCGCGGGGGACCTGGAGCCTATCCCAGGAGACTTCGGGCACTAGGCGGGGTACACCCTGGACAGGGTGCCAATCCATCGCAGGGCACACACACACACACACACTCACACACCCAATCACACACTACAGGCAATTTAGGAACACCAATTAGCCTAACCTGCATATCTTTGGACTGTGGGAGGAAACCGGAATACCAGGAGGAAACCCACCAAGCACGGGGAGAACATGCAAACTCCATGCACACAGAGACGGGAATCGAACCCAGACCCTGGAGGTGCAAGGCGACAGTGCTAACCACTACACCACCGCGCCGCCGTCATGAATATATGTTGGAGTTAAAAGAGAATCCATGTGCATGACATAATTATATAGTCATAACTGGCAAGGATTTGCAAAAAACATGATAATCCATGTGTCTTCATATAGTCTGAGACCAGGGAATGAAGTAAAAAAATTTATCAAAATACACTTTGATTAAAATATTTCCTTTGGACATGATATTCCAGATTATTCCTCCTTTGCTCTTGCTCTGATATTAAAGCTTCATTCCCATTCTAGGAAGGCTTTCCACTAGATTTTGGAGTGTGGCTGTGGGGACTTGTGTTCATTCAACTCGAACAAGTGCATTAGTGAGGTCCCGATGTTGGAAGTGAAGAGGCTTCAGGCACAGTCACCGTTCCAGTTCATCCCAGGAAATGAGTATCAATCCAAAAATATTCGAATTCGAATTACTGTGCTGGCTTGGTGGGGAATTATCCCTGACAGATGTGACACGGGGTGGGAAATATTGATCCCCTCTAGTTCTTTCACATCCATTCAACATACTCACTTAACACTTAACACACAAGTAAAACATGATAAAACTACAACCTACTGTTTTTTGTTTTTGTAAAGAAAGAGAAGGACAGAAAGAAAAAGAGTGATGGAGTTTGTGATGGGGTTGGAGCTCAGTGCACAAATTTGGCTGTTGTTAATTGCTCTGGTAAACTGTAATTGAAACAGTCATGCCAATGAAGCGTTACTGAATTGAATTAGCTGAGACGCTGGAAGAGTGAATACACGCAACGGTGATGGAGTTGAAAACTGTGCACATGGCACACCTGCCAAGTGTAACACTCTCACAGACACCCACCCACCTATACCCCCCCACACCACACACACACACACACACACACACACACACACACACACACACACTGCCATGAACGCAGGGCTGTCAGATGCAGCTGAACACACTGGCCCTGCTGTGAGCTTCTGATACAAGGATCCTAGTGTTACCATTCCTGTGCTACACACACACACACACACTATCATCATCATCATCATCATCATCATCATCATCTGCTTACATGCCTCCTTTTCTCACTCTTTAACTGCCTTCACGAGAACACATTCAGTTGCATCTGTCATTTCTGTAAACTCTGCTAACGAGAGATAACTTTGTGCAGTTCAGTTTTGTCTCTGTACAACAAATATACCTACTGTATACACACACACACACACACACACACACACACACACACACATATAAACAGATCCCATGCCAAGGTCTCAGACCAGGAGGCGGTGGCATTGCCAGCTCTATCAAGTCGAATAAACCCCAGTGTGGTGTTGTGGCTGTTGATGGAATATTTAATGTAGTACAATACTGGGAAAGTCAGTCCACATGCAACAATAAATGTCAATAAAAGTACAGTCATGGTTAAACATTAGTACACCTTTTATATATATATATATATATATATATATATATATATATATATATATATATATATATATATATATATACAGTATATATACATACAGAGGTGGAAAAAATTTTGTACTTAAGTAAAAGTACTGTTACTTTAGTGAACTTTTACTGAACTACAGATAAAGAAGTTTATAACTACTATAAAAAAAGTTAAAGTAAAAAGTAGCTCATTAAAATTTACTCAGAGAAAAAGTTACTGAGTTACTTTTTTTAACAGCGGGGGTGGGATGGGGGATGGAACACCCTTGCATAATAAATCTGTTACCTTTGTTGTGTTTTTAATCAAAGTGGTCGCTTAAATATGACCAGGGGTTTGCTTCATAAGAATTTGTTGCCATTTCACTTTCAGCTGTGTCTGCATCACTGACATTTGTTTTGTCTCCATCGTTCTTGTGAATTTAGCCAGTTTGTTCTCGTCCATCAATCAATCAGTGCGTGTTTTCCTGGGGTTTCCCTGTTGTATTATTTATATTATTTTTTATTTTAATTCATTTATTTTTTACTCAGTAGCGAATATGATTTAAAATGTAGTGACGTACAATAATTTAAACAAAACATACTTAAGTAAAAGTACAATTACAGATTTACTTTAAAAAGTAGAAGTATACAGTACAAAACATTTACTCAATCACAGTAATGTGAGTAAATGTAATTCATTACTTTCCACCTCTGTATATATATTCGCTGTCCAATTATTTATTTAACAAAAATTAAAAAAAATAAATAAATAAATAAATAAATAAATAAATATATATATATATATATATATATATATATATATATATATATATATATATATATATATGCAGGAAATACTAAGTACCCCCTTACAGCTTCCACAGAATTTAAGAGGGTAAGTTGCAGCTAGGTGTTGCTAATCATCAGCCCTGAATGTGACTGACTGTGTGCAGAACAGTTTGGTCTGGAGCATTCAGGTGTGTGCCAAGAAGCAAATACTGTATATACTGTAAATAGTGGTATTTGTGAAGCAAGGGTTATGAAACCATTTCCAAACTATTTGGAGTTCAAAGTTCTACAGTGAGAAAGATTATTCACAAGTGGGAAGCATTCAAGACAGTTGCCAATCTTCCCAGAAATTGATGTTTCATCCCAAGGTCCGACCATACAGTACAATGCATTGACAAATCCAAAAAAAAAAAAAAAAAGAGGTCCATCTCAGACCCTACAGGCACGATTTGTTTGGACGGGTTGCAGAAGAAAGCCTCTTCTGTCTAAAAAGATAATAAAAAATCATGTGGTTCGCAATACTGCATCTGAGCCAAGCACACGGCTTGTAGAACAATGTCCTACAGACAGATGATACCAAATTCAAACTGTTTACCCTTAATGCCCAGTAGGGCTGCACGATATATAGAGAAAAAAATATCGTTATCGCGATAATGGTATACGCGATATCCATATCGCAAAGAGTTGCGATAAATAATTTATGTGCCAAGAACTTGTGTCCAAATTTGACCAATCAGATGGGCTCTAACTATGTTTATACCCGCTTATATCTTTATATATATATATATATATATATATATATATATTTATATCCTTATACTTAATTCTGTCGCGAACTAATCAGGGATGATCAGAAGACTTAGCGATTAGCCGTTAGCCCTTTGTAGCGTGGCCGGTAAACCCAAACGCGGAAGCAAACGAGTAGGCAGGATAACCACGCGAATTAGTCTAAGGACTCTCACAGAAGCGGAGCAAGGGAAAAACACAAATTTAACCCGCGTCCTATAGACACACACTCGAATCAGAAAGTAAACAATCTGAACTGACATACGCGAACTCAGTGACTGAGCTCTATGCGGTGGTTTGTTTACTCCTCTTAAACTTCCTGGTTCACGACCGCATTACTTTCGGGTCCTAGTGCTGGTGGCGGAGCGAGAGTGTGTGTGACAAATAGTATTTTTTTATTTCATTTTGGTTTAATAATATTTATTTTTATTTTTTTTAAAAACTAAAAAAAAAAACTAAAAAAAAAAGCCGAAGAGAATATTTTGTTTAAAAGATGCTCTTGTTTTAAGACACTATTGATGAGTGTATGGTTACACCAGTGTATGGTTAAAAAGTAATGTTTGAAAGTAATTCATATTGTGTTGGCAGGTTTATAGTAACAGCAAACCAGAAATCAGAATATCTGCTGAGGGTTTTAAGTCATTTATAGTGTTTTGAAGTCATAATATTTGCAACTTCCTTGACATATAGTTTCTTTTTAGCCTGAATTAAATTTAATTACATCAGACGAATATGTATTACCTGTTTATTTTAGTATGATCATTACATATAAAAAAAATAGGCAATAATAATAATAATAAAATGCATTTCTCTAGGGAAATGTTATATTGCAAGAAATATCGTTATCGCAATATTCAACAACAATATCACATATCGCATATTTTCCTAATATCATGCAGCCCAGTGCCATGTCTGATGAAAACCAAACAGCATTTCAGCAGAAATACCTCATACCCACTGTCAAGCACGTTGGTGGAGGGGGGTGGGGTGATGATTTGGGCTTGTTCTGCAGCCACAGGACCTTAGCATCTTGCAGTCATCAAGTTGACCATGAACTCCTCTTTATGCCACAGCTAAAGCTTGGGAAAAAGTTTTATCATGCAACAGGACAATGATTTGAGGCTGAAAAATATATCAATGATCAGGCTGAAAAATATATAAGAATCAAGGTTTTTGAATGATCTAGTCAATGTCCAGATCTCAGTCCAGTTGAAATGCTGCTGTGGGACCTTGAAAGAGCTGTTTATATGAGAATTGCCAAAAATCTCAATGAGCAATATTGTAAAGAAGAATGGGCCAATATTCCTCCACATTGATGTACAGTAGAGGACTGATAAAGTCATGTCACGTCACATTTATCAGACTGATAATGACAAACTATTTTTTGTCTTTTTTTAATTTGTTTTAAATATATAACTTGAAAAAAGTTATATGTTGTTCATCTGAGATTGTATTTGCCTAATACCTGCTTTGATCAGACCTGCAGGCACTGTTTATTTGAACATTATACCATGGGAGAACTCAAGCATCCCAGTCAAGATTTCTCAATAGGACCAATTTCCATGCAATTGAATTTCACCATGGGCATTTTAAGAAACAACGTCTGCAAACACATTTTTTATAGCATCACACACAGACACTGCACCAATTAGGCATAAGGCACAAAATAACTGTAAATAATTAATTGACCTTGGGCTGAATGCCAGGGTAACACCAAAGGAATTGTTAAAGGAGTTGGAGACCAAATTATGTACTGTACATCCATCATTAAGGGAGTCTACTCCATGATCAGCAAAATATAGCAAGACTGCAGGTGTTCAGATAATCCATTACCACCCAAATAAGGATGGGTTCCCTGTTGAGTCTGGTTCCTCTCAAGGGTGCTTCCTACTGTATTGCCTACCTATTGCAAGTTTTTCCTCCCCACCGTCGTCCTCGGCTCGCTCATCAGAGACTACCATTCATTTTGATTTATACATATTTTCTCACACATTTCATACTCACTTTCCTAATTTTCTTTTGCTTTTGTGAAGCACTATATAAATAATATTTAGTTAAATTGAGAATGGGTTTCCTCCGGGTACTCCGGGTTCCTCCCACAGTCCAAAGTTATACAGTTTAGGCTAATTGGCGTTCCTAAATTGCCGTAGTGTGTGATTGGGTGTGTACAGTAAGTGTGTGTATGTGTGTGTGCCCTGCAATGGATTGGCACCCTGTCCAGGGTGTACCCCGCCTAGTGCCCGAAGTCTCCTGGGATAGGCTCCAGGTCCCCCGCGACCCTGAACACAGGATTAAGCGGTATAGAAAATGAATGAATGAATGAATGAATAAATTGAGAATAATAATCAAATGATTGACAACAATAATTAAGGCCTAGCCTTTTGGACGAGCGTCTCTTGGACAGAAAACACAAAAAAGGCTGGTGAGGCTTTTAATATGAAGAACATCATCCTTCAACTGTGTAGTGTGGGGGCGGAATTGTATCGTAGGGGCGTTTTGCTGAAGAAGGACTCTTGGACTTAATAGATGATGAAAATAGATGGCATTGTGAAAGAGGAAAGAGAACTATCTAGAAATACTGAAGCAAAACCTCAACACTTCAGGTAGAAACTTAAAATGGAATTGCAGCACAAGGATCATTTGCATACCTTCGAAAAGCCTAACAACAACGAGTGGTGGGTGAAGTACCCAAATGCTGTACTCAAGTGAAACTAGAGATCCCCCTGGGTAAAATACTACTCCCGTAAAAGACAAAGTCCTCCATTTACATTTCTACTTGAGTCAAAGTACTCTACTTCAAATATACATAAGTTATAATAAACAAAAGTAAAAGTTTATTATGGCCCGATTGTTACAGATTCAGATTAGTATTTATTTTTTTGCTTTACTTTATGTCACTCTGGATACACAGATCTCTTAATATAAGATCATTAAACAAGTCTAACACTGATCAACATTAACATGGGCAGTCAGCTTGCAGTTGAGTCATTTCTATTAGAGAGTCTGAGTAGCAGTGAAATATCAGGATTTGAGCTTTCCTTTCAAGATTTATTTTAAACTTGACATCTCTGCACATGGTCGCCACGCTTTCTCTAGAAAAGGATATCCGTCGCCCTCTCTTTGATGAATAAGATCTAAACACAGACAACACCCTGCAGCTTCTTTCTGCAAGCCATTCAGGCACTCAACCAGAACGTCACAAAAGACTAAATTGTGAGTAAACGCTCTATATTTTCACATTTTTATGCTATACTAGATGTGCCCGCGAGGAATTTAATTGCACACTCATAAAGGCATTGTAAAAGATGTACAACGCCATCTGTCGAATTTTGGAATTAACAAAATTTTAAGTGCTACCTTGAAGTGCGCAGAATGAAGGGGTGAGATCGCGTTTATTAAGTAGATTTCAACTGCACACTCATAACCGCGTTTTAAAAAAATGTACAGACACACCAACTTTACAGTTTTGTTATAGGTATGGATATTATATTTTACAGACTTTTTATACTTCACAGTTTACACTTTCATTTCTATATAATTTCATATATATTTCATATATAATTAAAATTTCTATATTTTATTTTGTAACTTAATTTGCAGCTTTTAAAAATTTTTTATCTTTAGTTTATTTGTATACTTTCCAGTGTAACGTTTTTTATTTTTTTATTCTCAGATCACGGACAGTCCTATGTGCATTTCACTGCATACCATACTGGAATGTATGCGATGTGAATTTAAATACAAAGCTAAATAACTTTTTTAAGGCACTAGTGGCCACAAATATAATCACAAAAAGCTCTACAACCCCTAATCAAGGGATTATTTGATGTGTGGAAAACCTGATTCAGGTCAGGGTTGTGCTCATGTGCCTATAACCGCATCATAGCCATGCTGATATCCAGCACAACTGCACTCCCTCTCCTGTGATATAAATGTAGTGGAGTAAAAAGGACCATATTTTACTTTGGAATGGAATGGAGCAAACGTTCCTTAAAATGGAAATACTTATGTAAAGATAGAGTCATGTGTAAAAGTTAGCACCCCCTTTGTGCACAAACGGTTCTTAGTATTAGGCAAATACAACCACAGATGAATAACTATCACTTTTTTCAGCATGCCATTATTTTTGATAAAATGTGTGTAGTTGTAGGCTATTTTTACATAAACTAGTGGACTCCAACATCCCGAATCTAGGTTACCACTGGGTTCTCCTGTAGCACCTCTGCAACATCAATATGCTCCCAAGGGGGAATCAGGTCAGATTTCCAGAGCTGATTTGCACATGTCCAGCAAAGCAGACAGTGTGAACTCGACTCGAAGCTGTGCATAAATCAGTCTGGGAGAGAATTGGCCCATATCCTGGCCAAGATGGGAAAACCGTTGAACCACAATAGTGGCACATATCCATAGGCCTGCTAGTCAGCCAGAGAAGAAGAGATATAGAATACTTGGAGAAGTAAATGGCAGAGAAACTGACCCAGCACTGAGAAATGAGTGGGAAGTGGCAATTACTGAGGTGGAAAAAGCAAAATGGTGCAAGCTTGTAAATACTGTATATGTACCATTAGTTTTATTTCCTTATTTAATGTAAAGTTTTCAAGCAGGCTTGCATCACATTGACAAAACAAATCTCTAATATGTGAAAACATCCTTGGCAATAAACCCAGTTCTGATTCTGGTACTGTGCTTTGGCCTGTGTGTTATTAACATACAGTATTAATGTATAAATATTAAAGCGACCAACATATGTACTGTAATGATAATGACATTAATGTTGGTCACAAGCTGCTGCTGCTGCTGATATGAATAATTGTCATTAGACAACATAACATATATTGAAACCCAATAAACACAATTCACGCACCCGTTTCTTCAGTTCAGCTAAAGAACTTTAAATCGCTCCATCATTTCACTAGTGCTTGGATACCATCAAAGTAGAAAGTTTTCTAAGTATGCCGGAGCCATGATCGGACTTCCTTCCCAGGAACTCCTCTAACGTGGAAATGGCTTGGAGCGACATCAGGACTGTACGGGGATGTGGCAATAACTCCCAGCTGAGTTCCTGTAATGCGCAAGTGTTGTTTGTATACAGTTCCCACAGACAGATGCATCTGTTCTTCAACTTCTCGACAAGTTTTTCAAGGCATTACACTTACTGAATATTCACGGGAACAACTGCAGTCAGTTGGCCAGGATCATCATTCTCAGGCATACTGCCTTTTTATTGAGGCTAAGAGTCTCATCACCGTACTTTGTTTGAAGTCATCTGTAAATGTCAATTGGTTTTTACGCCTTCATTCACGAGAAATCTCATCAATGGTCTGACTTTAATGCCCCTCGTAACCGTCAAGATTTGGTCAGTAAAGCCTTGGAAAATGATGGCAGGTTAACACTTTGTCATTTTAGTATAAAAACATTCATGCTACTCAGGCCCTGGACTGAAATTTGTTATTTTAGCTCTGCACTGAAGCAATGAAGCATTAAGCAGGCTACCGCAACCAAGTAATGGAAGTAAACAGTTTGGCCAAAGCAATGCAGACACTTGAGCATAAGACTAATATGTCCTTGCAGACCACTAGATTTTGGTGCAGGACTGTGAGGATTTGTTTTCATTTTGCTTCAACAAGAGCAATACAGTAGCAAAGTCCAGATGTTGGATGTCTTGATGGAGTTTACTTTGTTCACTGTCATGGTAGAACAGTTTTTTAGAACCTCGGAATTCCGGTAAAGAAAAACTGTATTGTTACAGCATGAAAAAAATCACTCACTCGCTCACTCACTCACTTACAGTATCATCTACACCACTTTGTCCTGTATACAGTATCATGGGTGGCCTGCATTCTATTCCAGCAAAGACTTAGCACACAAGGTTGGGTACATCCTGGGCACCCTCACAAGCTCATTCACACATTATGGCCAATTTGGGAACGCCAGGTAGCTTAATCTGCATGTCTTTGGACTGTGGGAGGAAACCGGAGTACGCGTAGGAAACCCACCAAATCAAACCCGGACCCTGGAGGTGCAAGACAACGGCACTAACCACTACGCCACAGTGCCGCTGCACAAAAAGATATCCTTTACAAATACAGTATGTGCCTTGTGGCACCAGTTTGGGGATAAATCAGATATGGGAGTGATGGCCACAAAATGTAATAAAATTCTACATCCGTAGCCTTTCCTTTGTTGTGGGTATATTTTAGTGACCTATAATATCTTGATAAAAGAGGAGGGGTTAATATTGTTTTGATTTCAGGAGCTTTCCTTCTGAACCCTCCCTATCTACCTGTTACCAGCAAGAGCCCTATTCTCTTGAGGAATTTGTTTTCTTTGATTTTAGAACTGATGCCTTGGGATTTGTCAAGCAAACTTAGCCATACAAGTGAAAAAAGCACCAGTATTCACAATTAGGGTAACAGAGTGGTGTAAGGGGTGGCAGCACGGTGGCTTAGTGGCTTGCTCTTTCACCTTGCACCTCCAGGGCCTGTGTTTGATTCCTACCTCAGGTCTGTGTGCATCGAGTTTGCATGTTTTCCCCGTGTTTTCTTCAGGTTCTTCGGTTTCCTCAAATAGTCCAAAGACATGCAGATTAGGCTGAGTGGCGTTCCCAAATTTCCCGTAGCGTATATGTGTGTAACCTCCAGTGGATGGCAAGGTGTACCCCACAGTCTCCTGGAATAGGCTCCACGCCCCCCTGTTGCCTATTACACAGGATAAAGCAGTATGGATGATGAGTATGTGCGAGTGTCAATGGGGGGTTTTGGTGTTGGAGAGAAAGAGAAAGACCAGATGAGAGCAGAACAATGGAATTAACAAATGCATGAACAAAAGAACTGAAAACAAACATTGTCCGCAATTTAGCGTAATACTTAACCCACTTTTTTGGAAAGAACAGCGATGCAATCGCAGGTCTCCTGGGGAGAGTAAACAATAACCAAGGGGCGTGACTGAGGCGTGTATATGATCTCAACCCTCTGCATGGGCTCTTCTATATCCCTTTTCTCATCTTTTGTTTTATCCCTGATCTCTCTTTCGTGCTCTTTTCACTGACTCATTTCCTCTCATCTAACCCTTTTTATATCCTGTCACCTCTCTGTATTTCCCATAACCCTTGCTTCTTCTTCCTGCAAGTAGACATGCCAAGGGGAAGCAGCCTTTGATGCATGAAAGCTTGATTTTTGTTTACCTACATACTGTACAAATACCAGTAGGGGAAAAAGTGTGCAAGTGGGAAGACTTGCACGAAGCCAATCCTTTCCTCTTGTATTCTTTTCTTTTCTTCCAACCTGTCCTCCTCCACTGCCTCCTCTTCCTCTCCATTACATAGAAATCCTGATTGCTTCAACCCTATATAACCGGCCAAAGCGTTAAACTTTTATAACAGCATAACGTGGCCTTTGTTTCAACCACAATGCACTAAACAAGTTGTGTTACAATGCCTCTGAAACGAACAAAGCCTTCCTAATCTTTGCTCGGCAACAGTAATTACCCCCAACAAAGAACTTTATTAGAATTCTCTGTACCTATTTACACAGTTTCTTAGGCTTGTAAGATTCAAAAACAATTATGTAAAAAAGAATTATATGTAGCAGTGTTCACAGTATGGTGTACTATATTTATAATTGTAGTATTGTTATAACTTCACAGCTGCCAGTTAAAGAAAGTCATCATATCACCTGAAATCAATATATAACCAGTTTAATTTAGATTTAAAAGACATTATATGAAAAGGGTTTGGAGCTAACTGTCTAAGCTGAAATTTTAATATCAATCAAATCAAACAGCTTCAAAAAGTACAAATCTATTTAATTTTATGCACACAATTGTTTTAGTGCCTGGTTTTTAGGATCACTCTAATTCTCACTGAAATAGTACACTTAAATTACCAATTCAAATTAATATCTTAGGATAAATAAAATAAATTACACTTATCTTAATATGGACATCCAAAAGATGTCAACAGTGTGCATCCCATGACCAGATAATTAAGATTTGATGTGTATGAACTTTAATGATTAATCATTATCCAAGTAATTGTATTAACTGAGAATGTTTTTCGTAGTATTTCTCCATAGCTTTAATATCTATTAACCTAATCACCACAAGAGGGCACACTTCAGTTCAATATTGTACATTGGATTTTTAGGAGCTTTTTGGACAAAAGCATTTTTATGGTGGTATTGTTTTGTTTGTTATTGGTTTATTTAAACCAGTTGGACTTCTTTAATTTGTTCATTTGTAATTTTTTTTGTTTAAACCATTTGGGCTTTTGTTGATTAATTTATCTTGCGCAACTAATTGTTTAAGACGCTTTAGATTAAACTTCTATGGAGAAAGAAAATGTGCATCTTGTTACCATCTATCAATGATTGAGTGTTGACGTGTTCAACTATCAGTTAAGAAAAACATGGAAAATTTGCAGGCCTGTTAGATCAGAAGACATTCATAAAAGGGGATGTCTTTTATATGAATGTGTTGCCAAAGAAATTTAAATGTTCACGGTTAGGGTTAGGTTAGGACCAGGTAAGATTAGATCTTTCAATTGATGCCAGTTTTTGACATTTTTGGATATCTTTTAGGTATAAAATTTATACTTATCACATTAAAAAGACCCAAAACAGATCGATTGACAAACCCAATCTGGCCCAGATTTTAGTGTTTACTGGGATTTTAACTGAATATGTATCTAGGTGTCACTGGCCTCGTTTGCAAAATGCCGTCTCCTCTCACGGAATCCAGTCATAACACCATCTGTTGTATTTTGAGCTGCCAAATAACAAGCACTATGGTTGTATTCGGAGAGGAGAGAGGTCATGAGGTCAAGTGGGGATTGAAGCAATCGGACCACCGTTTGTTTTGCCATTGTCTTTATATACAGTATGGATACTACAGACTGAAGGAGGGAGAGAAAATGTAAAATAATTATACACCATCACTAAATAGATTGAGCAAATTCATTTTGTAGATCTTAGATCTTTCATGTTTCATCAGCAACAAATTAGTTGGATTTTTTCAACCATATGCTTTAGATTTCTAAAACGAGACCATATGCACTATCGTTTACCATTTTCCTCAGTTTCCTAAGTCTAAATATATTTCACTGAAGATTATCTCTACATATAAAGCCTGGTAGTATTCTATGTCCTCATATATTAGTTATAAATAAACAAATTGTTAGTTAAAGAATTGTGGCTTTGAGAAGAGTGCTAGTGCTCCATTCATGAGTCGATTCCATGGCCACCGTGTGTAATGGTCCTGTAGATGGAAGGTACGTAAGAGCAGCTGCTGTGACAGATGCTGCATTCCGTAGAAGTGTCACCTTCTCCTTTGTGGGCACTAATGAACACAAAAAGTTGGGAGGAATACAGAAATAAATAACAAACAGCAGGTCGATCCTAGTCCATTACAAATGGCAGCTTTTAAATTCTTGTATGTTAGCCCTGTCGTGGTTTCTTTTCCATGAATGAATCAAAACCATTCTACATTTTTCATATGTAGAAAAGGTTATCACACATATTAACATCACACCTATTCTACAACCAATCCTAATATAGTAATATATCCAAAAACCTACAGTATAAATGGGAAATAGATACAACAACTGCAATCCAAATAGCTCTACAGATCCACCAGCACTACCAGCATCACCATCATCCACAAAATGCAGCAAATTGTGCAGACTGTGCGGCCACAGTTTACAGTCAAGGAGCTGTGTGATATTTTTAAGGAAAATGGGTGTTTCATAATCTCTTTTCACATGAACTGCTCCATCAGTACCATAACCAGCACCACACAACACCCAAAACAGCTGTTTCCCAACATTGGTTACTCATCCATAAACAAATAACTAAAACCGACCATTACTTTTTTCCTTTCCTAGCTTTAATTGTGAACTTCATTTTATATTTCTTTGCTTTGCCACTGCTTTGCCAAAAAGAAAGTTGCACATTTTGATATTTTATATATTATATAGGAATAATGTTTTATTCATGTGTGACAATGACCCAGAACCACTCTTTCACAATTTTACTCCTGGAATTGGTCGTGCTATAATGGAAGAAAAACCTACCCTGGTCATTCAGTACATTCAGGTCATCAGCTGACTTTTTAATTTTATTGCTACATAATGTTGCTGAGTCTAGACCTCATGACCTTTTTCCATTGCTCCAAAGTCCAATATTCAGAAGCCTTTATTGTGATTAGTAATCACAATAAAAAGTGGTTTTCCTATGGACACACAGCTTTCACTTTCACTCCTAAACATACTGTACTGTAGCGGTGATTTCGCCTGTCATTGTTTTATGATGCAACTTCACCAAGCATGTTTTTTTTCTGACCACATCTTTTCCCCAAAGTTATCGTTTCAACACTATCCTCTTCGTCTATACCGCTTTATCCTGTATTCAGGGTTGCGGGAGACCTGGGGCCTATCGACTGGAGACTTAGGGCGCGAGGCAGGGTACACTCTGTCTGGGTGTCAATCCATAGCTGGGTACACACACATACAGACACTACAGGCAATTTGGGAACACCAATTAGACTAATATGCAGGTCTTTGGACTGTGGGAAGAAAACCGGAGTACCCACCAAGCACAGGGAGAACATGCAAACTCCATGCACACAGAGAGACGGAAATCGAACCCGGACCCTGGAAGTGAAAGGTGACAGTGCTAACCACTACACCACCGTGCCGACCTAGCGCTATCATTTCCAGTTTTAATAATGCATTAGTCATTTCTTAACCAATAGTTTGACTGATCTGACGTGGTGAACTTTTTTTTGGCAGTGTAGTGATGGGGCCAGGGGTAGCTCAGTGGTTAAGGCATTGGACTACAGTTCAGAAGATCCCAGGTTCAAACCCCACAACCACCAAGTTTCCCTTGTTGGGCCCTTGAGCAAGGCCCTTAACCCTCAACTGCTCAGATGTGTAATGAGATAAAAAAAAATGTAAGTCGCTCTGGATAAGAGCGTCTGCCAAATGCCTAAATGTATGACTAGATGATTATACACTTTATGTCTGCACATTGCTCTCTCCATGAAATAATATTAAAAAGAAAGCTATTTATTGCCTAGGTTTAACACTCTGTCATGTGCAGCGGTAAACACTGCACCACTCAGGCTGCTTTGGATGAAGCTGTGTACATTTCTTGTGGCAAGACCAGAGAACTGAACATTATATCCGGAGATTCCTGAGGTATGATAGTTTTCGAGTTTTCACTTCTTCTCCCTGAGATATTATTCATATTTTTACATTTCTTTCTAATGAAAATGGCTCTTCTTTGCTGGGAGTACAGTATAGCTCATGGATTTGAACCCGTTAACCCTCTATAGCCCTTGGTGTAACCATACGACAGCTGTTCTCTATTTGTGATCATTTAAGTCCTTCATTGTTAGTCTTTTTTAAGCCAGAAAGTTTCAGCGAACTCAAACCATTCTTCATGTACAGTACCTTGACAGAAAGAGGCGCCACTGCATCGATGAACTCAAAACATTTTTCAATTACCTTGACAGAAAGGGAGGGTGCCGCATCAGTGCATCTTCCTTTCAAGCACCTTGGGAACCAACCAAAGGATTACTAGTGTGAAATTAAAGAAAGGGGCAGTGCTTCTGGAGAGTGTCATTCAATATTAGAGTTTCAAGACACTTCCACCAATGCTGATTGACTCATCTGCTGTTTTTAGTGTGAAGTGCATTCCATCAGGTACTGTACAGTACCAATGCGACAACAAGAACTGCCAATGTAGAGGTTGCTTAGTTTGAGATGAGGCAGTCATTGGAATATAAATTATTGATATTTTTCATCTCTTCTTCACCCCCAGCAATTCTTTCATGCTCCACTAGGAGGGTTGAATTATGTGAATATGAAATGTGAATAAATAAACATTTAAGCATGACAATAAGATTTACGATGAATAATGCACGGGTTTTGGAATTCATAGATGTTTCTAGCCAGAGATATACAGCCACATAAAGACACACGTGTGTTCAAATCGACTTTTTATAGCCAGGCAATATTTTGTTCTTTTTCTAAGGTGACAAGTACTGAACTGTACTCTACTGTTTGTATGCATTATACACCATATTACATTATATAAAGAATAAATCATATGATGAACGTGCATGCATTAAAATAAGATGGACATCACCTTTTCAAGGGTATACTTAGCACTTGGGAGCCATGACATTAAAAATGTAAAAGGTAGAAAAACAAAAAAAGACCTCTTTCCATATAGAATAATATAGCACATACTGTAGCTCGGCATGACAAATATGACTCTGTGAGACAATGTGACTCTATAGCAATAGAGATGTGGCCTGTGAGGATGGAGATGGGACCTACGGGAATACAGTCAGGATGGAAACATTATGTTATGTTACTTCAAACACATTTATTGTACTCTCACTAGTTACCTTTGTGTCTTTTCCACCCTATCCTATATGAATTTTGCTTTGGCTGTGCAGTTTTATGCGACATTGGTGATGACACTAATTTAGCTTTTTATGCAGGAGCCAGTGTTGCCTGCTGTGTGGTATGAAATCTTTTTGAAAACTGCTGCAAGAACTACAGGTAACACCTTTCTTTAAAGGTCACATCTGTAATGGTCTATAAATAAATTCATGACATGTTACAATAAAATAATTATACTGGTATACTTTATATATACTGTATTTTATATAGATATATAGGAAGGGTGTCCTGTGGACTACAGGACGGATCTTTTGTTATTTTGTTTAAAATATAATTTTTGGTTCAATCAGTGGTTAGAATTACTCCATTTCTGTTTCAATGTGTTCGACAAAGTGGAAAACTGCACTCTGCTGCAATTATTGCCCCCAAGGGGGGCAAAACCAGTTATTAGGATTAGGGGCAATTACTTTTTCACATAGGTCCAGGTACTGTAGGTTTGGACTGATTTCTTTCCCTTAATAAATGAAATAATAATATAGTTTATTTAATATACAAAATGTAATATAATTAATTTGAATATAATTATAATATTACACCCCTCCTTGAACCACCACCTTACTGTGGTGGAGGGGTTTGCGTGTCCTAATGATCCTGGGATCATCCAGCATAATTATTGCCCCCCGGCTCGGGGCCTGTACATTGGGGTTCACCGCAGTGGACGAGAGGGTGGCCTCCCTCTGCCTTCGGGTGGGGGGACGGATCCTTACTGTTGTTTGTGCTTATGCGCCGAACAGCAGTTTGGAGTACCCGCCCTTTTTGGGGTCTCTAGAGGGGGCGCTAGAGAACGTCCCTCCTGGGGACTCCATTGTTCTGTTGGGGGACTTCAATGCTCACATGGGCAATGACAGTGAGACCTGGAAGGGCGTGATTGGGATGAACGGCCCCCCCGATCTGAACCAGAGTGGTGTTTTGTTATTGGACTTCTGTGCTCGTCACGGATTGTCCATAACGAAAACCATGTTCAGGCATAAGGGTGTCCATATGTGCACCTGGCACCAGGACACCCTAGGCCGCAGTTCGATGATCGACTTTGTGGTCGTGTCGTCGGACTTGCGGCCACATGTCTTGGACACTCGGGTGAAGAGAGGGGCGGAGCTGTCAACTGATCACCATTTGGTGGTGAGTTGGCTCCGTTGGCGGGGTAGGATGCTGGTCAGGCCTGGTAGACCCAAACGTATTGTGAGGTTCTGCTGGGAACGTCTGGCAGAGTCCCCTGTCAGGACGAGCTTCAACTCCCACCTCCGGCAAAGCTTCAACCACGTCCTGGGGGAGGTGGGGGACATTGAGTCCAAATGGACTATGTTCCGCGCATCCATTGTCGAGGCGGCCGACCGGAGCTGTGGCCATAAGGTGGTCGGTGCCTGTCGCGGTGGCAACCCAAGAACCCGTTGGTGGACACCGGCGGTGAGGGATGCCATCAAGCTGAAGAAGGAGTCTTACCGGGCCTTTTTGGCTGGTGGCACTCCGGAGGCAGCTGATAGGTACCGGCAGGCCAAGCGGAATGCAGCTTCGGTGGTTACTGAGGCAAAAACCCGGGCGTGGGAGGAGTTTGGGGAGGCCATGGAGAATGACGTCCAGACGGATTCGAAGAGATTCTGGTCAACCATCCGGCGTCTCAGGAGGGGAAAGCAGTGCACGGTCAACACAGTGTATAGTGGGGATGGTGCGCTGCTGACCTCGACTCGGGACGTTGTGGGTCGGTGGGGGGAGTACTTCGAAGACCTCCTTAATTCCACCAACATGCCTTCCGATGAGGAAGCAGAGTCTGGGGACATAGAGGTGGACTCTTTCCAGAGGTGGAGGTGCTTTGTGGACTTGGAGAAGGCATTCGACCGTGTCCCTCGGGGAGTCCTGTGGGGGGTACTCCGGGAGTATGGGATATCGGATTCCCTGTTAAGGGCTGTCCGGTCCCAGTACAACCGGTGTTGGAGCTTGGTCCGCATTGCCAGTAGTAAGTCGGACCTGTTTCCGGTGAGAGTAGGACTACGACAGGGCTGCCCTTTGTCACCGATCCTGTTCATAATTTTTATGTACAGGATTTCTAGGTGCAGCCAGGGCGTTGAGGGGGTACAGTTTGGTGGGCCCAGGATTGGGTCACTGCTTTTTGCAGATGATTTTGTTCTGTTGGCCTCATCACCCTGTGACCTACAGCTCTCACTGGATAGGTTCGCAGCCGAGTGTGAAGCGGCTGGGATGAGAATCAGCACCTCCAAATCTGAGGCCACGGTCCTCAGCCGGAAAAGGGTTGGGAGTGAGATCCTGACCCAAGTTGAGGAGTTTAAGTATCTCAGGGTCTTGTTCACGAGTGACGGTAAAATGGAGCGGGAGATCGACAGGCGGATCAGGGCAATGTCTGCAGTGATGCGGGCTCTGTATCGGTCCGTCGTGGTGAAGAAGGAGCTGAGCCAAAAGGCAAAGCTCTCAATTTACCGGTCGATCTATGTTCCTACCCTCATCTATGGTCATGAGCTGTGGGTAGTGACCGAAAGAACAAGATCGCGAATACAAGTGGCCGGAATGAGTTTCCTCCGCAGGGTGTCTGGGCTCTCCCTTAGAGATAGGGTGAGAAGCTCAGTCATCTGGGAGGGGCTCAGGGTAGGGCCGCTGCTCCTCCGCATCGAGAGGAGCCAGATGAGGTGGCTTGGGCATCTATTTAGGATGCCCCCTGGACGCCTCCCTTGTGAGGTGTTCCGGAAAGAGACCCCGGGGAAGACCCAGGACATGATGGAGCGACTATGTCTCTCGGCTGGCCTGGGAACGCCTTGGGATCCCCCCGGAAGAGCTGGAAGAAGTGGCCGGGGAGAGGGAAGTCTGGGCATCCCTGCTGAAGCTGCTGCACCCGCGACCCGACCTCGGATAAGCTGAAGAAAATGGATGGATGGATGGATATAATATTACAATTTGTTTGATGATCAAAGTATTTTAAGTGTAACAAATATGCAAAAAGATATTTTCACACTTTTTCACTTTATGTGCAATATTGATTTACTGCGTACATTTTCATAATTTATTATAATATCATAATTTGATATGATAATTATAATCATAATTTTTCTATTTTCCATTTCACTGCAAGGTGCATCCCAAACCATGTCTATTGTGATCCATTACACCTATAATATGTCAGTTTGCATGCAGTGAACAGTTTGCATTCATCACATCCTGTACATATGGTCCTCATTTAAATATGTTACCGAATTTTACTTCAAAACGTGTTTGCGACAAAGATCTGAAAGCATCCTCAATCAGATCTTTTTAAAATTAGAAACCTGTGCTTTCTGACTGCTTTACACTTGTTGTCCATTTACAACACTTAACATTGTATTTGAAACAATTTGTGGTCATGCAGAGTTAAATGAGTCTCGGGAACTTGTGGTATACTTGTGCTAGATCCGTTGCAAGTGTGTGTTTGTGGCCATTGCGCACTATCATTAGGAGAATTATAGTTCAAACTTAAGAAAAGGGTAAAGCGTCAAAACCTGGTCAACCTTTTTTTTGTGCAGTCTGGAAAATACAACAAACTTCAGGGGTATATTTTTACGATTTTTATCTTTGTACATATTCGTGTACATGTGGTCCTTAATGTTATGCCATGTTTTATCCCAGTATAGTCTTTTTTAAATTATTTACAGTTACAGTACATGGTTGCAGTTCACCAGATCTTTTTAACAATGGTGTCAGTGCTAATGACTTTATTCTTTTTTAATGACCTTTTCGAATGCCGAATGCAGGAATAAGCCTTATTTGCTATAGAACAAAATCCTGCAAAAAAAAGTCAATTTCTGATGCAAGATAAGATCTAGAACCCTGTAAATAACCTGAAATACTAATTGAGTCTTGTTTTTTTCTTTTCTCTTTCTTGTATTATTATCCTGCCTATAATATTTTTATTATTCCAGACCTTGTGTAAAAGTGTTAACAGGCTGGATGAAGTGTAATCTCTCTAGCTTTAATGATTCATTTTGAAATTGAAATGACAATTAAGAAATTGCCAGTATTGTAGTATTGTCAGTCAAGCTGATTTCAGACCACCCACATCCATCAAATGAACAGCTGATGACTGCAATTTCCTTACAAGCGACATCTACTCGGTCATTGCCTAAGAAGGTAGCTGACAAAACTCTGACAATCTTAACAGGCTATAAAGGTTCTAGTATTAAAGCAGCACATAGAGTACAACCGATAGCAATCAGTTAAATGGCTGGGATTTGGCTGAAGATGACTTTTATTTGGAAGTGAGTAAGATGATGTTATGATGTATTGGACAATAATACTGTATATTTGTGAATGTAAAAGGTAATAAAGAACGGTGTAGTTACAGGAATATGATTTGTTATTTAACAAATTCCTTTCAAATTTCTTTCACATTCTTCCAAATTCTGGCACTATAATATTCTCATGAACCTGGATCAGATCGCGCAGTACGCAACATGATTTAGATCCTTCAGAGCAAGTATTGGTCCAGTAACTGTTTGCTACTGTAACATTACGCTTTTAAAATAATTTTTCAGTTTACAATAATTGCCTACTTCATCACCGCGGATCATACATCATATAAGAAGTTTTATGTTCTCCCCCAGCCTGTATCCCTGTAATAACTTTGCCGTATGTAAATCATCATGCCTTGGAAACTGGAAGCCTAAAATATGATAAAGGCAAAGGTGATCAGATTTTCTTTCTCCAGCGCTGTTCATTGAAAATATACTGTAATGACTTTTGAAAATCCATCACCAATACAGTACATTCACCAACAAAATGTTTCGCAGCTGTTTATTTTCTTATTGGGCATTATTTGTTTTTTTTTTCCGTTCCATGCAATGACATCTGTGCTCAGTTTCTATGCAATTTTCACAAACATTAGACATTTTAATTGCTCATTAATATGACAAAACTGAGCTTTGATCCAGAATTGGATTATTTCTAGAGATGTTCCGATACCATTTTTTCCCTCCCGATACCGATTCCGATACTTGGGCTCAGGGTATCGGCCGATACCGAGTACCGATCCGATACCTGGGTGTGTATCTGTACTGTGTGTGTATGTGTGTATATATATTATATATTTCTTTTTTAAGTAAAATACTACTAGCCCTGTGTAACGGGTTCGACCCTAAGTGCACGGGCGACACCATGAAACACGGACACGAGGTGAGGTCTTACAGGAAAAAGGGTAATTTATTTAGAAAAATGGGTAAGGAAAGGGTTAAAGGCTCTCTGCGGTCTTTTCCCCTTCGGCGGCAGGGATGCGAAGGCGGGCTCTACGCGGAAGTGAAGGTGCCGCGGGAGCTCGCACAGCTCGTTCACGTGCTCCTCTCGCAGAGATCAAAGGCGCCCCCCCCCCTTTTTAAAGTCTCTGGGGCGCATCACATCGCCCCGCTCTTGTGCCACTGTCTCTCATAAAATCCACCGCGTCGCAAAGTCCAGCTTCCCAACAGTCAGACCCCGAGCTACACTCCCCGCTGTGTTTTATAGCGGCGATAGCTCATGGGCAGTTGCCTGATTCTGCGGCCCTGCTACTTCACATACCTAAAGGGGGGGGGAGGCCGCCTAACTAGTGAGCGAGGAGCGCACGCCCATTCAATTTGGGCGCACGCCCATCACAGGCGCATGCCGTGACACTCTGTAAGTTAGCTAAGCTAGCAAAGCTAGCGGGCATAAATAGGTTACGTTTAGGAAAATGGTATCGGATCGGTACGTGGACTCAAGTACTCGCCGATTCCGATGCCAGCTTTTTTTGTGGTATCGGCAGCATTTCCGATACCAGTATTGGAATCGGAACAACCCTAATTATTTCCCTATAAATTACCGGCATTTACAGTAATGCCCTGGTGATCTATCATCGTTGATCCCTTTTACACATTAGACTATTTGAATATCAATATTTTGTTTGGTTTATTGTTAATTACATTTATGCAAAAGACATAAAATTCGTCTACGAAGTCATTGTGTGCTCTGTGACCATGATACACAGTGCCTGTTTAAACATCCATGCATACTGTACAGTAGTGTAATGTATTATTATTATTATTATTATTATTATTATTTTACACAAATTAGAATGCAACTTAAACTATAACAGTGATTCTCAAACATTTTCTGTCATTCCCCACTTAAGGGGGTGGGCGAATTTTCAAGCCCCACTTGTCAACAAAATGATAACGAAATCGGCCAAGTTTACTATTTATTGAAATATCAATTTCTAAAGCAATAAGATCAAATAACACCAAGTTCAAAACAGATCAAATACACGTGCAATTGTTGTAACAGGCTTACTTCGTCACTTATCTAGAGCTTACTTTCAAAGAAGTCGAGTGGCTTATTAGCGTGACTGGGGCGTGTTGTCTCCAAGTGTCTTCCTAATTTGTTGGGTCTCATACTGTCTGCTGCTAGCGGTTTAAGATACAAAACACACACAGGTCTCTCCTCTGCCCCCACCATCCCCGCTATAAATCCAAGCGCTACAGAGGCTTCATCATGTTTTCCTTTCGGCTGGCTTTTTGGTTGATAGTGCTGAATCGCCTTGCTTTTTTGTGGTCCATGCAACAAATGTACCCAATGACGTTATTATGCCCACTACATACAGTACAGTACGCTACTGACCCGGTTTGTGTCCGCGGTAAAGTTAGTTTCCTATTCGCATCTCCGAATTCAGTAGCTGTGTAAATAAACCCGCAAATAAGATACCCACATATATTTCCTCTCTACATTGTCTTTAAGCTACACCCGCCTTAAATTATACATGTTTAAAAGCATAAACATCATTATTCTCTACAGCGCAGCAAATGATTTAGGGATCATCGCAAAATGCCGCACACCAACAAAAAGCGTAGAACCATGGATCTTCCCTTTTGTTCAGCACCTGATCAAAAAGCAACTTTGTTGCCACACCGGAAACTAGAAATGCCAGACTAGTACTGACTGATAAGATATAAATTTTTAACAAAAATACAGAAACACCAGCATACAAATTGGAATAAATGAAATTACATATACATATAATACCGAATGTTTCCTTATATATTGTTCACCTGCAATTAACATGCCGACGTTAAACCGTTATTGCACTATGGTTCCATTTGTTCTCTGATGTTATTTTAATTTTCAGTACGTGTATTAATGATCCATTTCTTTGCATGTGATAATTTTGTTTCGAGTGTCCGATCTTTATTGTCAATAAAGAAAAGCATGAATTAGAATAGTTACTTTCCTATTATTTTCCACTAATTCTCTCCCGTTCATTGCGCCACACCTGTCATGCCTGTATTCCCCACTAGTGGGGCGCGCCCCACACTTTGAGAACCACGGAACTATAAAAACAGGTCTGTCCTACCATTTCCTGTGTTTTTAACAGTGCTGCATAACCTGAGAGTGTCAAGTTCTAGGACAAAGCCTTATGGGCAGATACATTTATCTCCACCTTCTCCAGATTGATGAAACGAGGAAAGTGTGAAAAACACCTTATCTGTAAAACTTGTTGACATGGACAAATATGCCTGCCAATGCAGCCAAGTTCTCGTGTCTGGTCTTTTCTTAAAGCAGTTTTATGTAAATGAAAACATGACACCATAGTCATTCAGCCATTTAGAGCTTTTCTTGCTGTCTGCGCCTGGTTAAGCTCATGAAGGGGTTGGGCTGGGAGGGTGTGGGATGATGATGATCTTTAGTTTATTAATCCCTTAAGGAAAGCGTGCAATTTTATAAATGTATTATTTACATATTTAGTGCTATTAACATAATACTTATGTCACTTAAAAGCTTATATTGCCTGGAGCAAAACAAACCCAAGATTGACTTTCTAGCATGCATGTTTCAGTTTTGTTAACATATTGTCTTTGCATTCCTGAAATATTTTATATAAGACCTAATACCTCTATTCGACTGGCTAGTTGATGTGTCAATCTCTCTAGAGCTGTGATTCATACAGTAGGTAGATTTGACTTGAATAGATTAATTTCAAATCAATGGACATCAAAATTTTCATTCTGATAAGATTCAACAGCACTCAAGTTTACTGTCTAAGCAGCTTTATTTCTTATAGGTTGTGAAATTTAAAAACTACAAGCACTGTCTAATAAACACTGTCTAAAAGTCTGTGTAAAGTCTACTATTGTTTGTCTAAATGTCTTGTTTTCTTCGGGCTTTATACTCCAGTCCAGTTAGTTAAGAGTGCTGCGTTCCGATCGGTAAGTAGTTTCTGAGAAGTAGACTGCAGAGGGATCAGGAAGCACACTTTGAAGTGCACTGCGGCACGGACAGCAGCACGCGGCACTCCACTACTCTTCCTGTGATATCCCGGATGTGAAGACCAGCATTTTAGCGACCTGAATTTTGTTACCTGAATTTTATTACATGAATTTTACTACCTGAATTTTGTTACTTGAATTTGTAAGATTGAAAAATAATAAAGATTGTATTTTTAACACCTGAAAATATTTTTGAACAGCAATTTATTAACCTGAATATTTTTGCATTGAATTTTAAATGCTTGAATTACATTTTCACTTGAAATATACAACCACAATAAATTGCAGTGGCAAAAATTTAAAACTTTGTAAATGCTCTAAGGATTTTTTTCAATTCAGATCAAATTGCAATGCAGAAAAATTCAAAATTTTAATTTCAACACATATTTTTCAGTTCATGTAATTCAACCTGCTATTTTGCTTTCAGGAATTTTGGCACTAATATACTTCCATACAAAGAGATCATCGGACTTCTGTTGTGTGAGTGAAACTTCAAATTAAAGATATGCGTCAAAACTAGTGGAGTATATGTCCGCATCTACAGCAGATATGGTCACAAAACGATTAGATCACTTTTTTTCAAATTTTTTTATTGTGAACTGATGGGTTAAACTCATCTTTATAGCAAATACAATTAAATATCGTTTGAACTAGTCTGTAATTTGTTCTTACTGTAAATTGATTTATTCAGTGCATTTAAAATATATATTTTCATCAGTTAAAATTTAGTTTGCTATTAGATTTTCACTACATTCTTTATCTAATTATTTTTTCTTATTTGCTTTTCTTTTTTTTACGTTACTAAGAGAGCCAATAATTCTGGTGTATTTACGAATCTGTACAATTTAATCCGTTCTGCAATTTAACTTTCTATTGTTGGTGTTCAATTCATTATCAAATGAAAATTATTTAGGACTTAGCAACATTAAATTATTTAAAATTAATACATTCATTAAAATATAACACAGCTTTTGCAGAAAATAGAAACTGCTTGTACCGTCATCATCAAATACTCAAATTTTGCTAGGCTTGTTGTGAATTTATGGGTAGTAGGTACTTCCACCTACTGGATTGGAGTATGGATCAACAACTTGATGAAAAAGATTAATCACTTTGTATGAGAGATCAATCAAGAAGTTCCATATATTTACATTTAGGCATTTGGCAGATGCTTACAAAAGCATAGTATTTCAATGTTTAGTTTGGTACATACTAGGGATGCAACGGTATCAAAACTTCACGATACGGTAATACCTCGGTATGAATGGCACGGTACGGTATTTATTCAATCATTTACAGGAAAAACAAAACTAATGAAGAGACTTGAAAAAAGTGCCAGAAGTGTTTATTAAACAGGATACATGAACACTGTACATATCAATGGCATACAAATTAGCCATCTATCTGTAAACTTTGAAACATAAACTTCATTTTTTCAATTTTAATAACAAAAAATTATTGAACAATGTAAATAAAAAATAGTTTCAATTTAGTATTCTTGAAATTTCAGAAAAAATTAAAATAGCAGCCTACTTATTGCAGCTGGCCCATGTGCTGAATGAGTATTTGAGAACACTCACCTCATTCACTCACTTATTCAGACAGAGACAGGATTTTTTTTTCCCCCTTCCCGTTTCTTTTCAGAGAGAAACCGAAATGACTCGATAAAACTATAGGTCTTCTGAGAAAACTAGCTGATGCAGTGGACGTGAATCTGAAAAGCACATAATGGACAGTAAGTGAAGTTTCTCCTGCTCCGAAGCTGTAAAAGGCGGAGGACAGAAGGCTTCAAACAATGCAGCTAAGAACATCCTGAGGGTACTAGGGCACAAGCCCATGGACAAGCTTTTCCTGCAGAAGCTCCAGCACTGAAACATTTCGGCAGTGGACTGGGTCTACCTGCTTGGCACACACTTGTTGCAGGGGAATACCTCTTGCTAATCCAATAGCTGAGGCGATCCCCTGGTTGAATGGAATCTCTCATCCAGAGCATGTAGAAGCTGCTCTGACCTACGCCACTAGTTGATGCGGTGGACGTAGATCTGAAGAGCACAAGCTGGACACAGTAAGTGAAGTCTCTCCTGCTCCGAAGCTGTAAGTGCGGAGGACAGAAGGCTTCAAAAGAAATAGGGTGCCTGTTGGGTTTATAGAGCATTCGGAAGATAGTTGAGAGAGGATGCAGTTACGTACGTCCTGAGAGTACTAGGGCACAGGCCCGAGGACGGAAACTCCAGCACTGAAACAATTCGGCAGTGGACTGGGTTTACCTGCTTAGCAGATACTTGATGCAGGGGAATACCTCTTGGTAGTGCAATAGATGAGGCAATCCCCTTGGCTGAAAGAGCCCTGATTCCTAGAGGCGGAGTGAGCCCACGCGCCTCATAAGAGAGGGCAATAGCATTGTAAGAGCCATATCGTACTTGTTATGAATTTGTTGTTGTGTTTATTTTAATTTATTTGTTGTTATTTCATTTATTCTACTTTGTTCTATTCATTAGTAAAGCATAAAGCATTAAGTCTGTTACATAAGCCATAAGCTTTAAATTTCTTAGTCATGCATCCATTTTGACAATCGTAAGTTGGTCTGTGATGTCATTCTACTATTACTGTACATGCATTTGTGTGACTGTCGTATGATAGGGAGTTCAGTTTAGATGCGGAAGGCTACGGAAACACAAGCTTTTGAACGTGAGCTGGGAATGTAAGATACAACAACTAGGTTGTTGTAACCGTAAGCTCCCGTAAGTAGAGATATACAACAAGAGTGTTGTTATATACGTAAGCTAAAACTGTAATTTACAAGATACAGCAAATAGGTTGTTGTAAAAGTCAGAGATTTACAAGATGCAGCAACAGGTGTCTGTAATCACAGTGGATTTACTCAAGACGACTGTATGAAGTGTTGATTCTTTGATGCTGACAAAATAAACTACAAGAGACAAAGAGATCGGACTTCTGTTGTGTGAGTGAAACTTTAAACCAAAGCTACGCGTCAAAACTGGTGAAATATGACCCCATCTACAAGCATGTCTCATCCAGAACATGTAGAAACTGCTCTGACCTACGCCACTAGCTGATGTGGTGGACGTAGATCTGAAGAGCACAAGCTGGACACAGCAAGTGAAGTCTCTCCTGCTCCGAAGCTGTAAGCACGGATGACAGAAGGCTTCAAAGCAATAGGGTGCCTGTTGGGTTTATAGAGCTTTCGGAAGATAGTTGAGAGAGGATGCAGTCACGTACGTCCTGAGAGTACTATGGCACAGACCCGAGGACGGAAACTCCAGCACTGAAACAATTCGGCAGTGGACTGGGTTTACCTGCTTAGCAGATACTTGCTGCAGGGGAATACGTCTTGCTAATGCAATAGATGAGGCAATCCCCATGGTTGAAAGAGCCCTGATTCCTAGAGGCGAAGTGAACCCACGCGCCTCATAGGAGAGGGCAATAGCATCTCTCATCCAAAACATGTAGAAGCTGCTCTGACCTACGCCACTAGCTGATGCGGTGGACGTAAATCTGAAGAGCAGTAAAAGGCAAAGCATATCTTGGAAGGCAAGAGGTCCGCCTTGCTACATGAAAATCTCTCCCTGACTACAGGTACTTCGGAGTGGGGCTCCCATTCCCCGTGTGTCAGAGATAGACTGGACAGTACTACTGCTCCCGCATACATGCTGGAATGTAAATTGCCCTGAGGGACAGGAACCTGGTGCGCTAGCTGTTAGCGGCGCGAGCACAGTCCGCCCTGGCGATAATATATGAGACTGCCATAGTGTTGTCCACCGCACTAGGACAGGGCAGCCTCTCAACTGCTGGAGGAAGTGCTTTAGGGCCAGAAATAGAGCCATCATCTCGAGGCAAATGATGTGCCATGCGAGAAGATAGCCTCTCCAGCTCCCTTGGGCTGGACGGTCATCAGAGACCGCATCCCAGCTTGTGAGGGAAGCATCTGTCGATATCCTCAGCGATGACAAGATGAACTTAGAGTGGGACCCAGAGTAGAGACCGGGGTCTGAACCACGTAGAAAGGGTACGAAGCACCTGGCGCGTAACCCATATTGGGGATTGGCCCTAGTGAAATCCCCTGGTTCTTAGCCACAACTTGGAATGCTCTCATGTGCAGAAGGCCCAAAGGTGTCACCGTGGATACAGCTGCCATGAGAGCTAGGATGTCTGAAAGTGAAGGTCACTTTCTGGTCTAGCTTGTTTTCCTTGAGGGTGTTGAGAATGGGTTCGACACGAGCGAGAGACAGCTGAGCCCGCTTACGACCGAATCCCATATGGCACCCAATGTGTTGTCCTATGAACAGGAAAGAGCACGCTTTCGTGGAGTTGGGTCCCAGTCCTGAGAACATAGATGAGCTTCCTGTGTTGTGGCAATGTTTCTGTATGAAAGTAAGCGTCCTTAAATCGATTGTCAGAAATCAATCGCTTGGTAGGGTAGAGAGCAATAACCTTGACAGTCAGCATTTGAACTTTATTATTGATTTTCAGATAGCAGGAGAACCCGCAGAATCTGAAAAATTGGACGCAGCCCCCGTTCCTCTTGGGAACCAAGAATACCGACTGTAGTAGCCTGACTCACTGTCTGGTGGGGGAACATGTTCCATGGCCCCCTTCCCCGGCAGTTTTGTCAACAGATGCGCACTTTCTGGTTTCATGGAAATGGAGACTATGCCATTGAAAAAACAGAAGGTGAAGTGAGAACTGAATCCTGTAGTTCCTCTCTCCAGTGCTTAGTACCCAAGGAGATATACTTGGCAGTAGCTTCCACGCTGCCAGTTTCTCAGAAAAGAGCAAAAGTTTCGGCGGCTTGGTTAAAAGGGGGGGGGGGGGTTGTTAGATGTTCGGCAGCCTGAAACATGGCAGGAAAAACCGAAGAACTAATAGCCTATTGGAGACTGGTGTTGCCCGAAGCACCACCATGCGCCACCCCCATTTATTTTATTTTACATATATATATATATATATATATATATATATATAAAATCAGTCTGACCTCCTGGGGCAGATAGTGAAACGCGGCGCACCCCAATTTTACGAGGAGGTGCCCGGGTCCAAAAAAAAAAACACACTCCTTGTGTTTACGCCTCACAAGAGTCAGACCCGGTCGAGACTGGGTGGCCGACAATCCCGACTCTTGAGCACGGCGGGTAGGGAAATTCCCAAAAGCTTGTTCGTATAACCTCGCCCCAGAACCTAGTGGCGGCTGAGTCAACGACATTGCTAAACCGGCCGGAAGGCGAGATAGGGGCATTAAGGAGAAATGCACAATCCTATCCTTGATGCGCCTGAGATTTAGCCACAGGTGCCTCGTGCGAAAACCGTAGTAGCCATAGAACGGCCGAAAACACGAGCCGTCTGCTTTGTTGCACGAAGAGACAAGTCTGTAGCTCGACATAATTCCAATATGCCTTATCTTGAAGAGCCCCACCAGTACTCAAGTCTCTCAGCAGGTCAGCCTGGTAGGCCTGCAAAACCGCCATGGTGTGCAGTGGAGCACCAAGCTGACCTACTGCCTGAAAAGCTTTTCCCTCCAGGGAAGATAAAAGTCTACACAGCTAGAAAGGAAGTATAAGCTTACCAGGGAGGATGATGTCCCAGGAGAGAGATAGCCTGTGAAGCGTGTCTACTACCTGGGCGTCATCATATAATCCCGCGTTTCCACATCAACTATATTTAAATAAATAAATAAGTCGATGGCAGGAAAAACACAGCATGAATACAGCTTACTCCATGAAAGGGTTAACTCATATGGAGAGAGCTAAGAGGGGAGGGGAGAGCGTCTTTGAGGCTCCGCCCCCCGGCCACCCGACAGAAGCTGCCGTCTACTGTTTTTTTTTTTTTTTAAGTGCTTAAGGTTATTTTCATCTCCGCTAAGCAAGAGAGGAATCCTCGTGATGAGTAGGGTTGGGTACCGAAACCCGGTGCCAATACGGCACCGGTACCTATAGAACCGGTATGTACCGGACCGAAACAGAATGAGAATTTCGGTGCCTCATTTCGGTGCCACTTAAATGCCTGAACTGTCGATTGAAATATTTGTTCTCTAGATTCAGATATTTTTGTAGATTAATCGTTTATTAGATTAAATAAAAAAATTAAAAGCACAAATCATCCGGAAATGAGAGACCATCCGACATGCGCGTGAATGCAGTAACTAACGTTACACTCGCTCTGACGGCAGCAGGCGGTCTACCGATAGCTTAGCATGCTAAAGTAAACAACTCTCGTTAAAATGCCTAAAACTAAACCGTCGAAAGTGTGCCTGCATTTCACAAGAAAGGATTCCGACACCGCGACGTGCAGCGAATGTCTTACAGCAGTTGCGTGTAAAGGCGGAAACACGTTAAATCTAATGAAACATTCGAGGGCAGACGGAATAAAGTTAAAAGCAGACGGAGGCACCGTGTTTAACAGCTTGTGGACAACAGCTGACAATATCAGTGTGGACGACTCCAGTCCCAGTCACACCAACTGTAGCAAAAAGGAGTCACCGATTATGATGACGTCAGCAGCCTTTCCGCAGGTTAGTAGTAGGATAATGTAATGTTAATAGCAAAATGCAAATCTTGCATTCATGCTAACAAATAGTCAAACGATTTGTAAACAACTAATGTAACATGGATTCTGTTTATAATTATGGCTTTCGAGCCTGTACTAGTAGCACTACAACAGTGACCCCATTTACCATTGTAAAGAAGGCTATGCATGTCCTGTGCAGAGCAATAAGTCAGGAAAGGTGTCATATTTTGACAGAAAAGGCAAATATGGTGAAATTTCTGCAAAAGAATTGCTAAAATTTGAAGCTTACATATTCATATATACTTTAAACTTTTAATATATTGTTAAATTTTAAGCATAAAATTTTTTGTTCAATAGAAATTCATTCTTGAGTCATTAGTTTAATGACTTTGAGGCTTAAAAGTATCGGTTCAGGCACCGTTTTGGCACCGGTACCGTTTTCAAAGTATCGATTTGGCACCGGTATCGAAAAAAACCCAAACGATACCCAACCCTAGTGATGAGACGCGGAAGAAAAGGGGCTTACCTCTGTCTGCCGCAGCTCTGTCAGATGCATGAGTTTTAAGCCAGGAATGCGCGGCGCGCGCAGCACTAGTCGAAGCAGTGTAGAGATCGCACTCCAATATGGATTATCACACACGGAGGGATATCTAGTTTAAACTCGCCATATTGGTGAGTTAAACACCTTCTTATTTTGCTGGTTTAAACACAAACACGCTTAAAACAAGGCTTTGAAGACAAATGATCTGAGGTTTGATGCCGGCTCACCTGTATTTATAGCCTCCACCTGCATCTGATCAGATGACGTCACCTGGTCGAGGCTATATATAGCCAAAAACTTTGGCCTGTTTTCACAGCATGCTTCACGACCGGCAACGCGACAAAATGGTTCCCATAGCGTTTTACGCAGCATCAAAGTGTAGCCTTGAAAGGGACCAACATTTTTGTTTTTAACAGTAATTGCAGAATGGCAAGTTGACTGTGTGTATATACTGTGTGTATGTATATATATATATATATATATATATATATATATATATATATATATACAGTGGTGTGAAAAACTATTTGCCCCCTTCCTGATTTCTTATTCTTTTGCATGTTTGTCACACTTAAATGTTTCTGCTCATCAAAAACCGTTAACTATTAGTCAAAGATAACATAATTGAACACAAAATGCAGTTTTTAAATGAAGGTTTATGTTATTAAGGGAGAAAAAAACCTCCAAATCTACATGGCCCTGTGTGAAAAAGTGATTGCCCCCCTTGTTAAAAAATAACTTAACTGTGGTTTATCACACCTGAGTTCAATTTCTGTAGTCACCCCCAGGCCTGATTACTGCCACACCTGTTTCAATCAAGAAATCACTTAAATAGGAGCTACCTGACACAGAGAAGTAGACCAAAAGCACCTCAAAAGCTAGACATCATGCCAAGATCCAAAGAAATTCAGGAACAAATGAGAACAAAAGTAATTGAGATCTATCAGTCTGGTAAAGGTTATAAAGCCATTTCTAAAGCTTTGGGACTCCAGCGAACCACAGTGAGAGCCATTATCCACAAATGGCAAAAACATGGAACAGTGGTGAACCTTCCCAGGAGTGGCCGGCCGACCGAAATTACCCCAAGAGCGCAGAGACAACTCATCCGAGAGGCCACAAAAGACCCCAGGACAACATCTAAAGAACTGCAGGCCTCACTTGCCTCAATTAAGGTCAGTGTTCACGACTCCACCATAAGAAAGAGACTGGGCAAAAACAGCCTGCATGGCAGATTTCCAAGGCGCAAACCACTTTTAAGCAAAAAGAACATTAAGGCTTGTCTCAATTTTGCTAAAAAAACATCTCAATGATTGCCAAGACTTTTGGGAAAATACCTTGTGGACTGACGAGACAAAAGTTGATCTTTTTGGAAGGTGCGTGTCCCGTTACATCTGGCGGAAAAGTAACACAGCATTTCAGAAAAAGAACATCATAGCAACAGTAAAATATGATGGTGGTAGTGTGATGGTCTGGGGTTGTTTTTCTGCTTCAGGACCTGGAAGGCTTGCTGTGATAGATGGAACCATGAATTCTACTGTCTACCAAAAAATCCTGAAGGAGAATGTCAGGCCATCTGTTCATCAACTCAAGCTGAAGCGATCTTGGGTCCTGCAGCAGGACAATGACCCAAAACACACCAGCAAATCCACCTCTGAATGGCTGAAGAAAAACAAAATGAAGACTTTGGAGTGGCCTAGTCAAAGTCCTGACCTGAATCCTATTGAGATGTTGTGGCATGACCTTAAAAAGGAGGTTCATGCTAGAAAACCCTCAAATAAAGCTGAATTACAACAATTCTGCAAAGATGAGTGGGCCAAAATTCCTCCAGAGCGCTGTAAAAGACTCGTTGCAAGTTATCGCAAACGCTTGATTGCAGTTATTGCTGCTAAGGGTGGCCCAACCAGTTATTAGGTTCAGGGGGCAATTACTTTTTCACACAGGGCCATGTAGGTTTGGATTTTTTTTCTCCCTAAATAAAAAAACCCCTCATTTAAAAACTGCATTTTGTGTTCATTGGTGTTATCTTTGACTAATAGTTAAATGTGTTTGATGATCAGAAACATTTTGTGTGACAAACATGCAAAAGAATAAGAAATCAGAAGGGGGGCAAATAGTTTTTCACACCACTGTATATATATATATATATATAGTTTTAAAAAAATACACTGACATTCAGTTGTTAAGAATGACCTCAATTTTAAATTCTCTTAAATTAATTCAACTTAATAATAAGAATAGACTTCTAGATTATGATATTTTTAATGGAAGTGTCTACTACATCCTTTTCACGGTTTACACGGTTTATTTCGATCCTCTCGTGTGTATTTTATCCTTTTTTTTTGTCTCAATAAAAAAAATAATAAAAATAAATATATAGACCATTTTGCTATACTAGACATTCTCGTAATACGGCGACGTGGGGAGAGAAAAAACTCGCCGCTACTGGGTTCACTCTGTTTGCTTTGCCCTTTTTCCGCATTTCCCTCTGTATAGCCTGTAGGATCATGGGATATATCCGGTCCTCCGAAGTGTAAAATGAACATGGAGAAAACGAACTAGAAGTGTTTTCCTTGCGTTCGTTGGGATTTGAAAGCCAAGAAAAAGCTGCATGCAACTTTTTTTTTTTTGACACTGTATAACCGCGCAGCCGGACAAACGCACATCACCAAAGCCCGTGTGAACACTCATTGACTCCTATGTGTAGAAAACCCTCTGCACTTCATCCACACTCACCGGACACTACGAACGGCAGAAAACGCTCGATTTTAACGCCCGATAAGAGGTGTTTAATGTAAATTGCTCCCATACCTTGGAGGACTTGGGGCGCGCGCTTTTTCCTGCAAACGCTTGTGTAAACTCCATTGCGCGAGCAGCTGTGTATCTGTGTGTGTCTGTGTGTATTTGTGCATCTTGTGGTCGCGCTCCTCAATAACGCCAACCAACTAATCGATAACGGCATTCGTTGACAACGAATTTCATTATCGATAATTATCGATTTTATCGATTAGTTGTTGCAGCCCTAATGGAAACGTAATCACAGCGCAAAAACTCGCGGTGAATCATGATGAACCCTGGTTACGGCCCCAGCGCGAGATCGCGCAGGTGAGATAGGGATATAACACCGCATCTCACAGCGAGTCAAACCGCATAAGTGAATACTGTAGGGGTATTAAGCATTACAATCACTCAGAAAAATGAATGGATGCGGGGAAACTCCCAAGGTTATTTTCTCATTTAACTAAATCAAATTTCATAAAAATAAAACGTGAATATCTGAGAGAAATCTGGAAGAGATTTATTTTTATTGAATATTTGAGAGAAATTGAGAAGAGAAAAGAGAGAAAAGTCACTCTATTACTGTAGTTCCGATATCAAATAAAATAACATTCTTCAACAGGTCTACAGTATATTCCATCATTAATTCGACTTTGATAATGTGCCATAATGTGGTTGCATACACTGCTGATTTATAAAGACTGCTGCTCAGTAGCGGCGACTAGCGTCTTGAGCTGAAACTACGCTAAGAATGAGTTAAGGTTGGTCCAGACCAACCTTACGAACGTGTGACTTAACTAAGAGATACTTAGCGTAAGAACGTTTCGGGAAATGCGCCATAACGTTAAGAGAGAGGTTAAGGTACAACTTAAGAACTACTTAGCGATAAGAAGCTTTCGAGAAACCGGGCCCTGGACTGTGAGAGGAAACCGGAGTATGCGGAGGAAACCCACCAAGCACGGGGAGAACATGCAAACTCCACGCACACAGACTGAGGCAGGAATCGAACCCGGACCCTGGCTGACCTAACCTAACCACTAAGCCACTGTGCTGTCCTCTAATGTACAGTGCAGTCACATATTCTAGATTCATTACATGTCAAGTGATATTTTTCTAGCCTTAATTGTAACGCTTACAGCTGAAAGCTCAAGAAAATTTTAAATCATCACCAGCTATGAAAACGTTTCAACTGTTAAGATGTTCTTTATACTGTACTCTATCACCATAACTAAATATATGTATTTATCAGTGGTGTCAAAAGTATTCACATTCATTACTTGAGTAGAAGTATAGATACTAGGGTTCAAAAATACTTTTTTAGAAATTGAAGTATCAACCCAAGCTTTTTACTTAAGTAAAAGTTTAAAAGTACTGGTTTCAAAACTACTTAAAGTATAAAAGTAAAAGTACCGTTAGGGGCGACAACAGCATTAAGGTCTCGCTTTCTGATCATGCGACGGGGGGGGAGAGTTTGTGCGTTGTGCGTTTTCTTATCATGCGCCCGGGGGGGCGTTGTGCGCGTACTTATCATGCGACCGGAGGGGTTGCGCGTTCTGATCATAAAAATAGAGTACCAAGGCTATTTTTAAAATGTAAGGAGTAGAAAGTACAGATAATTGCTTAAAAATGTAAGGAGTAGAAGTAAAAAGTCAGCTGAAAAATTATTACTCCAGTAAAGTATAGATACCCAAAATTCTTACTTAAGTAAGGTAACGAAGTATTTGTACTTCGTTACTTGACACCTCTGGTATTTATAGGGATTATTTACATGCAGTGTATTCTTCAATAGGAGTGCTGTGGCATTATGTTCTATGTGCCACAGTAACGCACAATTTCCACTTCCCAATTAATAATTTTAAGCTCCAAATCCCTATATTTCACTTTTATCTTGATGACATTGTTTCGCTTCAAATCTATGCCCCCACTTTGCTTAAAATTCTTGCCCTTGCCAGCAAAGCTGAAGCCCAGGCATTTACAGGTATATTTGCTTGCGTGGGTTGGAAAGTCGTTCCCTGGCTCAGTATATCTGTCACAACCCGTGCCAAAACTGGCATCACAAACACAACCCGCAAGTACAGCCCATTTACAGATGCAGTCAATAATACGTAGTGTTATGTATCAGAACTATTTATGGAACAGCGGTTCGCAAGTATAACAACACACTTTCATTAGCGCGTTTACAGATGTGTCAGTATTAGAACTGGTTGCAGGAGCATTGCTGTAAAGCTTTGTCCTTCAAATTGCCTGTTCTGTAACAAAGCATAAAAAAGGCTTTGATATCACTTTGGCTAAAAGTTTCAGGTTTTTCTATTTTGGTGGGTTTTTGCTGCAGATGTTAGTGTGCAGGTAGTGAATGATTGTGCTTGCTGGCATAAAGCCATCCGAGGTTTAAAAAAAAAAAAAAAAACACACCCTGCCAACAACTAAGACGTAGTGTTGACAGAGAGTGGGACCCAAAGTGCCCTTTCATACAGCTTCCTGTGGAGCTCTCAAAAGAAAAATGCAGAGAAAGAGATGAGTGGGCAGGGCTGCTTTCTGTGCATTAACGTCACTGCATTGCCTGATTTGTGGGTAAGGTCTTACTGTTTTCTACTTCTAAAAAATGCAAATGATAAGTTAGAGTTCGGAGCTGCATTGTTTGCTACAACTTCATTCATTCATGCATGAACTGTTTGTGTTCATTTGGGTTGTTGATTAGTCTTGCATGAAATCAATCAAAACATTCCGTCAACGTATATATTAATACTGAGAATCATGTCTGTCTTTAGTCTGTCACTTGAATTAATTAATTGAATGTCAGTTCATCAATACAGTAGTGATGGGAAGTTTGGATCATTTTAGTGACTCGATTCTGTGAACGGAGTCATTTAGTTAATCAGAAATAAAATAAAATGTTACATTTTCAATAAACAGACCCCCAAAACATCTACATACACAAATTTTGGCTATAGTTCCAGTAATTAAAATATTACAATGCAGCTAAGGACATATTATGATATAGAATGAGCAGCTCACCTCTCATATCTTCTGGTCCGAATCGTTCTTTTGTCACGTGATTCACATAAACATTATGTAGTGCATTACACAGAAAACAGAACTGAACGGTTCTTCCCATGAGTCTTCCAGTCCAAGACGTTCATTCTTCTGAATCTATTGCACTGCATAGCATCTCTGGGAATCATGTGGCAAAAAAATTAACGACTTGGACTAGAAGACTCAAAGGTGACTAATCTTTCCTGTTTTTGTGATGCTTTGCGCATGCGCGCCCAGTACAAAAGGGACAAATCACTCTCTGAGACTACTCGCTCTTCTGAGTCACGTTAGACCCGACCCTCATTACAATGCACACTATAACAATATTCAGTTCACCTGGCAGTGGTAATAGTGTAGTGGTTGATTAGTGGTACTTTGTATACACTGTATTGATATAATGGCTTATGGGCTGAAAGGTTGTATTGTCAGTGAGCCATAGAACTGTTACAAGTAACCGAACAGTAACTGAAAAACTCAAAAACTTTAACAAATTGTCAAATTCCATCAAAAATTTTTTTTCATTAATAAATTATTATAATACCCAACAATAATAATAATAATAATAATAATAATAATAACAACAACAACAACAACAACAACAATAATAATAATAATGCTGTTGTTAATAATAATATTATTATTTTTATCAGATTTTGTAAGAGGTTACACTGCTGAAAGGACAACATTATCATTTATAATGCCTGTTAATTTTCATGGTTTTCACATTTTCTTAAGAAATGTGAAAAACGTGCACACTGATCGTACTGTTCAACTTACTATTTTTAAAATTAATGATTATTTTGTTGTAAAAGATGTGCAGCTCTGTGCAAATGATGTACTGTAGTCTCACAGAAATAAATATGAAAAATGCCTTTATTTTAGAGGTCAATAAAGCCATGCTTTTTAATATCTTGCTACTGGAACAAACCAAGAACAAAAAAAAGATATCAAAGATAAAAAACCAAGATAAAAAAAGATAAATGCATATCTCCTATTAACTATTCAATAATTACAATTAATGCAAACAGTTTCTTTTCTGTGCTTTAAACCCTATGGGGGTGAAAAAACTTAAATCATAGAGCAAATAAAATCTTTATATTTTGTGTGGTTATTTTTCTAATATTTATTATGAGATTATTCTAAAACACTAGTTATTACTTCTTTTATAACACTAGTTTTGGAATAATCAGAGGATTTATAAAAATCTTTTCACATCTGAAACGGTCAGTGATTCTTTCCTGCTCTTGCTGTTACTATGAGAAATCGTGCTCCAGCTTCGTCTTTGTGTGAAGATTTAAATCCTTTGTTCTCCGCCTAAGTCAATTAGTGTTTAACCATAGATTGTTTCACGTTCATCGATTTAGTCATGTCTAGTTTATGCCTGCCTGCTGATCGCCGGACGTTTTGCCTAGCCTTTTGTCTCCCATGCTGCTTTTAATAAAACCACTGAACCTGAACTTGCGTCCATCTGTCCAGTTCATGACAAATTGCACTTGCTAAGATGTCATTTTGCGGTGGATTTATCCTTCATTGATTCCTTCATTCATCTTCTGTAACTACTTTATCTTAGTCAGGATCACTGTGGATCTGGAGCCTATAATGGAACCACGTGGGAATACACCTTGGAATGGAAGCCAGATCAGTTCATCATAGACAGTTAATGTTTTTTTTTTTAAATAAAAATACATATTCCTAAGTAAAAATAATAGTTTATTCCTTGACTTGTGATTGTTGTCTGACACGTAATAGGCTTTTCAACATAGCAGTGTACAATAAAAATGGTGCAATTGTGTGCCTAGCCGCCCTCATTGTGTGCCAATTAACACTCTGATGGATAGCAGCATGAGCAGCTAAATTGCTGGAGACTGTGGAGCAGCTATGTAAGCTTAAAAATATATATTTATATACAGTATAAGTGTATCTAGCTAATCTACCTTTTTTTAAGGTGGCAGAGACAGCTGATACATGTGACATACACACAAGCTTCCTTTTGAGTAAACTCACTGTGAGACTCCATGCTGTGTATGTGAGAGTCAATCAAAAGCTCCTCGAACCAAAGCCAAAGGTGTTATGTGTACAGCTGTGAATCACTGGTAGTCTAAAATTTTAAATTTGGGCGAAGTGATTTTCGATTCCACTCGATTTAACAGCACTAATGTTTACAGTATGTTTCTTCTCAGGCAGCTACTGTACATTTCTATCAGGTTTTGACGTATAATAAACTACTGAAAATATACACACTAAAATGATATGGATTTTGTGTTATCTGTTGTTAAAATTCTTTTTTTTTTTTTTTGCTTTACACTTTCCAGTAGGTGGCAGTAATGCACTTCTTCTTCTTTGTCTTTCGGCTGTTCCCTTTCAGGGGTCGCCACAGCGAATCATCTGCCTCCATCTAACCCTATCCTCTGCATCCTCTTCTCTCACACCAACTAACTTCATGTCCTCTCTCACTGCATCCATAAATCTCCTCTTTGGTCTTCCTCTAGACCTCCTGCCTGGCAGTTCCAACCTCAGCATCCTTCTACCGATATATTCACAATCTCTCCTCTGAACATGTCCACAAAAGTAAAAGAAGAAGAACAAAGGCTAGATAATCTTGCAAAACAAGTGTTTTCATTTGAAAGATAAAAGCAATTTGTATTTTTTTTCATTTTCTATGATTTTGTCAATTGTAGAGTATTTTACAATTCTAAGTTTAGCTAAATATTTTTAAAAGTGTGAACCAATTTTGAATCGATTCAATTAATTGAATCAATGATTTAATGTTTGATTATATGATTTAATACCCCCTTCCATTTTCCACAAAGTTCTTAAAGAGATTAGAGATTTTTAGAGACGATCACTTCCCTTTCTTCTTCTTTTAAATGAATGGACATTTAATGCAATACTGACACCTACTGGGCTGGAGTTTGGAACCGACTATTGGCAGGAAAAAAGATTATCGCCTTTTACGAGACATTCATTCATTCATTCATCTTCTATACCGCTTAATCCTGTGGTCAGGGTCGCGGGGGACCTGGAGCCTATCCCAGGAGACTTTCGGGCACTAGGCGGGGTACACCCTGGACAGGGTGCCAATCCATCGCAGGGCACACACATACTGTACACACATTCACACACCCAATCACACACTACGGGCAATTTAGGAACGCCAATTAGCCTAATCTGCATATCTTTGGACTGTGGGAGGAATCCCACCAAGCACGGGGAGAACATGCAAACTCCATGCACACAGAGACGGGAATCGAACCCAGACCCTGGAGGTGCAAGGCGACAGTGCTAACCACTACACCACCGTGCCGCTTTACGAGACATGTAAAAGTTAAATACTTTTTGCAGTTTTTTTAATACTTTAAAACCTGTAAGGAATATAGCTGCTTGAAACAAATCAGACAAATAACATTAACTCCATAGAATCAAATCAACAGTCTACCTATAATTCACTCTCTAACTGAATCGACCAAAAAAAGATTGGTTACGTTATATAATCGCACCACTCTAGTTATATAGTTAAGTTGTAGTAGCCTTAAATGTGCTAAACACCTTCTATTTGGTCACATACTGTATGCCTCTAATCCATGGCAACATGCACTCTTATTTCTCTCAATACACAAATTATACAGCCAAAGATTTACGCCAGAATAGATCTACAGTATCCTCTGCTTAGTAAAGCGTACCACCAGAATATACTAGCGATGGGTCGTTCTTGAATGATTTGTTCATTTTAAACTTAATCTTAAGTGCGACTCGCGAAGAACGAGTCACTCAGGGAATGATTCGTTCAGTCGCCCATGCGGAATATCACAGCTTCTGTACAAGAAGTATTAGTTCATCTGTTTCGAGTCTATGGGTTTCCAGAGTTGATTGTTCATCACGTGACAACCCCATAAGCTTAACCATTGCAAAAATCCGGAAAGAGAATCGATTCGTTCATCTCTCGAGTTTTCAGGTTTCCCAACTCGTTCATGCATCACGTTAAGGCTGGGCCGATAAACGATATCATATTGAATCGCGATTTATTTGATTTTAAAAACGATGAAAAGCTCTAGACATTTTTTGCACGATATGGATTAATCTAAGAGCCAATCACACAGCAGAACAACACGACAACAACCAATCAGCGTGCAGCTTGCGCGTGCCGTGCAGGTCAAAGTTAATTTCCTACCGCACTTTGCGAAGCAAACTTGACACCAGGACGACAAAAATAAAAAATAAAAAATGAGTGGAAGCAGCGACGAAAGTGAATCTAACCTCGAGTTATTATCCAAAGATGTTGAAATTGTCGGCAAAAAAGGTAGCACGAACTCCGTATGTGAACGCATCACCCACACGACCACACTGAGAGCATGAAAATGCGGGCCGATGCTCCTCCGTCAACTAGCAGGGCTAGCAGTGGGGCTGTACCAAAGCAGATATCGCTCGAGTCGTCTTTCGTGGCCATTACACCTTATGAAAGGTGTTCCAAAAGGAGCAAGGATATAACCAGGGCCGTTTCTAACTTTCTAGCGAAAGATATGATGCCCCTAAGCACACGAGACTGAAGTTAGCTCCTTATTCGCAACTTCCGATTCGTTTGGCTCCTTATTGCGCAGCGTATCATTCTGCGGCTGAAGTTTAGCTCCTTATTCGCCTCGTTACTAACGGGAGTGTTCACGTTGGCGAAAGCTGCGCAGTTTATCAATTATTTTGGTGGCTTAAACCATTCTGGCCAAGCAAATATGAACTATACAACACACAGCAGGTACCCAACTATATAGTAAAAGTGCAATTGTCCTGGCCCATATTGATAGCTGCATAATTCATTCCATTTTTGTTGTCATTGCATGCTTAAGCCATTATGTCAGTTTATTGAGGCCGTGTGAAATAGCCTTCATTTAACTCTGAATTGTGGGATAAAGACAGCCCTAGTGTGTGTGGTCTAAATGTTATTTCTCATTATTGTTTAAAAATCGCAAAACATTGTAATATATCATCACAAGATACTTTTTATCATCACAAACAAGTATTTTTTTTTATTTATAAAAATCTTTGCCATGTAAACATTCTGAGCATGTGCCTATAGTATCTTAATTTTTAAGGCCAAATCTGTCATCTGTTTTTGTTAATAAACTATACTTTAAAATGTAATTTAATGAACCCTTTAATTTTTGTGGCTTCAGTTTAATTTAAGTTGTTCAACATTGATGTTCAATAAATAATCATAGATAGTAGATAGTGTGTGTTGCCTTCAATTAATCAATCAAGTAATGCACCCTTCATTCAAAAATCTCTCACTTGTGAGCATATTTACTGTACAGTGAACTATGAGGGCAAAAAAAAAATCATTTATTAATCGTAATCGAGTTAAAATGTTCAATTAATCGAGATTTTGATTTTAGGCCAAATCGCCCAGCCCTACATCACGTGACAGCCCTATAAGTCTAACCTGTAATGAACAAGCTACTTTAAACCTGGAATGGTCAGAGAAAAGTTGAGGTGTGCAAATCGTAGACTAAAGACCCAGGTAAATAATGAATTAAACCTTTCATTTTCTTATAACATTACGGTATATTTTTGTCTTGTTTGTTGTTTGATCAATGTTTTTGTGATTAGTAGGTGTTAGGGGAGAAACACTTAACACTTTTGCTCAAAGTTCCGAGTCGGTAAAATGATTCGGACTTCCCATCACTAGAATATACCATACGTACAGTAAACAAGACTGTCATGACTTCATTGAAATCTGCTAGACCAATTAAACATAACAACCATCCTTCATCTCCAGTTTATCCACTGGACTGGCAATTAACTTCTGAATGCAGAGTCAAAGTTGAAACCGTTGCCATAGAAATCGATGCACAGTATATATAAATCAACTAGTCACGGGCCTCTGAGTGGCGCAGTGGGAAAGTGCTCGCCCTATCATCTGGAGATCGCTGGTTCGATTCCCAGGTGATGCTGTAACCTCTCACAGCAAAAGGCCTAGAGAGAGCTGATTGGCTGAGCGGTATTAAGGTCTCCGACATTAATCACGACTCTACAGCCAATCAGGAGCATCTGTGAGCTAAAAGAATAATAAAGAAAAATTATAAATAAATCAACTAGTCATATACTGTATGAGGATTTAGTTGGGGCACGCCACTACTGATTAGCAATTGATTGGCATCCAATCAATTGCCATCTTCACCTTCCTTACCTCATGCTGCTCTGGCCAAAATAAAACTGGCACGAGGGAAAAAGGAAAGAGACAGTGCGGATGCTTCTATGCATAAGTGCATCCATCACCTCACAGCTTCTCCACGTTAGCTCTACAGGGAAGTGCGATCTGCTTTTAAGACCGCTCAGCTGATTATAACTCTTCAGCTGCTTTTTTATTCTATTATGGAAACGCAGAAGGACGAACTTTAGTGCCCTGTGTGTCCTTGAGCATAGCTCTAGTACACTTCCATTCCGGTCTGATCATCTAAAAACATCTACTTTGACCTTTATTGCACCTAATCATCGGCAACACACTTACACAGGAACAGAGTCGGGGCAGTATTGTGTGAGCTTGATCTCATAATCACCTCAGTTAATGTGCATGGAAAGACCACAGAGGTTACCTCATTTACACTTAGCACTGATTTAACTAAAAATGCCATTAAAATCAACTTCACAATTACGACAACGTTTATGCGCGCCCAAAAAAACGATAAAAGAAAAAGTAAGAGATCATCCAGCTTTCATCATTTTCATCTGTTATCCTGCATATTTTTGTTATACCTATATACAGTAGTAAAATAAAAAGCACAAAAGTGGTTTACCCCTGTATGGGCTAATGAGGTGCAAGTAATCATAAATGCATTTATTCAACGATTCCTCTCCCTTTGCCTTAGACGTGTCTTAACACTAGTAGGAAATGCTGTTTCGCTCTGGGTGATGCTCGATGAAGTCTGAATGTCACCAAGCCTGCTGATCAGCCTGATTAATCCTGTCTTCCTCAATCCTCAATCCAATAGACGCGGATAAAAAAAAGAGGACAAAAGGCCATTAAAAAACTGCAAAGTAGCATTTCTTGAGAACTGGTGCCTTAGCAAAGATATACAATTTGAACCAGGGAAAATTCCTTAACCCTTTAACGTTCTGCATCAACTTTTTGGTAGAGAACATTTCGAGTCGCTGTGTCTTATTTAAAAAATTTATCTTCGTTAAGATCAATGAACCATTTGTATCACTCATTTGAGGTATCCTTGGCTAAAAAAAAAACCTGGGTCTTTACTGTACATAATATGCCTTTTCAACTGCGTTAGAGCAGAATAAGTCATCTTATACCCCAAAACCTTTTTGCCATCTAATGTGAGTTTATCTATATTTTTCTAGTACGTTTACCATGAAGTGACATCTCAACCATTTAGAAGAGACCAATATGCAATACAATGGTATGTTAAAATAATCATTAAACAAATATTAATGTTGTTATTATTGGACCAAATAAATAAATAAATAAATAAATAAATGTTGCCTTTTTTTCTATTGAGCATGTTAAAGGGTTAAAATATGAAATAAATTGAACGAAGTGAAGGACTTTGTTTGTGACTTAGTGGCTGGAAAGCAATTAAAGTGCATGCACATGCAGAGAAAAATATTAATTTTAACAAGTTTGGGAATTAAATAATTAGCAAACCAAGAGTTCTGATTTATTTTCGTTAACAATTTTGAAGCTGTTTGCATACAGGTGTCACGCATAAAGAAGCGCTTTGGGCAGGAAATAAAGAAAATACTCAAACAAACAAAAAAGTGACTGTAATGAAATAATAGTGCATCTAGGCAAACGTTCATTAATTCAATCATTTATTTATTTCATTAGTTCAACGATGCTGCATGCAACATTAAGTACGACTTGAACCCTGACGCTCATGCATCACTGTTGCACTTTCTGTGTTTTGACTGGACCTGATTAGATTATTCATGTCTAATTCTACATGGTTGCACTCGATACTGATATCAGTGTACCAACATTGCGCCTGATGAATAAGAAAAGTAAAAGAAGAAAGCATTCAATGTAAAAATGGCATGACTGCATTCGGTGATGACATTCTGATAGTTTGCTAATTTATTCTTCCTGAATAATTTCCCTGCTCTTGCTAGTAAACTATGCCAAAAAAAAGTGCCTAGCTACTTCCTGGGCACAAGTGAGCATGTTGGTCTTGCATGGTGAAGGTGTAATCCTTTGTCTGGGTTTTGTTATTAATTGTGCAATACGATTCCCTGTACATAACACAGACTGCACAAGCCATCCGTAATGTGTCCTGAAAACATTATTGTACAGGTAGCTTATCTGCTACACATACAGTACATACGTTTATTTATTTTTTATATCACTTATCCTGTGTATGGCCAGAGGGGGCTTGGAGACTATTCCAGAGAAGTCAGGGCGCAAGGCGTGGGGACATCTTGAATGGGGTGACAATCGATTGCACACACAGCTCAGATGACAATACACAAATTAAGTACACCAATCATTTTCTATAAGGCATGTCTTTGAACTGTGGGAGGAAACCCACCAAGCACATGCAAACTCAATGCACACAGACTGGAGGCGAGATTAAAACTCCAAACCCTGAGGGTACCAGGTGACAGTGCTAACTACAAAGCCGCAGTGCTTTATATATTTACTCTATTTGCTAATTGACTCTAACCTAACTGATGGCACATCAGCTGCATATTAAAAGGTGCTGCTTCCCTGCTATTAATTTATTGTCTCTGATGTTTTACATTGTTTGCTTATTTTGTGATGGTTAGTGAAAACTTCCTAAAAACCGATCCTGATTCTGCCACTGAAAAATATAATAAATAATAACAATAATAATAATAATTCTAAACTCTCCATACACTAACAGCTAAAGTGCCGTGCGTGAATTGCCCTGACTTTACATCGTACTAAAGGTGCGTGTAACTTTGCTTTGTGCTGCTTACTCTGGGCTCCCATCAGTGATTAAAGCGTTGTGCTTGGTCTCACAGTGATTACAGTGATTAGTGGTGAAGTGATTCAAAGTCATGAATCAGACTGACCTCATATTTGAATTTCTAAGTAGTCTACAAGTAATTAGTATTGGCAAAGGGTTCCAGGGTCTAGACAAGTTCGAAGTATTTATTCTCTACTTCATCACCTTCTTCTTCTCGGAGAGAGAGAGAGAGAGAGAGAGAGGGCAAAATATTTGCAATAAAGAGAAAAAAACAACTGTACCATTTTGTCGATTATGATAACTCATTGGCTTTATACAAGGTATTAGTATTTAAATCATGATTAATTACTCAAGGTGGGGGAATGTTAAAAGGTTATCCGGTTACCCCACACCTTCAGAGTTGGGGGTTCGAATCTTGCCTCCAGTCTGTGTTCATGGAGTTTGCCTGTTCGAATGCAACCTCACACATTATAAGCAATATGGAAAATGAATGAAAAAAATAATATTATATAGGCAAACAATTAGATGTGTCTTGCCAGCATCAGGAAAAGAAATGGTACCAAGGTGCAAAGAATGCCACAAAGTCATCCTAATTTGATTGCAAATCTTGTCGGTGGTGTTAACAAACTTCCCTTATGCGTACTAAGCGTACTAAGAACTTGTGCAAACTTGGAATCAGAAAAGCACTTATAGCAACTCGAGGACAAAATCTACATGTATGTGCATGTTTTTGTTTTTAGTAATGAAACGTGGATTACCTGTTGGTCCTTCGAGATTCTCGCCGCATATCCCCATAGCAAGAACAAGTATAAAAGTCACTGCGTGCATGGTTATTCCGGTTAATCACAGCGCCGGGTATCCGCGCGGTGCCTCTGGAGAAGTCGCGCGCGCTTTTGCGCCCATTAGCCGCCGCTGTTCAGCTCGAGCTGGTGCTGAGTTTACGCGCAGCGTGCGCGCGAGCCCGAGCCGCTCCAGCTGACGTCAGGACCAACAGATCAAACGGGGATTTTTTTCCCCCTCACTCTCTCTCTTTCTGTGTGTGTGTGTGTGTGTGTGTGTGTCTCTGTCTCTCCCAGCTGCGCTTTTTCTTTCTCTAAAACTCTCACCCTCTCTGTTTCTCTCTCTCTCTCTCTCTCTCACACACACACACACACACACACACACACACACACGCACACACACACTGACGACGAGTCGATGGCGCCCTCCTGAGGAGACTCTGCACATTACAGTACCACAGCGACCGACACCCGGCTATAACACTTTTCACACACAAAAACCTGCTTTTTTATCCCCCCGTTTTACTTCTTTAATCCCTCACGGTCATTCTACAATAATTATGGAAAGTGCTGTCACTTTGTTGTTTAGTTGATGCCAAAATCATTTAAATGAACACAACAGATACATTACTTGTACAACACTCTTAATATGAGCTTGTTATTATAAATTTTTTGGTCATTGAAACAACCAAAAACAACAATAAAAGCATGTGATCATGTGTAAGTGTGCCTATGTCACCCATTTTAAATGTTCTGCCTAGTCATGTTTGGGTAGTTGTTTAAAATGACGTAAATTTCAGTTCATCATATTGAATATTTTGCGCAAAAAACAAAAACATGTCACTCCATAATGTACAACCCTCAGCCCTACTGTATATATTTAATAAAGAAAATCCCTGGGCCTTCTCATTACTACTCCTTGGGCTCTAAATATACGGTAGTTACAATGATCGGGCCCAAGCACCTGCAGCATCTCCACCCAGAAGCAACAGAAAGCGGTGGCCACAGTGGAACAGTGGGCGCATGCATTGTGAGCATTTCATAGGTGTTCCACAATGACGGCAATAGTAGGCAGCATCATATAGCATCACCAGCTTTGATATAACTTTAAAAGTTATTGGTCACTTTTTGTCATGAGTTTAAGACATCATCTAGGCTAAACCATTAGTGATATCAAAAACACCTTTACCATTTTGCATCCTTAATGTCTTGGTTTGGTGCTGATCGAGTATATACATTTACATTTAGGCATTTGGCAGACGCTCATATCCAGAGACTTACATTTTTTTTATCTCATTACACATCTGAGCAGTTGAGGGTGAAGAGGGCCTTGCTCAAGGGCCCAACATTGACAACTTGGTGGTTGTGGGGTTTGAACCTGGGATCTTCCGAACTGTAGTCCAATACCTTAACCACTGAGCTACCCGTGTCCCCTAGAGTATATCCCCTAGGAAGAATATATTTTTAAAAAATCTATTCAGTCTGTTTTGCAAACAACCCAAAAATAACTGACTTTCTGTTGAGTAAAGGTCATGACATGGTTTGATGAGTTTGGTGTGAAAGAACTTGGCTGGCCCGCACAGAGCCCTGACCTCAACCCCATCAAGCACCGTTGGGATGAACTGGAATGGAGATTGCAAGGCAGACCTTGTTGTCCAACATCAGTGCCTGACATCATAAATACTCTACAGAATGAATGTGCATGAATTCCCACAGAATTGTATTTACAGATTTGTATCACTCCTCCTTATATTTCTTTGCATTGCATTTTTATATATTTTGCTAAGAAAATGAGACAATAGGTACAGTGATTTATTGTAAAATGTGTAAACATATTTGCTATATATACACACCACAAAAAAGTTTATTTACCCTAACGAGCTTTAAAGTCAATATTTGGTATGACCACCATTATTCTTCAACACAGCCCGAACTCTATTAAGCAAGTTTGCTTATAATTTCTTTAAGTAATCTTCAGAATAGTTCTCTGGGTTTCTTGAAGGTCATTCTAAAGCCATTTTTAGCCTTTTGTTCTGTTCTTTGTCAGATGGGGAGCTTTGGGGAGTCCAATCTATGACTGATTCCATCATGTTCCATGAGTTTCTTTCTATTGAGGTATGCTTTAACTGCATTGGCAGTTTTTATTTGCTCTATGCCTACTACATTCCAACTACATAAAAAATACAAGATAATCTGTCTTGTATTTGAAAGCAATATATGATGAATTGAGGGATGACTCAAGACTTTTGCACAGTAGGCTACTGTATTTATGTGGAAAAGGGGGGAAATGTCTCATTTTATTACAAGATCTCACAAAAACCTGATTGACTCATAACAGACAGTATACAGACTCACTGACGGTAGCAAAATACTGTAATATGCATAATTAAATACAATGTTATTAAAATTATTAAATAATAATACTAATTATATTTCATTAAAACATTTTTAAATATAACACAGAACTGTGATTTAATAATTAAATGTTTTTAAAATGTACAACCTTTGCTAAAATGCACTAAAAATATAACAGTCCTGACTTCATGCTCTAAAGTTTTATTTTATACACAGAGAAGACCTAAATAATCATAGACTGAATTCCTGTAAACAATCATGTTGCAGAAGCCAGAATTTTCTCATATCAAATGTTATTATTATGATTATTATTGTTATGATTATTATTATTATTAATATGATGATTTATACTTTATTGCATCTCCTTGTCCTGACTTCTTTAAATCAAGGACTTCACTAATAAAAAACTACATTCTTCATCAACTTTCAATTGATTGATCATATTTGCAGAATGGTGCCTTGTCATGGACCAATGTTTTGTTTTTTATTTCCACTATAAATTTTCAACCAGGTGAGATACAGATGTTTAGGGTTGGGTATCGTTTGGGTTTTTGGGTTGGGTTTTTTACCGATACCGGTGACAAATCGATACTTTGAAAACGGTACCGGTGCCAAAACGGTGCCTGAACCGATACTTTTAAGCCACAAAATTATAGTGGATGACTCAAGAATTAATTTTTATTGAACAAAAAATTTTATGCTTAAAATTTAACAATATATTAAAAGTTTAAAGTATATATTAATATGTAAGCTTCAAATTTTAGCAATTCTTTTTCCAGAAATTTCACCATATTTGCCTTTTCTGGCAAAATATGACACATTTCCTGACTTATTGCCCTGCACAGGACATACATAGCCTTCTTTGCAATGGTAAATGGGGTCACTGTTGTAGTGCTACTAGTACTACCTGGAAAGCCATAATTATAAACAAAATCCATGTTACATTAGTATATATTTTTTTACAAATCGTTTTACTATTTGTTAGCATGAATGCAAGATTTGCATTTTGCTATTGACGTTACATTATCCTACTACTAACCTGCGGAAAGTCCGCTGTCGGAATCATAATCAGTGACTCCTTTTTGCTACAGTTGGTGTGACTGGGACTGAGGGTCGTCCACACTGATAGCGCCAGCTGTTGTCCGCAAGAAAACACGGTGCCTCCCTCTGCTTTTAACTTTATTCCGTCTGCCCTCGAATGTTTCAGTAGATTTGACGTGTTTCCGCCTTTACACGCAACTGCTGTGAAACATTTGCTGCACGTCGCGGTGCCGGAATCCTTTCTTGTGAAATACAGCCACACTTTCGACCATTTAGCTTTAGGCATTTAACCAGAGTTGTTTAATTTAGCATGCTAAGCTATCGGTAGACCGCCTGCTGCCATCAGAGCGAGTGTAATGTTAGTTACTGCATTCACGCGCATCTCGGCTGGTGTCTCATTTCCGGATGATTTGTGCTTTTAATTTTTTTATTTAATCTAATAAACTATTAATGTACAAAAATTTATGAATCTAGAGAACAAATATTTCAATCGACAGTTCAGGCATTTAAGTGGCACCGAAATGAGGCACCGAAATTCGCGTTCTGTTTCGGTCCGGTACATACCGGTTCTATAGGTACCGGTTCCGTATTGGCACCGGTTTTCGGTACCCAACCCTACAGATGTTTGCTGGAAATGTCATTAGAATGTCATTATTAACTTGTCATAATGTTTATTATCCTAAAAGAAATACTTTATTATCACCAAAATCTATTAATAAATAGACTGAGCAAAGTTCCCAAACTTTCAGTGAACATCTGCACATTTACTGTTGAGGTAATAATGGTTATCTGCCCTGGTCCTTTACCTGACATGCACCAGACACAAGTTCCAGGATCTCCTTGTCCAATGCAGATTCATGGTTGTTCATTGAATATAATACTTACATCCAATCATCCACACTCCATGATGGCTTCTTTTTTAGCTTTCGGTAACCTTGTTTTCTTCTGTTTACATTTTGGTACTGGTGCCCATATTTTCTATATCAACAATAAATCCCATTTCATTCAGCTGATTTCTTACAGTTCTGCCACATGCATGGACTCATGGTTTCAGCTCATTTGTTTTTCATTTGTTTTGTTTTGTGCATTTTCTCTTTTCGATGAAAATTGCCTTGTTTTCTACCATGACATATTTCTTGTATGTTCCCTTTCAAGGCTTCACTCGATGCTGCGTGAAAACGCTATGGGAACCATTTTGTCGCGTTGCCGGTCGTTGAAGCATGCTGTGAAAACACGACAAAGTTTTTGGCTATATATACGTAACCTCGACAGGTGACGTCATCTGATTAGATGTAGGTGGAGGTTATAAAAACAGGTGAGCCAGCAAGAACCTCAGATCATTTGTCTTCAGAGCCTTGTTGTGAAGCGTGCTTGTGTTAAACCAGCAAAATAATAAGGTGTTTAACTCACCAATTTGACGAGTTTAAACCAGATATCCCTCCGTGTGTGATAATCCATATCGGAGTGCGATCTCTACACTGCTTCGACTAGTGCTGCGCGCGCCGCGCATTCCGTGAGAACCTGCGAGCCGCCACGCATTCCTGGCTTAAAACTCGTGCATCTGACTGAGCTGCGGCAGACGGAGGTAAGAAAACTCCTTTCTTCCGCGTTGTCATCACGAAGATTCCTCTCTGGCTTATACACTACCGGAGATGAAAATAGCCTTAAGTACTTAAAGAAAAAAAACAAGCAGTAGACGGCAGCTTCTGTCGGGTGGCCGGGGGGCGGAGCATCAATGACGCTCTCCCCCCCCCCCCCCCCCCCCTTAGCTCTCTCCATATGAGTTAACCCTTTCATGGAGTAAGCTGTATTCATGCTTCATGCTGTGTTTTTCCTTCCATCGACTTATTTATTTATATAAATATAGTCGATGTGGAAACGCGGGATTATATGATGACGCCCAGAAAGCAGAGACGCTTCACAGGCTATCTCTCTCCTGGGACATCATCCTCCCTGGTAAGCTTATACTTCCTTTCTAGCTGTGTAGACTTTTATCTTCCCTGGAGGGAAAAGCTTTTCAGGCAGTGGGTCAACTTGGTGCTCCACTGCACACCATGGCGGTTTTGCAGGCCTACCAGGCTGACCTGCTGAGAGACTTGAGTATTGGTGGGGCTCTTCAAGATAAGGCCTATCTGCCCCAGGAGGTCAGACTGATTTAAAATAAAATAAATGGGGGTGGCCCCCCAATAGGGAGAGGCACCCAGAATTCCTTTCAAACGAATAAGAGTTCTCCCTGGCACCCCCAGGAGGTCTGTGTTTTTGCTCCGCCACCACTGGTGTTTCGGGCAACACCAGTCTCCAATAGACTGTTAGTTCTTCAGTTTTTCCTGCCATGCTTCAGGATGCCGAACATCTAACAACCCCCCACCCACCGTTTAACCAAGCCGCCGAAACTTTTGCCCTTTTATGAGAAACTGGCAGCGTGGAAGCTACTGCCAAGTATATCTCCTTGGGTACTAAGCACTGGAGAGAGGAACTACAGGATTTAGTTCTCACTTCACCTTCTGTGTTTTCAATGGCGTGGCCTCCACTTCCATGAAACCAGAAAGTGCGCATCTGCATCTGAATCCTTGGTTCCCAAGAGGAACGGGGGCTGCGTCCAATATTTCAGATTCTGCGGGCTCTCCCGCTACCTGAAAATCAATGAATACAGTTCAAATGTTGACTGTAAAGGTGATTGCTCTCAACCCTACCAAGCGATTGTTTCTGACAATCGATTTAAGGACGCTTACTTTCATACAGAAACATTGCCACAACACAGGAAGATCCTGAGGTTCGCTTTCGGGGGCGAAGCTTACCAGTATCGGGTCCTTCCATTGGTCTAGCTCACCCGCACACATACAAAATGCACGGATTTAGCCCTGGATCTTATGGGAGTCCCAGGGCATCCGGTGGCTAGTGCTTCGATATCAGCATGTCGTCCTAGCTCATCTCTGTTCTCAGGATTGAGACCCAACGCCACGAAAGCGTGCTCTTTCCTGTGCAGAGGACAACACTTTGGGTGCCATATGGGATTCGGTCGTAAGCGGGCACAGCTGTCTCCCGCTCGTATCGAACCCATTCTCAACACCCTCAAGGAAAACAAGCTAAACCAGAAAGTGACCATCACTTTCAGACATCCTAGCTCTCATGGCAGCTGTATCCACGGTGACACCTTTGGGCCTTCTGCACATGAGAGCATTCCAAGTTGTGGCTAAGAACCAGGGGATATCACTAGGGCCAATCCCCAATATGGGTTACGCGTCAGGTGCTTCGTACCCTTTCTACGTGGTTCAGACCCCGGTCTCTACTCTGGGTCCCACTCTAAGTTCATCTTGTCGTCGCTGAGGCTAACGACAGATGCATCCCTCACAGGCTGGGGTGCGGTCTCTGATGACCGTCCAGCCCAAGGGAGCTGGAGAGGCTATCTTCTTGCATGGCACATCAATTGCCCCGAGATGATGGCTCTATTTCTGACCCTAAAGCACTTCCTCCAGCAGTTGAGAGGCTGCCATGTCCTAGTGCGGTGGACAACACTATGGCAGTCTCATATATTATCGCCAGGGCGGACTGTGCTCGCGCTGCTAACAGCTAGCGCACCAGGTTCCTGTCCCTCAGAGCGATTCACATTCCAGCATGGATGCGGGAGCAGTAGTACTGTCCAGTCTATCTCTGACACACGGGGAATGGGAACCCCACTCCGAAGTAGTCAGGGAGAGATTTTCATGTAGCAAGGCGGACCTCTTGCCTTCCAAGATGTGCTTCGCCTTTTACTGCTCTTCAGATTTACATCCACGCATCAGCTAGTGGCGTAGGTCAGAGCAGCTTCTAAATGTTTTGGATGAGAGATGCTATTGCCCTCTCCTATGCGGCGTGTGGGCTCACTTCGCCTCTGGGAATCAGGGCTCTTTCAGCCAAGGGGATTGCCTCATCTATTGCACTAGCAAGAGGTATTCCCCTGCAGCAAGTGTCTGCTAAGCAGGTAAACCCAGTCCACTGCCGAATTGTTTCAGTGCTGGAGTTTCCGTCCTCGGGTCTGTGCCCTAGCACTCTCAGGACATGCGTAACTGCATCCTCTCTCAACTATCTTCCGAAAGCTCTATAAACCCAACAGGCACCCTGTTGCTTTTGAAGCCTTCTGTCCTCCGCGCTTACAGCTTCGGAGCAGGAGAGACTTCACTTGCTGTGTCCAGCTTGTTCTCTTCAGATCTACGTCCACCGCATCAGCTAGTGGCGTAGGTCAGAGGAGCTTCTACATGCTCTGGATGAGAGATGCTATTGCCCTCTCCTATGAGGCGCGTGGGCTCACTTCGCCTCTAGGAATCAGGGCTCATTCAACCAGGGGATCGCCTCAGCTATTGGATTAGCAAGAGGTATTCCCCTGCAACAAGTGTGTGCCAAGCAGGTAGACCCAGTCCACTGCCAAAATGTTTCAGTGCTGGAGCTTCTGCAGGAAAAGCTTGTCCTTGGGCTTGTGCCCTAGTACCCTCAGGATTTTCTTAGCTGCATTGTTTGAAGCCTTCTGTCCTCCGCCTTTTACAGCTTCGGAGCAGGAGAAACTTCACTTACTGTCCAGTATGTGCTCTTCAGATTCACGTCCACCGCATCAGCTAGTGGCGTAAGTCAGAGCGCCACTATACTGGGTGAGAGATGCATATTGCCCTCTCCTATGAGGCGCGTGGGTTCACTTCGCCTCTGGGAAGCAGGGCTCACCCAACCAGGGTGATCGTCCCAGTCTCACCAGCAGGAGGTATCCCCTGCAGTAATTGTGTGGCGCGAAGGGTTGGTTCCTCCCCGCACACATTTCTTACATTTATAATCTGGATGTTCATGCTACTCCGGGCTCACTGCCCCCGAGTTAGCTGCCCAGGCATAGTTCTGAGACCTTCTTGGCTTTGTGCGCACACGCTACACAACCTTGGGGTCCAGACACCTGTAGTGCGGCGGCGTTGGTATTCTCGTTCCCATAGCGTTTTCACGCAGCATCGAGTGAAGCCTTGAAAGGGAACAGGGTTACAGCAATGTAACCCGAGACGTTTTTCTTCCCATTGAATCTTCCCATTGTATTTTTACTTGCATCAAAATTGAGAATTTAGAATTTTAGACTGGGAAAAAACCCAACCTTTTGACACACACCATAAGAGATTTCCTTTTGACAGAGTTGTACTGTATAATCTTTCTTGTTGGGGCCGTATTTCCTTTCAGTTAGAAGTCAGAAAAACATGTTCAGGTCTGAAAGCATTTTCAACTATAGACAAATTTTTATCTGTTTGCAATTTTTATTTTGTACAAATATGATTCCACAGTTTTTTTTTTTTTTACCTTTATTTGATATAGGAAAATGGCATAAATTTAAAATAAATTATTTGGGACATGTTACTAAAATGTAACATACACTACCACAACCAAATTAGTTGTAAAAAATGTAAACATTTATTAAATTTTATTCAGCTAAGTTTCACCAAGTGCTTTATTCTGGTCAAAATAATAGAAAAAGCAGAACCTATCCCAACTGCTGGGATGATATTACAGTGTTACATGGTACTATGCTCCCATAGACCCAATCACAAATACATTTGCACATAGAGTAAATTTTTATTACTATGTCTGATTTTTGAGCAGAAGAAGCAAATTAGAGAAGGAGAAATGAGAAGAGAGTTCTTTTTGCCGCTTTGCTGTTTTAATAACCTCTACTTTCTTGGAAAGACTTTCCTTTAGATTTTGTGGAGTGTGGCAATTTTTTGAGGGATTTCTTCTCTTTCAGCCGCAAGAACATTAGTGAGATGAGGCTCCGGTTTCACTTCATCCCAAAGCTGTTCATTGGGTCTTGAGGTCAGGGCTCCACTCGAATTGTTCCACTCCAGACTTGGCAAACCATGTCTTCATGGAGCTTGCTATGTCCACAGGGATACTGCCATGCTGAAACAGGTCTGGGTCTCTTAATTCCAATGAAAGGATGTATGTATTGTAATACTACAGCATACAAAAACATTCCTTCATATTGTGTGTAGAAACAGTTTGAGGGAGGATTTGGTAGTCATCCACATATTTTGGTCATATAGTGGAGACTGACAGCCGTTAAATAGAATATTTTCAACAAATTGTCCAAATTCTCTGTTGTTGACTTTGATCAATCAGGTTGCACATAATAGGTCTCATTAATCAAGCTGAAACGGAAGATATAAACACATGTGCAGATTGATCAAGATGCTTTCTATGTGTAATGCTTAAAAGATCCAAGATAAGATTACAATAGTTATGGCATATTTATGAGCTATAAGCCATCGATCATTCCACTTGACACAATTCTGCAGAATGTCTAGTATTCCTACTGAACTACTTCTTGAATGTTTCTGTCCAAAGTTCACTTGCTATATAGTTCCACTATCACACAGCTGGTTTCCATATTCACATTCTGTACAATGCCTCATTGTTTTGATGGACTCTGCCCTGATATCTTGACTAAGCTGGCGATATCACGATAGCCATTCCACCCTGGACAAGTGAGTCATAGAGTATACAGTACGCCTGAATAACACCTACTCAAGCCATCACACAGTGTGAAACATATCCCTGTGAGCATCAGGCTCCTCAGCCTAAAAAGATTCACCACACATTCATATGGTGAGTCAACCCCATTACTCAGGTTATTCCTTTTCAGAGTTTTTTTTGTGTCTGTTTGTTAACCAAATAAAAGATTGTGCTCTCCCCAAAAACCTGTTACAGTATGCATTATATTTGTGCCACTTAGGTGATATGAGGTCCAACTTTGCCTTATTCATGTTAGTCCTTTGACAGCCACGGAATTCAAAGCTAAAGAAGAATGCATCAGGGAAGCCCTTAAGCAAGGTTATTGTGGCAGCAGGTGAGGTACTGTATACCGTGTCAGCCAAGAAAAAGCTTGGAAAGGTGGAGGGTTGAATCGGCAGATAACGCGTGATGATTCTTACGCATGATCACAACAAGTTTACTTCTTTTTTAAATTTTCAGATGAATGCTGTAGATCCATAGATCTCACCATTCATTCTCACCTGCACATTGTCAACCTTTGTGCAAAAAAAAAAAAAAAAAACCAGGACACCTACCTAGCACTGATTATCAGGGCCTAAACTGAGAAAAAGGACCGTCTTTTGTTCTCAACATCGCTAAAATTCCCCAGTGTCTTTTCCAAACTCGAGCTTATAACTGCATGTTATCTCGTTCAGATCCCGTGATCCCCACTTTCGCAGCTGCATCCTGGATTAGTCAAATTGCAGGCAGTGTAATCCAATCTGAAGATTAAGAGAGATTCAAGAAGCACTCGAATTGCCTTCATGGATAAAAAAAAGTCGCACACTCTAATATTTAATAATAAGATTGTTTCAATAAGTTTATACAATGTCATATTATATTGCATTATCTCCTCTCCAAAATCTCCTCTCCAAGTCTCCTCCAGCACATCCCAAAGATTATAACTTATAACTGTATGTTATCTCGTTCAGATCAGAAAGGCAGACAATAGATAATCAGCTTTTGGCACCACCTCTGGACATAATAAATATCTGGACATATCTATGGATTGGTCAATATCTGTTAGTGTTCCCTTTCAAGGCTACACTCGATGCTGTGGAAAACATGTCGGCGGTTGTGAAGCATGTGTGTACAAACACGCCAAATTTTGGCTTATATAACCTCGGTCAGGTGACGTCATCTGATTAGACTCAGCTGCAGGTTATAAATATCGGTGAGCCGGCGACAACCTCAGATTCATTTGTCTTCACGACATTGTGAACGCAACGTGTGCAAGCACAAATCACATTTAAAAACGCATTTAAAACAAAGATATCTTTAAAAAAAAAAATAATTATCACTGAGATAATGGCGGAGTTTAGCGCTGTATGTCCGTGTGAGAACTATCTCTCCGAAGGCGACACGCACACTCTTTGTTTTGAATGCTTGGGTGAGAGCCACGCTCTTGATGGATTTAAAGGAGAGTGTGAGCATTGTGATAATCTCCCGGTAAAAATGCTCCGCGCGCGCCTTGCGTTCTTCAGGGAACCACGTGCCGCACTGCACTCCTGGGGATCACAGGTTGATCTGGCCGAGGCACGAAAGACGGAGCCTCTCCTTTCTCTCGCCTCCTCCCCCGATCACGTAGTCTCTCCCTCCACTTCACGAGCGCACTCCAGTGCTTCTCCTGAGTCGATGGAAGAGACCCTGTCCCTTGCTTCTGTAGAAATGGCAGCAGCCACCTCAGAACGACCCTCTAGCAACGACAGAGAGTATGAAAGGTTGCAGGAAGTCATAACGCGTGCAGTCGAACGGCTTCACATTGACTGGCCACAGGAGCAAGCTCTCACCACACACTCAAAATTAGACGACAGATTTCTGTCAGGTGGCCTGGAGAGGGCACCAAAACGCCGCTCTCTCCCATTTTTCGATGATCTCCATAGTGAACTATCCCGTTCATGGGATAAACCTTTTTCATCCCGTATTTTTGTACCACCAACCTCGTTCTTTTCCAACATCGTTGATGCTAAGACACGAGGCTATGTGATGATGCCCCAGGTTGAGGAGACGCTAGCTAGCTATCTCACTCCTGGAACATCATCATTGAAGAAGCCAACGCTCCCCTCCAAGCCATGTAGAATTTCTTCTAACCTGGTAGGGAAGGCGTTTCAAGCAGCAGGTCAGGCTGGCGCTTCCTTGCACACCATGGCGGTTTTGCAAGCGTACCAGGCTGATCTGCTGAATGATTTGAGCACGAGCGGCACTGTGGATCAAGAAGCATTCACAGAGTTACGCCGGGCTACTGATCTGTCCCTGTGTGCGACTAAACAAACAGCCCGTGCTATCGGCCGTTCTATGGCATCCCTGGTGTGTGCAGAAAGACATTTATTGCTTAATCTGACGGGCATCAAGGATAAGGATCGATCATTCCTCCTTGATGTCCCTGTCTCACCATCAGGCCTATTTGGCGACGCCGTTAATTCCGTCGCCACCAAGTTTCGAGATGCAAATGTCTATGAACAGGCTTTTGGGAAATTTCTCCCCCGCCGTGCTCAGGAGCCGAGGCTGTCGGCCACCCAGCCTCGACCAAAGCTGAGTCTCGCAGAAAGGCGAGAGGCGCAGAAGGAGAGCGTCAGTAGCCGCACACCCCCCCGTAAGGACTGGGGTACGGCTCACCGCCCCTCACAGATCGCCTCTAAAAGCTCAGACCGCCACGCCGTCTTCTTCTCTAAGAAGAGGCCCTGAAGGGTTGTGAGGTCTTCCACGGGAAGTTTAGTTCCGCCGCCTTTGGTGTTTCGGACGACGCCGGTCCTCAACGACATGTTAGCTCTTCGGTTAAATTCCTGCTGTATTCTAGGATGCCGAGCAGCTAACAAGACCCCTCCCCCCAGCATCACATCACTCTCCGTGTTTCAGAATGGCGTGGTCTCCACTTCCATGAAACCGGAAAGTGTGCATCTCCTGACAGAGGCTGCTGGAGGAACGGGGCCATAGAACATGTTCCCCTACCAGATAGTGAGTCAGGTATTGCTTAGTTCCTATAGGAACAGTGGGGCTGCGTCCAATTTTTAGATTTTGTGTTTTTTACCACCATCTAAATAAATGAATACAGTTTCAAAATTGACTGTCAAAGTGGTTACTCTCAAATCCTACCAAGCGATTGATTTGTGACAATCGATTGAAAGACAATTGAATTGCTTACTTTCATATTGCCACAACACAGGGAAGGACCTGAGGTTCACTTCGGGAGCGAAGCTTACCAGTATCAGATCCTTCCATTTCTGCCTAGCTCTCTACATGAATGTATTGAATTACATATACGACTGGCTGGCCCAGTCTCAGTAACTAGCGCTTCGACATCAGCATGTCGTCCTAGCTCATCTTTGGTTCTAAGATTGAGACAAGTAAATCAAGCTAGACCAGCAAAGGTTCTCATGGCAGCTGTATCCACAGTGACACCTTTGGGCTGTCTGCAGATGGGAGCACTCCAGATGTGGCTAAGATAGGGGATTTCAACCTAGGGCCAATCACCAACAAGGGTTACGCGTCAGGTGCTTCGTACCCTCCCTATGTGGCTCAGATCCCGGTTTCTACTTTGGGTCCCACTCTAAGTTCGTCTTGTCATCAAGATGCTAACGACAAACGTTTCCCTCACGGGCTAAGATGCGGTTTTGGTTGACCATCCAGCCCCATGGAGCTGGAAAGGCTTTCATCTCGTGTGACACATCAATTGCCTCGAAATGATGGCCCTATTTCTGGCCTTAAAGCTCTTCCTCCAGCAATTGAGAGGCTACCATGCCCTAGTGTGAATGTGAAACACTATTGCAGTCACATATTATCGCCAGGGCGGACTGTGCTCGCGCCACTAAATAGCTAGCGCACCAGATTCCTCTCCCTCAGGGCGATTTACATTTCAGGGCATATAAATAAGGAGCATCTGTACTGTCCAGTCAAGCTCTGACACACGGGGATTGGAAACCCCACCCCGAAGTAGTCAGTCAATCTGGGAGAGATTTCAGCTAGCAGAGGTGGACCTCTCTGCCTCGTAAGACCAGCAAATGTCCCCTTTGCTGCTCTCTGACTCTTCCAGCCCCACCCCTGGGTCTGGACACCTTGGCCCTTACTCGGCCCAGGTTATGTCTCTATTAATTTTTCCTAATAACTCTGCTTCCGGGAGTCTACTGTAAGTCAAGTTGGTCTTCCAGCCAGCGTAATTAAGACTATTCTAGGGCTCCTCTCCTAGAAGAGCTTATGCCCTCAGAAATTAATGTATGTGAAAGATTCGTACATACGAAGTGTTTCAGCCCATATAGCTTGAAGCCTCTGTCCTCTGCCTGTTACAGCTTCGGAGCAGGATAGACTTCTCTTACAGTGTCCAGTATGTGCCCTTTGGGTGAGAGATGCTATTGCCCTCTCCTATGAGCCTCACAGTACCACGTCACCTCTAGGAAGCGGGGCTCATTCAACCAGGAGATCGCCTCATCTATTGCACTAGCAAGAGGTATTCCCCTGCAGCAAGTGTGTGCTAAGCGGGTAGACTCAGTTCACTGCCGAAGTGTTCAGTGCTGGAACTGCTGCTGCTGCTGCAAAAAAAAAAAAAAGAAAGTTTGTCCTCGAGCTTGTGCCCTAGTACTCTCCGGACGTATCTTCTGATATTGTTCTTGAAACATCCTGTCCTCCACCTTTACAGCTTCGGAACAGAAGACATTTCACTGACAATGTCCAGTACACGCTCTTCAGATTTACGTCCACCACACAGCCGGTAGTGTAAACCAGAGCAGCTTTTACATGTTTGGAACCTGCGGTGCCTCAGCCACTATACTGGATGAGAGTGCTATTGCCCCCTCCTATGAGACACATGAGCTCACTTCACCTCTAGGAATCAGGGCTCATTCAACCAAGGGGATCGCCCCATATATTGCACTAGCAAGGGGTATCCCTCCTACAGCAAGTGTGTGCTAAGCAGGTTGACCCAGTCCTCTGCTGAATTGCTCCAGTGCTGGAGTTTCTCTAAGAGAATTGTCTTCAGGCTTGTGCCCTAGTACCCTCAGAACGTACGCATTCGCTATTTCAGTCTGCCACGTTCTGATTGAAGCCACTAGAGTCAGCACCTGACAGGCCTCTGACCCTTAGGATGTTTTTTCTTATGGCCATTTCCTCTCTCAAGAGGATCGGAGATCTGCGTACTTGTCAGTCTCCCCATCTTGCCTGGACCTGGCCCTGGGCAGTCAAGGCAATTCTGCATCATCACCTACTGTGCCCAGTATGTGCCCTTCAGACCTACGTCCACCGAACCAGCCAGTGGTGAAAGTCAGGGTAACTTACTGTATGCTATGGAGGCCGCAACCGGGGGGGGGGGGGGGGGGGTGCGTCCGCCACTACACATACCTTGTCACTGGATGAGAGATGCTACTGCCCTCTCCTATGAGGCGCATCAGCTCACTTTGCCACTGGGAGTCAGGGATTCATTCAACCAGAGGGGTCACCTCATCTATTGCTCCTGCAAGAGGTACTCCCTGCAGCAAGTGTGTGATGCGGCAGGTTTTTTTCTCCCCGCACACATTTGTAAAATTTATAGTCTGGATGTCCATGTAGCTCCCAGACATAGTTCTGAGACTCCGCGGCCTTGTGCACACATGCTACACAACCTTGGGGTCCAGACACCTGCAGTGCGGCGGCGTTGGTATTCTCGTTCCCATAGCGTTTTCACGCAGCATCAAGTGTAGCCTTGAAAGGGAACGTCTCGGGTTACTTTGCTGTAACCCTGTTCCCTGAAAGGCGGGAACGAGATGCTGTGTCGCAATGCCGCACTGCCACGTGACCGGACGTCCGTTCAGACAAATGAATCTGAGGTTGTCGCCGGCTCACCGATATTTATAACCTGCAGCTGAGTCTAATCAGATGACGTCACCTGACCGAGGTTATATAAGCCACACATGCTTCACAACCGCCGACATGTTTCCCATAGCGTTTTCACGCAGCATCTCGTTCCCGCCTTTCAGGGAACAGGGTTACAGCAAAGTAACCTGAGACGATTTCTGAAAATTTCATTGCACTATTATTAACTTTTGCATGCTCTCTTCATTTCTTCAAATTCTTTTCAGCTTTCCACATTTCTTATATGGCAATACACCCTGTGCTTCACTGTGGAATGTATGTAGACAATTTCCACTTAAGAACAAAAATTTTCCAATCAATTTGTCTTGGCATATACAAAGCATTTTCAGCATACGAATGACCAAACCGAGTCAAGTTGCACGTACTGTACGTCCGGGAGCCTTCCAAAATTTGTTTGCGTCAGTGAAAAGTGGAGTGAGTTTTTTTTTTTTTTTCATTTTGTGCAAGATTAATGAAGACATACTGTAGCACCATGGGTCCCAATAATGTTAGCAGGATGATAGCAAGAAGAAAAGAGAACCTTAATTTTTAAACCAGCCCATGCCAAGAGGAATCACAAATTAAGGTTAAGTGAGGTTTAATATTTATTTATTTCATTCTTTAATTCATTTCATTTTCATGTCTAAATGACAGGTCTTAAGAACTCGACTCCGGATAGGATTAAATTTATATGCCAAGGTAATACTGTCTTTACTCAGGGTATTGGCTTAAGACCTGTATACCTCTTTTGTTCTGTGAACCAGAGACTTACACATAAATACTGCATTGTGTGTGTGTGTGTGTGTGTGTGTGCCAATCTCACTTGATTGGCAAGCGTGTGGAAGCGCATTTATGTGGATATGAATCATTGGCACCTGTCATTACCGAGGCCTAAATCATAAACAACTTTCTCCAGATTTGCCTGAAAGATTTTCACTGAGAAATGGATGTTTTCTTAAGGCACCTGTAGCATAAATCTACTGTAGGTGTAAACTCATGCCATATAAGCAATATACAGTATGGCAGGACAGACAGCTGTAGGTGAAAGTAAATACTTCATTCACAAAAATGATAAACAGATACAAAACAATAGAATTCTACTAGTCATGCCCTTTAAATTAAAGGGATAGTTTGGAATTTTTTATGTAAATAAAAATCAAACATGGAATGCACATAGGTACATTGCAATGGGTCTTGGTTGTTTTCAATGTTCCTGCTCTGCACTGTAATTGGGCCCAAAATTCCACAATCTTTTGTTCAGTGTTGTAACCATATGGCAATTTCTGAGGAAATAAGTAATTAAAATTTCTATGATGTACACAATAACTTTTAAAGATACCAACTCAGTTTAGCTTAGTGGGACTACAGAAGCTTCCTATGAGTCTCAGCTAAACTTTGGAATGCAAATAGGGTTCCGGTCTGGACTTTTCATGTGCTAAAATGATGGCTCATGCTCCCTGAACCACTCTTTAACAATTTGAACTCCTTTTGTTAACTCCTTTAACAATATACAGTGGTGTGAAAAACTATTTGCCCCCCTCCTGATTTCTTATTCTTTTGCATGTTTGTCACACAAAATGTTTCTGATCATCAAACACATTTAACTACAGTATTAGACAAAAATAACACAAGTAAACACAAAATGCAGTTTTTAAATGAGGGGTTTTATTATTTAGGGAGAAAAAAAATCCAAACCTACATGGCCCTGTGTGAAAAAGTAATTGCCCCTGAACCTAATAACTGGTTGGGCCACCCTTAGCAGCAATAACTGCAATCAAACGTTTGCGATAACTTGCAACGAGTCTTTTACAGCGCTCTGGAGGAATTTTGGCCCACTCATCTTTGCAGAATTGTTGTAATTCAGCTTTATTTGAGGGTTTTCTAGCATGAACCGCCTTTTTAAGGTCATGCCCCAACATCTCAATAGGATTCAGGTCAGGACTTTGACTAGGCCACTCCAAAGTCTTCATTTTGTTTTTCTTCAGCCATTCAGAGGTGGATTTGCTGGTGTGTTTTGGGTCATTGTCCTGCTGCAGCACCCAAGATCGCTTCAGCTTGAGTTGACGAACAGATGGCCGGACATTCTCCTTCTCCTTTTTTTGGTAGACAGTAGAATTCATGGTTCCATCTATCACAGCAAGCCTTCCAGGTCCTGAAGCAGCAAAACAACCCCAGACCATCACACTACCACCACCATATTTTACTGTTGATATGATGTTCTTTTTCTGAAATGCTGTGTTACTTTTACGCCAGATGTAACGGGACACGCACCTTCCAAAAAGTTCAACTTTTGTCTCGTCGGTCCACAAGGTATTTTCCCAAAAGTCTTGGCAATCATTGAGGTGTTTTTTAGCAAAATTGAGACGAGCCTTAATATTCGTTTTGCTTAAAAGTGGTTTGTGCCTTGGAAATCTGCCATGCAGGCCGTTTTTGCCCGGTCTCTTTCTTATGGTGGAGTCGTGAACACTGATCTTAATTAAGGCAAGTGAGGCCTGCAGTTCTTTAGATGTTGTCCTGGGGTCTTTTGTGGCCTCTCGGATGAGTTGTCTCTGCGCTCTTGGGGTAATTTTGGTCGGCCGGCCACTCCTGGGAAGGTTCACCACTGTTCCATGTTTTTGCCATTTGTGGATAATGGCTCTCGCTGGAGTCCCAAAGCTTTAGAAATGGCTTTATAACCTTTAACAGACTGATAGATCTCAATTACTTTTGTTCTCATTTGTTCCTGAATTTCTTTGGATCTTGGCATGATGTCTAGCTTTTGAGGTGCTTTTGGTCTACTTCTCTGTGTCAGGTAGCTCCTATTTAAGTGATTTCTTGATTGAAACAGGTGTGGCAGTAATCAGGCCTGGCGGTGACTACAGAAATTGAACTCAGGTGTGATAAACCACAGTTACAGTATGTTTTTTTTTAACAAGGGGGGCAATCACCTTTTCACACAGGGCCATGTAGATTTGGAGGTTTTTTTCCTCCCTTAATAACGTAAACCTTCATTTAAAAACTGCATTTTGTGTTCAATTATGTTATCTTTGACTAATAGTTAACGGTTTTTGATGAGCAGAAACATTTAAGTGTGACAAACATGCAAAAGAATAAGAAATCAGGAAGGGGGCAAATAGTTTTTCACACCACTGTAAATCCTTACATTGTCATTTTGGAATGTGCCCATGCCATCAGGGAAGAAAAGATCTATTGATAGAAAAACCTGGTCATTACAGGTAGGTATATTCATTATATATATTTTACAAGAAATTGTGCCAATAGCTGAAAATCATATTTCATTAATGATAAAATTCTACCTCTGCAACATACTGTAGGCAGAATAAGTTGATATTGGAGAATTTGAGTAGACTGAACCCAAGTAGTGCAGGTGCTTCCTGGATCAGTCAAATTGCCAGCAGTGTAAAACTGCAGTAATCCAATCTGACGATTAAAGGAGACTCAACTGGATAAAAAGAACTTAACTGGTCTTCATGGAGAATCATATTAGCAATATATTTTAAGAAAAGAACAGTTGATTAGTTAGGTACCACATTCTAATATATATTTTTTCTGTACTGATATCAGAAATAAATTGAACCAGTTTCATAGAAATATTTTCTGAACCATGGTGGAACATCATTAGGAGTTTTGGAACATTTAACAATGCCAGAAGCTTACGATGTGTGTTGATTAAAGGCATCATTAATCCATAGAAACATTAACACATGGTGCAAAATCTGGGTGATTGGGGAGAAATATTCAATCATCAACAAAATGAGCCTAAGCACACCACAAAACAAGTTTTCCATATACGTATGTTTACTTACAGTGAGAATTACTGACATTATTGTACAATGAGAAGTAGAACTTATTTTGTTTAAAAACAAATAAATCTACCAAGTTTGATATGTTGTAATTCATGCATTACATTTTCCAGTGTAATGTCTGAAGATATTTTATACATGCAATTTCCTGTTATTTTATATCCCAGCGGCACGCTCCAACAAAAGGTGAGCTCCACATAGTACTCAGAGTGGGGTTGACAGGACTGGCTCACAGCAACATTCTCCAACTAGAGAGGTACATTTCCTGAAGAAAATGTGAGTGGTGCTTGACGTGGCAAGCTAACACGAGGCTAGCTAATAAGCTGAACTCTATGATAGGGACATGGTAATCATGTTAAGTGCGCAAAGCAAGGTTTAATCAATGTCAAGTCTATGAGCGGTTAATTGCCCCCTGCGGGGGCAATTAACCGCCCAGCCCCTAAGAGAGGTCACTGCACACCCCTCCCAGATAAGACGCACGATATGACACCTCAGTCAAGGGTCACCGACAAACGGTGAGGGACCAGCGGTTAATTGCCCCCTGCTGGGGCAATTAACAGCCCAGCCCCTCAGAGAGGTCACTGCACACCCCTGCCGGATAAGACGCACGATATGACACCTCATTCATGGGCCTACGACATACGGTGTTGTTCTAGCAGTTAATTGCCCCCTGCAGGGGCAATTAACCGCCCGCCCTCAGTAGTATCATATAACTCCATGCCCGACTGAGGCGAACGGTTTGACACCTCATTCAAGGGTCTACGACAAACGGTGAGGGACCAGGGATTAATTGCCCCCTGCTGGGGCAATTAACAGCCCAGCCCCTCAGAGAGGTCACTGCACACCCCTGCCGTATAAGACGCACGATATGACACCTCATTCATGGGCCTACGACATACGGTGTTGTTCTAGCAGTTAATTGCCCCCTGCGGGGGCAATTAACAGCCCAGCCCCTCAGAGAGGTCACTGCACACCCCTGCCGTATAAGACGCACGATATGACACCTCATTCATGAGCCTACGACATACGGTGCTGGACTAGCAATTAATTGCCCCCTGCGGGGGCAATTAACCGCCGAGCCCCTCAGACAGGTCACTGCACACCCCTCCCGGATAAGACGAACGATATGACACCTCATTCATGGGCCTACGATATACGGTGTTGTTGTAGCAGTTAATTGCCCCCTGCGGGGGCAATTAACCGCCCGCCCTCAGTAGTATCATATAACCCCATGCCCGAATGAGGCGAACGGATTGACACCTCATTCAAGGGTCTACGACAAACTCAGGCAAATCTCATCTCAATGTTAAGACTATGAGTTCTTAATTGCCCCCTGCGGGGGCAATTAACCACCCCAGCCCTGAGAAAAGACATTGCACCCCATTCCCGAACAAGCTGCACGGTTTGACGCCTCATTCATGCGCCTACAAAAAACACAGTCAAACCTGGTCTCAATGCTAAGTCTCTGAGCGGTCAATTGCCCCCTGCGGGGGCAATTGACCGCCCAGCCCTGGGCAGAGTCATATCACCCTACCCCCGGATAAGCCGCACGATATGACACCTCAGTCATGGGTGTATGACAAACGGTGTGGGAATAGCGGTTAATATGTTAAGTCTATGAGCGTTTAATTGCCCCCTGCGGGGGCAATTAACCGCCCAGCCCCTCAGAAAAGGCATAACACCCCATCCCCGAACCAGCCGAACGGTTTGACACCTCATTCATGGGTCTGCGACAAACTAATTATTCGATAAATTCCCCATTATAAGTCAATGGGGCAACTTTGGGGACCTCTCTTGCCCCGGGGGTACAACTTATACCCTTGTGCGGGGTATCCTCTGACACAGGTTGCAAACCTCCTCAAATGGGGTGAATTTCACGTTTCTACAAAATTCCCTCTCTGCGCCACAATCCGTCAAAATTTGGCCTCCATGTTATCCTATGGGACTTTTTGGGTGCTTAATTGCCCCCTGCGGGGGCAATTAAGCACCTACCCCTTATAAAAGTCATAGCACCCCATTCCCGATTAGGCCGCACGATATGAGACCGCATTCATGGTTCTACGACAAACGGTGCGGGACTAGTTACGCGCCAAACTTTCATACGGAAGAATAAGAAAAAAAAAAAAAAAAAAAAAATAAGTATGCAAGATAACAGTAGTGATGCTTTTCAAGCACCACTAACAAGAGGTCAAATGGACAGAAAGCCATGGTGATCAGATTCTGGCTGGCAGGGGTGGCTCCCAGCAACATAATCCAAAAAAGATGCTGCCTGGATTAATTGCAAGGGTGCTCAGAGTTGCAGTTGGCTCACAAGCTCCACTCTCTAATGAGAGACCAAGTGCCAGTGTGCGCAGAATGGGGCTGACATGGGTGGCTCTCAGTAACATGCTCCAATAAGAGGCTGTCTGCACAGAATGCCACAGTATTCAAAGTGGGACAGGCATTGGTGTCTCCCAGCACCACAATCCAACAAGAGGCCAAATGGAAAGAACACCAGAGAACTCAGAGTGGGAGGCTGACAGAAATGTCTCCCAACAGCATGCTCCCACAAGATGCCATCTGCACAGAGTGCACATCTGCACATTGAGCTGACAGGTGTGGCTCCCAGCATCACCCTCCAAAAAGTGGTTGAATGCACAGAGCTCCAGAGTGCTCCAAGTGGAGCTAACAATGTGGCTCCCAGCACACCAATCCAACAAGAAGCTGTCTGCACAGAGTAGATAGGTGCACAGAATGTGGATGAAAAGGTGGCTCCCAGCACCACAATCCAATGAGAAGCCGAATACACAAAGTGGACTTTGAAAGATGCAAACTTAAATTAAGCTCATTTGGATTGCAGTCCCTTTATATGAGTCTCTGCAGAACTTTAGAATGCATTTGTGCATGAGGCAAGGGTTGTGGAATTTACATTGTACTCGTGTTCTGGGTGACAAACTTCATGGTCAGTGGACAGGAGCAGGATAATTCATAACCATAGCCTATTGTGATTTACTGACCTTAAATGCACCTTAATAAACAATGGATTTTGCTAGCAAAGATGTTTTGCTGAAAATCATGTTCATTAATGATAAAATTCTCGCTCTGCAACCCAGGCACAATAAGCTGATATTGAATAACTTGAGTAGACTGAACCGCACTTTCGCAGCTGCATCCTGGATTAGTCAAATTGCAGGCAGTGTAATCCAATCTTAAGATTAAGAGAGACTCAAGAAGCACTCGAATTGCCTTCATGGATTAAAAAAAAGTCACACACTCTAATATTTAATAATAAGATTGTTTCAATAAGTTTATACAATGTCATATTATATTGCATTATCTCCTCTCCAAGATCTTCTCTCCAAGTCTCGTCCAGCACATCCCAAAGATTCTCAATAGGTTAAGGTCTGGACTCTGTGGTGGCTAATCCATGTATGAAAATTATATCTCATGCACTCTGAAGCCCTGAAGTTTTCTTCTCATGTCTTCAGGAGAAAAAAAATCTATTGATGGAAAAACATGGGCATTCAGTATATTCAGGTAGTCAACTGACCTCATTTCTTTGGCACAAAACATTGCTGAACCTAGGCCTAACCAATGCTTGTTCTGATTAGACTCATTGATAAGTGGTTTTCTTAAGGCTACACAACTATTGTGCATGTGGAAATTCTCTTACTACTTGAAATGCTCTTAAGATTAAATATAGCCATAAGTGCTACAGTACAGCTGTTTTTAGGGACCAAGGATTATGACTCAGCCCAATGTCTTCATAGTGTGTGAAGGTTTTTTCCCCCAGTATCCAGGCTTTTGGGGGGTCTTAGCATGCTCAAAAAGTCATGAAAATCAGCAGACAGGTCGAAATCTGCTGCCACTGAGATGCCTGAATGGTTGGGCCCCGGGTGTGGCACGAGGACCACACATGAGAATTTGCTGCATAGCTAATACACACTTGCATGTATACGTGCGAAATCCTGTACATATTTAAAGCTCATTGAGCTGAACAACTTTCACATTCCATATCATGGGCTCTACTCAACAGGAAGTCAGTTATTTTGGGTTGCAAAATGCACCCAAATCTAATTTGATCTACAGTACTTCTCCTAAGGAATTTAGATAATTGTCACCAAACCGGGTCTACTGTATGTGATCACAAGATCTTGTGGATGCAGAAGACATCTGGGTTACTTTTGTTTGTATTATATTTTCTTTTCGTTTGTGTATATTGCGTATTTTGGTGTCAATGTCTAATGATTTAATTTCAAAATTTGTGTTTTTTCATACAAAAGTTGAACTGAGATCTAGGTTGTAGTGGTGTGTTTTGTTCTTTTTTTTTCACCCCATTTTTCCAAACATAAACAATTTTTAAATTCAATTCAATTCAATTTTATTTGTATAGGGGTTTTAGCAATTGACATTGCCTCAAAGCAGCTTTACACAATCAAAACAATTATTTAAGTTTGTATGGAATGTGAATGTGTATGAATCAAAATGGTCAGTTTGTCCCTGGTGAGCAAGCCGAGGGCGACAGTGGCAAGGAAAAACTCCCTGAGATGGTGATAGGAAGAAACCTTGAGAGGAACCAGACTCAACAGGGAACCCATCCTCATTTGGGTGAAAAATGATCTGCATGAAATTATCTGCATTTATACTGTGTGTTAGGTGACAGGCAGGTCAGCTATAACAGTTGATGTTAGTTGATGTTAATATGGAGTCCATGTAGTTATTGGAGACTCAGGTAGACTTGTAGGAAATTCCAGTCCTGAACTATCGGACTGTCAAGTCCCCAGAGAAACAGTTGCCAACACCAGTCGAGGCCAGAACCGTCGTCTAGGTAGAGAGAATCATCCCCAGGCACCAGACGCATACCAAAGAGACACACAGGGCATCCATGTGACGAAATCTCCAGGCAGAAGCCGGGCACCAGACACACAGGGCATCCATGTGAAGAAATCTCCAAGCAGAAGCCGGGCACCAGACACATGGGGCATCCATGTGACGAAATCTCCAAGCAGAAGCCAGGCACCAGGATTGGTCAGACAGGTCCGGAGGGCAGAGGGAGTCTGTATCACTGGCAGCTCAGGAACAACATGTGTAGCTCGACAGAGAGAGAGAAAGAGTGAAAGGGGGAGACAGGGGGAAAGAGGGAAGAGAAAGAGGGGGAGGAAGAGAAGAAGAGGAGTGATGGCAATTAGGTATGGTCACAGTCATACGATGTATAATGTGAATGCATATTAACTGTAGAGTGCAAGCAGAGACTCCGGCAGGACTAACTATGACAGCATAACTAAAAGGGAGAGCCAGAAGGAAACACAAACATGAGGGCTCCCTGAAGTGTAAAGCAAACAATCACCTCACAGTTAACAAACCTGAGTGATCAATGAGAGTGAGGAAGACAGCATCTAAACATACCAGTTCACCATAATACTCTACGTCCATGAGTGCCCCAGATCTGCTCCTTTACCTACAGTAAGGCTAATCTATTTATGAAAATGCTTGGCTACATAAATAGGTTTTTAGCCTAGACTTAAACACTGAAACTGTGTCTGAGTCCCGAACATTAATTGGAAGACTATTCCATAATTTGGGGGCTTTGTAAGAAAAAGCTCTGCCCCCAGCTGTAGTTTTCATAATATGTGGTACTGACAAGCAGCCTGCATCCTTTGATCGAAGTAGGCGTGGCGGATCATAGGACACTAGCAATTCACTCAGATACTGCGGTGCGAGACCATTTAATGCTTTATATGTCAAAAATTTTATTTTAAAATCAGATTCATTTGTGTAAACTATTTCCCTGAGTTCTTGGGAGTGGGGTTGTGCCCTGGCCTTTTTAGTTTGTCATTGGATGGAGTGAGAGTCATAGTTCCCTTTCAAAGGCTACTCTCGATGCTGCGTGAAAACGCTATGGAAACATCTTGTCATGTTGCCGGATGTGAAGCATGTGTGTATCAAACAGGCCAAATTTTGGCTTATATAACCTCGGTCAGGTGACGTCATCTGATTAGACACAACTGCAGGTTATAAATAGTATAGTAACAGTAACAGGTTATAATAGCCGGCGACATTCCTCAGATCATTTGTCTTCAACCGGCATTGTGATTGCATGTGTGCAGCAAGCATTAAACTAAAACTAAAAGTACATTTAAAACATAGAGAAAAAAACATAAAACTCACCAGACAAAATGGCGGAGTTTAGAGTTACATGCCCGTGCGATAACTATCTTTCCGAAGGCGATACTCATATCCTCTGTTTTGAATGTTTGGGTGAGAGACACGCTCTCTTTGGACTTAAAGGAGTGTGTGAGCAGTGTGATAATCTCCCGATGAAAGTGCTACGCGTGTGCCTCGCATTCTTTAGGGAAGCACGAGCCGCGCTGCACTCCTGGGGATCACAAGTTGATCTGGCCGAGGCACGAGAGTCCCTCCTTTCTTTAGACGACAGATTTCTGTCGGGTGGCCAGGAAATGGCGCCCTCTCCCCTTTTTTGATGATCTCCACAACTAATTATCTCGTTCATGCAGTAAACCTTTTTCTTCCCGTATCTTTGTACCATCGACTTCGTTTTATTCGAATATCGTTGATGCAAAGGCACAGGGTTATGTGGTGATGCACCAGATTGAGGAGACGCTCGCGAGCTATCTCGCTCCTGGGACATCATCCTCACTAAAGAAGCCGACCCTTCCCTCCAATCCATGTAGAACTTCTTCTACCCTGGTAGGGAAGGCGTTCTAAGCAGCAGGTCAAGGCGGCGCTTCCTTGCACACCATGGCGGTTTTGCAGGCGTACCAGGCTGACCTGCTGAATGATCTGAGCACGAGCGGCAATATGAATCACGAAGCATTCATAGAATTATGCCGGGCTACTGATCTGTCCCTGCGTGCGATAAAACAGACAGCCCGTGCTATTGGCTGTTCAAGGCCCTCCCTGGTGTCCGCAGAGAGGCACCTGTGGCTAAATCTGACAGGCATTAAGGACAAAGATCGAGCATTCCTCCTTGATGCTCCTATCTCACCCTCAGGCCTATTTTACGATGCGGTTAATACAGTCGCCACCAGGTTTAGAGAGGCCAGGCTTTATGAAAAGGCTTTTGGGAAATTTCTCCCACGCCGTGCCCAGGAGTCGAGGCCATCGGCCACCCATCCTCGACCTGATCTGATTCTCGCCAGGGGAGAGGCGCAGTAGGAGAGCGTCAGTAGCCGCGCACCCCCCCGTAAGGACAGGGGTACGGCTCTGCGCCCCCCTCAGGCCGCGCCCAAGAGAACAGATCGCCACACCGTCTTCTTTACAAAGAAGAATTCCTGAGAGCAGAGCCCAGGACTGTGGGGGTGACCCCCCCCCCCCTGGGAGGGGCATATAGGAGCATGCGATCCCGGGCACCCCCGGGAGATGTGTTCAGTTTCCACCGCCTTTGGTGTTTCGGACAACACCGGTCTCCAATGACACCTTAGTCCTTCGGCCGGATCCTGCCATATTCCAGGACACCAAACCACTAACACCCCCCAGCCCAGCAGAAGTACTCGTACCCCTTTCGGAGAAGCTGGCAGCGTGGAAGCTACTGCCAGGCATATTTCCCTAGGTCTTAAAGACTGTAGAGAAAGGATACAGGATTCAGTTTACATATCGCCCTCCGCGTTTCAACGGCGTGGTCTCCACTTCCATGATACCGGAAAGAGTATCTTCTGAGTTCCGAATTCCAGACACTACTGCAGAAGGGAGCCATAGAACAAGTTCCTCCTCCAGATATGGAGTCAGGCTACTACAGTCGGTACTTCCTGGTACTCCCAAGAAGGATGGGGGACTGCGTCCAATTTTGGATCTTCGCGGTTTGAACCGCTATCTCAAAAACTACAATTTCAAAATGTTGACTATAAAAACTATTGTCTCACAAATCCAACCACAGGATTGGTTTGTGACAGTAGATTTAAAAGACGCATACTTTCATATAGAAAATTTGCCACAGCACAGGAAGTTCCTGAGGTTCGCTTTTGGGGGAAAAGCCTACCAATTTTGGGTTCTTCCATTCGGTCTAGCCCTATCACCCCGCACATACAGTATACGGAATGCATGGATGCAGTTCTGGCTCCCTTGAGACTCCAGGGCATCTGCATTTTGAATTACATAGACGACTGGCTAAATCTGGCCCAGTCTCGGCAGCTAGCACTTCGACACCGGGCTCATCTTCATTCGCTAGGATTGAGACTCAACGCCACGAAAAGCATTCTCTTTCCGGCGCAGATGACAACATACTTGGGCATCAGGTGGAATTCGATCACTATGCAGGCACATCTCTCTCCTGCTCGCGTCGAATACATAAACAATGCTCTGAAGGAAATCAGGCTAGACCAGGAAGTGACTGTGCATCACTTACAAAAATGTTTAAGCCTCATGGCATCTGCATCCACGGTGATACCTTTGGGTCTCTTGCACATGAGAGCTTTTCACCTGTGGCTAAGAGCCAGGGGAGTTCATACAAGAACAAATCCCCGAAGGCGAATAAGAGTTACGCGCAAAGGACTTCGTACCCTTTCTATGTGGTTCAGACCCCGGTTTCGTACCTTGGGTCCCACTCTAGGTCCGTCTTGTCGTCGCAAGATGCTAACGACAGACGCTTCCCTTACCGCCTGAGGCGCGTTCTTGGATGGCGTCCAGCCCAAGGGAGCTGGAGAGGCCATCATCTCGCATGGCACATCAATTGCCTTAAAATTATGGCTCTATTTTTAACTCTACAGCATTTCCTCCAGCAGCTGAGAGGCTACCATGTCCTAGTGTGGGTGGACAGCACATCGGTAGTCTCCTACATAAATCGCCAGGGCGGCCTGCATTCGCGCCGCTTGAACGAGCTAGCGCATCAGGTTCTGCTCTGGGCTCAGGACAACTTACTGTCCCTCAGGACGATTCACATTCCAGGATACATGAATGTGGGAGCAGACTTACTGTCCAGACAAGCTTTGAAACACAGGGACTGGAAACTCCACCCCAAAGTAGTCAGTCGAATCTGGGAGAGATTCTTTACAGCAGAGGTGGACCTCTTTGCCTCCTAGAAGACTGCGCAATGTCCCCTCTACTACTCTCTGACTCATCCAGCTCCCCTGGGTCTGGACGCGATGGCTCATACGTGGCCCAATTCCCTCCAGTAGCTCTGCTCCCGGGAGTCCTGGCGAGGGTCCGTCAACACGGTTTGCGCCTCTTATTGATAGCACCCCATTGGCCGGCCCGAGTATGGTTCTTCGATCTAATATCTCTCCTCGACGGCTCAACTTGGATGATTGCAGTGAGGAGGGATCTTCTATCTCAGGCGCAGAGGACAATATTTCATCCCCGGCCCGAGCTCTGGAACCTTCATGTTTGGCCCCTGAACAGGTCCAATTAAGTCAAGCTGGCCTTTCAGCCGGCGTAATTGACACCATCCTAAGTGCTAGGGCTCCCTCCACTAGAAGAATGTATGCTTTCAAATGGAAGGTATTCGAAAGTTGGTGCATGGCAAAGCAGGTGGACCCAGTCCACTGCCAAATTGGTTCAGTGCTGGAGCTCCTGCAAGAGAAATTGTCCTCTGGCTTGTGCCCTAGTACCCTCAGAACGTACGTGGCCGACTATTTCAGCCTGCCACGTTCTGACTGAAGGGGTTACTGTGGGAAATCACCCTTTAGTTGCCCATTTCATTCGTGGAGCTAAACGGTTGAGGCCACCCACTAGAGCCACGGTCCCTTCGTGGGATTTATCTATCATGCTCGAAGGTCTAATCGACACTCCTTTTGAACCACTAGAGTCAGCGCCTGACAAGATTCTGACTCTCAAGATGGTTTTTCTTATGGCCATTACCTCTCTCAAGAGGATCGGAGATCTGCATGCCTTGTCAGGCTCCCCATCTTGCCTGGACTTTGCCCCTGGGCTAGTCAAGGCCATTTTGCATCCTCACCCAAACGATCTGCCGAATGTTCCTTTCTCAAACATGCACCCTGTTGTTCTTGAAGCCTTCTGTCCTCCGCCTTTTATAGATTTGGAGCAGGAGAAACTTCACTTACTGTGCCCAGTACGTGCTCTTCAGACCTATGTCCACCGCACCAGCCAGTGGTGTAAGTCAGAGTAACTTTTTATATGCTATGGAGGCCACAACCGGGGGCGGCCGCCACTACACAGACATTGTCACACTGGGTGAGAGATGCTACGAGCGTGGACTCACTTCGCCTCTAGGAGTCAGGGCTCATGCGACCAGAGGGGTCGCCTCATCTATTGCTCTTGCAAGAGGTACACCCCTGCAGCAAGTGTGTGATGCGGCGGGTTGGTCCTCTCAGCACACATTTGTAAGTTTTTATAGTCTGGATGTCCATGCCACTCCGGGCTCACTAGTCCTCGTGTCAGCTTCAAAGACATAGATCTGAGACTTCCTGCCATTGTGTGCACACTCTACACAACCTGGGGGTCCAGACACTTGCAGTGCGGCAGAGTTGATATTCTCGTTCCCATAGGGTTTTCACGCAGCCTCGAGAGTAGCCTTTGAAAGGGAACATCTCGGGTTACTTCGCTGTAACCCTGTTCCCTGAAAAGGCAGAAACGAGATGCTATGTCCTAATGCGGCACTACCACTTGACCGGACGTCCGTTTAGACAAATTAATCTGAGGAATGTCGTCGGCTCACTACTATTTATAACCTGTAGGTGCATCTAATCAGATGACGTCACGTGACCGAGGTTATATAAGCCAAAATTTGACATGTTTGGTACACACATGCTTCACAACCGGCAACATGACAAGATGTTTCCATAGTGTTTTCACACAGCATCTCGTTCCCGCGTTTTCTGGGAACAGGGTTACAGCGAAGTAACCCGAGACGTTTACCTTTAATGGCTTATTTTTCAATGATGAAATGTCATTTCAGAGATGAAAAAAATGTCAGAGATGTCATTTTTTCAGTGATAATTTTCAAACCAAAACTATGGGATTTAGTAATACACATTACAGTAGATGCAACAATGGGTTTTTTCCTTAAACCTATTGGTCCCACAACAAATAAATGAGCTAATATTGCATAAAATTAAACAACACTTCCTTATTTTAAAATTCAACCAAGCTGACCTTTAATCAGCATTCATTACCAGTGAATGTTTGCAGGTTAATATTCATGACTGTGATGAAAACTGGCAGTGAGTTGTAGAGAAAGCAAAAGCAGTTCTACACTTTCAGTATACTGTGTTATCTCGGCATACAAAGAACCTGCCTCACAAATTGTTTTCTAAAGAAAAATTATTATTGCCTCATGAAAAATTATCACTACGTTTTTCATTTAAGTAGTACAAAAAAATAAAAGAGCAGGTACTGTAGGTTCTTCTTCCTCTTCTCCTTATTCTTCTTTCTTGTTACATTACCGCCAACTGTAAATCTCATTGCTACCCATCTTTCCAGCCTCTTAAATCCGACATGTTAGGTTATTTCAACCCCAGCATACCTGGCCCTTACAATCACAAGCCCACGGTAAAAGTGTTACACATACCTTAATTTTCTTTCTTGTAAAATACATGATTTTTTTTAATACTGAAAAACAAAATCAGCATTTTATTCCCAATTTTTCTAATTAATTTATTTAACTTTGCAGTTTCCAGCTTATATGGTCAATATTTCTTTCCCATTTCCATAAAGCACCATAGTCTTTAGCAAAAAGTGATTTCCCCCTTAAACATTTCCAGAATATAATTTATTATAATAGAGAACAGAGCTGGACTTAGCACGCTCCCCTGGGCAGTCCCATTTTATCCCTTACATTAACTTGATACCTCTGAACCTAATTCACCTGAATAATTCTTCTGTCTGAAAAGTCCTTAACCAAATTAAACAGTCTCTCCTCAATTCCATCAAGTGCATTTTGATTAACAGTCCCTTTTTCAACAACATATCGTAAGATTTTTCCACATCAACAAATACTGGAGTCATTCTCTTTGTATTTATTTTAGCTTTTCAAACTTTATGCTCTAGACATACAGTATTTCTGCATCCATGATATTCCTCCCATTTCTGAACTCACTTTGGCTACGTTTACACTGCCAGGTAAATGTGACCCAATTCCGATTTTTTGCTCATATGTGACACATATCGGATATGTTCTATGTACGTGTAAACAGGAAAAAAACGCATGCATTCCGATATTTCGAGATCGGTTTCAGGCTTTCTTCATATGTGGAAATAAATCGGATATAAATCAGATATGCGCTAATGTGATTGTCGTGTAAACAGACAGATCGGATTTCCTGAGGCATTGTGTTCTGTACGTCATTAAAACTGCGACTTCTTCGCGGTTTAATGACGTAATGTTATTCTCCGGTGGAAGCGAATTGTTGAATTAGAACATCGCAGGTGACTTGGAAAAGGAAAAGAACAACGCCGCCCCCCTCCAACACACACACGCCTTGTGTTAATGCTTATTTGGGCTAAATAACATTAAATCAGTATTTGATGAATAAAGCTGTGCAGGCTGCAATTATGCCGTTTTTTCCCCCTCCTCCTCCGTTTTAAAATCATGGTGTGCGAACTTTGCATATATAGCAGAGATAGCGTTAAGCATATTTCACCTTCATCTTTCTTGGCTAGTGTGTAGCGCAAGAACCTCCCTTTAAGTATGTGCGATGTTTCAGATGGTATGGCAAGTGTAAACATGTGAATCGGATATGAGTCATAGTTAAAAGAAACAGTGTTAAAAGTGTAAACAGACGGTCAAAAAAATCAGATATAGGCAACAAATCGGAATTAAGCATCGAGACCTGCAGTGTAAACGTAGCCTTTGATAAGCAGCCATCAGACCCCTCTTTTACAGTAAGTATACTAGCGTCTTGTTTATAATTTGTTCCATCAGTTTACAGTCATGCAATGTTAAAGCAATTGGTCTATAATTCCCTGGTATACTGGCATCTTTTATAATTGGAATAATAATTGCAATTGGGATACATACCTTTAACACAATATTTTATTTATTTGATAATTCTATTGATTTCATTTTTCAGAGATTCAACCTACTAACCTACTATTGTGGGAAATCGTTTCCCATGCTCGCTTTCAGTGCATATAGTCAACATCTGTGCATGCGTGTACTGTTTACAATAACACTGTAACTACGTGTGTGTGTGTGTGTGTGTGTGTGTGTGTGTGCGTAAATTATTTATTTTTATTTTGTGTCCAAGTGTAGTAACTGTTCTTTAGTAACTGTACAGCAATAAAAGGCTTTTGTGAAGAAAAAGATTTAAGAGGCTATAGCAGTGCAAATGATGAATTTGTTTAACGACAATGCAACAACACATTCCTGCGAAATCCTCAAAAGGAGGCAAAAGCAAGTTTTTTCCCCCAATGAGCTACAGTGTCACCTCATGATGTAACTGTATACTTTTGTGTATGTCAAAATTTCCAGCAATGCTAGCAAAAAAAAAAAAAAGTTAGAACTTCAACTGGCTGCAAGCAGTTCTCCTGGCTTTATCATTATAATTCCATTATCATATATTAAGACCACTTTTTTTAAAGCTGACATAAGCAGTTTGTTTTCTCCCAGCAAAGTGGCAGTACCACCATGAAATTGTTATTTTTTTCTGTCTGAGGGCCCATGCTTTGGCTTCATCCAAAACTAGCTCCGGAACTGCCTTGGTGGTAAATGTGTATGGGATACCAGATGGTTAGAAAGCATGAAAGGTTCACGAATAGCCTCATTCTTAGCCATGTTTTTTTTTCTGTTTGTCTTTGTCCAAAATGGGGCTACCGACATTACCCTTATCATAGCACTGGCAAGTCACATGTACACTCATCGTAGAGTTATTCACAGAACTACTCACCCTGTGGCTCCATCCATTCTGTTGTTTTCTTTATGGTAGCTCCATGGAGTTCCATTCAAATCACGCAGTTTTATTTTATTTTATTGCGATCTACATTAGTGATTTTTGTTCGGCACTGATACTTGTCACATCTTTCAACACGAGTGACCAGAATAAACAAAAACATTCTGTTTGTTCACTCTCCAAGCAGTATCCTGCTATATATCTATGTGGACTATTACTTTCTTTAATAAAGATAAATTGCACTGTTGTATCACTAAGGGCAAAATAAAACACTTAAAGTATCCGGAAATTGGGAAAGTTTCCTACAAGAAGGTCTCAGTCATTACTCACTGGGTAACACTTTGAGAACCTCTTCAGTCTTTTGGTGCCTTGTATCATGCCTTTGATTGATTCCAGCACTCCAGATACTTTAGTAAGTTTATTTAAAACAACAACAGAAAAAACACATCAACTGTACAGTATATACAGCATGAAATAATTAATGAGGGCTTAAGACAGATTACCAAGATAATCTTAATACAGGCTGATTATAAAGTGTTGAGCATGATTAGTCCTACTGGCTCACCAGCATCTTGTAGGAGCCCTTAACGGACAATACTTATAACTGCATCCCTTAGGGCCATGTCTGCTATGCCTTGCCAGTACAGTAGGTCATCCCCTTGCCACAAATATATTTATGTCATCTTAAAAAAGCATGCATAAACACTGCTAATGCTATAAGCATGCCCTCCAGGTTAAAATGTATTTACATTTTTTGTTAGATGCAAATCTGAACAGAAACAAAAGTTCTGAACTGAACATTTGGTATGCATCCTGTATTTATCTCTATATCACAGATTAAACGTAGGCACATTGCAGTAAAAGGGGCCAGAGAAAAAAGTGTTAATGGCTTTCAAGCTGCTATCATATGGTGTAACAGATCAGCTGGGTTTTAGCTAATAATAATAATTCTATTCATAAGAAGATTTTTTTTGTTAACCGTTGAACTTTGATATTTCATTTGTTCCCCTCTTCGGCCTCATTAGGGGTGTTCAAGTCCTGTGTTGAAATTTCTGCTGAATGAAGGTGTAAAACCATTTGACATTCACAGAAGACTTTCTGTGTCTGTGCAGTATGATAATGAGACTGGTTAAGAGTTTACTATATGATTTAGTTTGTGTGTAAAAGCATAGAACATTTGACCTACCTGTTGTAGCTTTTGATGTTGAAAGCCTTCCATTACTTGGAAGCTACATTAGCTCTCAGACAGAACTAAAAAAATTAGTAAATGTCAAACACCCACCATGCATTTGAGTGTTCCTCTATACAGTAAATCCAAAATCTTACAAATGTACTAATGTGTAGATTTTTCCACCTACTAGCAAGTCCTCTCGCTGTGTCTCAAAATCAAGCCTGCATTTATCTGACATTACATCACAAAAACCAGAACGAGACTTTTAGTGCATATACAGTAAGCAATAAACTGGTTTATTCTTTCAAACTGTACAGGATGTTAATTAATTTTTTTGCCATTTGCCATGCTAGCAATAACATATACAGTACATTGTGCAAATGGTTATCATAAAACTGATTATTTTACATGCCTCTTAAATAAACTGCAATGTCAAAATATTTGGAAAAAATTAATTTACTATTTTGTGTACCCAGCAAAGGTAACGAACCCGACTGAAAGTCGTTGGACCATGCATTTATGTTGTGTGGCACCCCTTGTTTCTTAAATGTGTACAATCTGTTCAGCTTTTTTTTCACCTCAAAATGACAGTGTCACTGAACAGGCACGGCCACATCACTCCGTCATGCCGGGGGCTGCAGAGCCGAGGTTGAGGTGATCACACACACTCCGCACAACACCCGCTTTTACAATCTCTCGTTATGTGGTTTGAATATATTATGAAATCCTCATTCTTTGCCTTACTGTATACATCAATTTTGGTCACATCTTTTTTTCTGAAAGTCTTGTGCGCCTGCACAGTTACAGTACAGTATGTCAGGTTTAGACTTCCTGGTAGAAGCAGAGGTTCTGTCTTTGCTCTGTAAGCTTTTGACAGAAAGTATTTTATGCTAGAAGTAAATTGACTTATAAACCCATAGTTTTATGTTTAATTGTTTTTTTGTTTTTGAGTCTGGATTTGCTGGTCACACTGAGGTTGCACTCTCCTACTAACAAATATCCATTTCTACCATGAACAGAATTACAGCTCCTTTTAAATGAAAGAGTAAAACATGAACATGTCATGACATGCGCCTTCTGGAATATATTTTTGTGATATTCAAAGATCTGTTGAGAGCAACCCTCTCATTCTACCCCTAGATGAGATGTTGATTTTAAAGTCAACAAATTATTAAAAATGTTTAATAGTGGGCGCTGTTGAGCTCGTGATGGAATAGGACGTGTTTTGGGAGGCTCCGGAGGATTATTGTTAAAATTTTTATTAAATTGCGCTTTTCAGTTTTAATTTTACTGTCATTCTTCCCCGTTAACAGTTTTATTTATAGATTTGTCTCTAAAGGCGGTTACAATGTCCGGTAAAAATACTAAAACCCGTAGCACAACGCAGTCACAACTGAGGCCTAATCCACAGGTCACGGCCTCACCTTCGCGTGATTCGCCGCCACGCGCTGACCCCACGGTTCACCAGGCAGTCTCTGTAATTGATACGGGTGCGCTGAAGCTCGAGATATTGTCCTCATTGAGGAACGAAATCGCGGACATTTTTAAGGCGGAACTGCGTGCTGCATTGGGGGATGACTTGTCCACAATTAAGTCGGAATTACAGGCTGTAAAGACACAACTGGCCAATGACAAGGCCGCCATTGATGCTGGACTGTCTGCGCTAAAGGGTACTGTAGGTGAGATGGAGCGCTCGCTCTCCGGTTGTACTGACGATATTATTTCAATGCTAAGTAAGATACAACGTCTTACAGCAGATTTAACTAAACTGGATAATAAATGTGAAGAATTGGATGCCAGTTCACGTTGTAATAATATTCGCATAATCGGTGTTCCTGAGGGTCCTAACAGCTGCACTACCTCTAGCATCGCTGCGTTGCTTAAAGAGGCGCTCAGCCTGGAGAAGGAGCCGACTTTGGACAGATCTCACCGCACTCTACAGCCTGTACCAAAGCCGGGTGAACGACCTTGAGCTGTTGTGGCCAGATTTCAGTACCACAGTGAATGCCTTGACGTTTTACGCCGTGCCAGAGAGTTAAGGCAGATTAAATTCAAGGAATTTAGTATTTCTGTTTTTCCCGACCACACAGCAAAAATTGCAAAAGCGCGTGCTTCCTTTAATGAGGTCCGGCGACAACTCCGTGGCATTGAGGGCGCGCGCTACGGCCTGTTTTACCCAGCGCGGCTGAGGATAACCTACAATGGTGTAGGGAAAGATTTTCTTTCGGCTGAAGAAGCAAAAGACTACATCAAAACTATACAAACTGCGTGAACTATACTGGTAGTGTTTTTTAATAGTTCGTTATATACAGTATTTAATTTGAATTCTGTTTTGTTGTTGAATAGGGGTTTTCTTTTCTTTCTCCTTTTTTAAAGCGAAATGTGTGATGTTTACATTTTCTGATGCTACCTGTCTATACAAGTTTATTTTACAAAGTTAGTGTTTTTGATAGATATATTGCATTCCAGCTGGTATGTCGTCTTGGGAACCAAATATTTAACTTATGCCAAGATGTATTATTATGCATGCCTGGTCAATGTATGAGGGGTGATCCTAGTAGTATCCTCTAGGATCTTCTTTTTTTGTTGCTGCTGCTGCTTTTTTTTTTCCTCTTTTCCTTTTCTTTTTTTTTTTTTTCTTCTTTTTCTTTCAAGATGGGTATCATTTACTTATACATTATTATAAGCTGGAGATGAGGATACTTCCATTTGCGCATTATTTTTGTTCTATTTTAATCTATGGGAGCCTTTTTGTTTTCTTTTGTTTAGTTTTTTTTCCTTCTACATCGGGCTCACTCTCCGAGTCCTCGCCACAGTTACTGTGAGAGCGACTTTTGTTTTAGCTAGTTTACTTTGCTGTCTCCTAGGGTTTGTTAGGATGGAGACTTTAGATTTGTGTTTTATGTGTGTTTGTGAGTGTTTGTGTGCATGTGGGGGGTAGGGGGAGGGGGGTGTCATCCTTCAGGCTCTGTGAATCCTTATCATTTCCACATTTTTTTGGCTAAATGGCTAATTCCTATGTAGGCCCAGGTTTAGCTGGGAGTGGTACACCTGTCCGTTTTCTTAGCTGGAACATCAGAGGTATGGTAACCCAATTAAAAGATCTACAGTATTCAATCGTCTGAAACATTTACATACTGATATAGTGTTTTTTACAAGAAACACATCTTCAAGTCAAGGATCATCATAGGCTTCTTCGTCCTTGGTTAGGTCAAATTTTTCATTCTAATTTTAATTCTAAATCACGGGCTGTGGCCATATTAGTTAACAAAAAGATACAGTTTTCACCTAGCCATATAATTGCTGACAAAAATGGCAGATATATCATTGTTGCAGGCACACTAATTCAGACCAAGGTATTGTTGGTAAATGTTTATGCTCCAAACTTTGATGATCCAGATTTTGCAAATAAATTACTTAGTAGCCTTCCCTGCTTAAACACCCATTTGATAATTTTTGGGGGAGATTTAAACTGTGTTTCTGATCCAGTTTTGGATCGTTCTACCGCTCGCGTTGTGCCCCAGTCTGCCATGTCTAAAATATTTTTTGATTTCATGTCACAGAATGGTCTTATAGACCCATGGAGATTCCGTAACCCTGTAGATAAAAAATTCTCTTTTTTTTCTCAGGTGGATCATTCATATTCTAGAATTGATTATTTTTTCATTGACAGTCATCTTAACCCTTCTGTTGTTTTTTCAGATTATTTAAGTATTGTAATTTCTGACCATGCCCCCTTATCATGCCCCCTTATCATTGGACCAAGATGGCGCCGGTGAGGTCGGCTGCCGTCACGACTGCTCCGACCACCTTTTCTTTGTTTTTGTTTTTTAAGTTAGTTTTCAGTGTTTTAAAATCGGCAAAATCACCACCATTGAGTACATTAGGTATGATAGAGACACTCTTGTTTCTATTGGTATACAATGTACTCACAATTCGACGGTTTTAACTCCGGATCCGAGCTGGCCGAGTGAGATCCTGAGGGAGAACAATGGACGCGACGCGAAGCGACGGACCCGAGGGAAACGAGCTGGCGTGAGGAACCGGCTCCGAGCCCGTGCACACCGCACACCTCTGCCTAGCATCCTGCTCGCCAACGTCCAGTCACTGGAGAACAAACTGGATGACCTCAGGGCCAGGATAAAGTTCCAGAGAGACATTCGGGACTGCAATCTCCTCTGCTTCACCGAGACATGGCTGAACCCAGCGGTGCCAGACCACGCCATACAGCCGGCCGAGTTCTTCTCGGTTCACCGCATGGACAGGACGCGGGACTCGGGGAAGTCAAGGGGAGGCGGCGTGTGCTTAATGGTGAACAACAGCTGGTGCAACAGCGCGAGCGTTGTTCCTCTTACACGCTCCTGCACACCAAACCTGGAACTACTGTCCATCATGTGTCGTCCATTTTATCTTCCACGGGAGTTCACATCGGTCATAATCAGCGCCGTTTACATACCTCCACAAGCGGACACTGAAACTGCCTTATGCGAGCTGCATGAGGCGCTCACACAGCACCAGACACAACACCGGGACGCTGCGCTCATTGTGGCGGGGGATTTTAATAGTGCCAACCTCAAACGCGCAGCGCCGAACTTTTATCAGCACATCACCTGCCCCACCAGGGGCGAAAGGACACTGGACCATTGTTATACCACGGTCAAAGACGGTTACAAGGCACAATCTCGTCCAGCGTTTGGTAAATCCGACCACGCCGCCATTTTCCTCATGCCAAAATATAAACAAAGGCTGAAACAGGAAGTTCCGGTCCTGAGGGAGGTCGCGCGCTGGACGGACCAATCGGTGGCCGCGTTACAGGACGCACTCGATGACGCAGACTGGGACATGTTTAGAAACAGCTCCGATGATGACGTCAGCGTGTTTACGGAAGCGGTTGTGGGATTTATTGAAAAGCTGGCAGACGATACGGTAGAGAAAAAGACTATCAGAACGTTTCCCAACCAGAAGCCGTGGGTGGATAAAACCATCCGCGACGCTCTGAGATCTCGCACAGCTGCCTACAACACGGGACTTGCATCGGGGGACATGGAACCGTACAAGGCTGCGTCATATAACGTCCGGAAGGCGGTGAAAGAGGCGAAGCAGCGCTACGGGAGAAAACTAGAGTCACAGCTTCAACAGAGTGACTCTAGGAGCCTGTGGCAGGGACTGAGAACAATAACGGACTACAAAGCACCAACATCCGGTATGACGAACGCGGACGCGACTCTGGCAGACGAGCTGAACACATTTTACGCTCGCTTCGAGGCTGCAGCTAAAGACGCTAGCAATGCTAATGCTAACGGCGCTAATGCTAATGGCGCTAATGCTAGCGGCGCTAACGGCTGCAGACAGGAAGACACAGTCAGCACCGGGAACGCGCTCATCATCTCCGAGCACGACGTGAGGAGAGCCTTCAAGAGAGTGAACACCAGGAAAGCAGCAGGACCAGACGGCATCTCAGGCCGTATCCTCAGAGCCTGCGCAGACCAGCTAGCACCTGTGTTCACTGAGATATTCAACATCTCTTTATCTCAGTCGGTGATCCCCACATGCTTCAAAGAGTCCATTATTGTTCCTGTTCCAAAGAAACCACATCCTGCTTCTCTCAATGACTATCGCCCTGTAGCTCTCACCTCAGTAGTGATGAAGTGCTTTGAACGCCTTATCAGAGACTTCATCATTTCTTCACTACCCGACACACTGGACCCACTACAGTTTGCATACCGTCAGAACCGCTCCACAGACGATGCAATCTCTCATCTCCTCCACACATCACTCACTCACCTGGACACTAGGAAAGGGAATTATGTTAAAATGCTCTTCATCGACTACAGCTCTGCTTTTAACACAATAATTCCTTCCACACTCACCACCAAGCTGGAGCACCTGGGACTGAGCTCATCTATATGTCAGTGGATCTCCAATTTTCTGACTGGCAGACCACAGGCAGTAAGGATGGGCGGACATGTCTCAGCTACACTCACTCTCAGCACTGGAGCCCCCCAGGGTTGTGTTCTGAGCCCCCTGCTGTACTCTTTGTACACCCACGACTGCGTGGCCACTACCAACTCCACCTCCATCATCAAGTTTGCTGACGACACCGTCGTGGTCGGACTGATCACCAACAATGATGAGTCGGACTACCTAGAGGAGATTGGAAATCTGGAGAACTGGTGCCAGAGGAACAATCTCCTCCTGAACGTCAGTAAGACAAAGGAGCTGATAGTGGACTTTAGTACAAAGCAGGAGAGGAACTACCAGACCCCCGTCATCAACAGGAGCCCAGTGGAGAGAGTGGACAGCTTCAGATACCTCGGTGTTCACATCACGCAGGACCTATCATGGTCCTGTCACATCAACACCGTGGTGAAAAAAGCCCGGCAGCGTCTCTACCACCTCAGACGCTTGAGAGACTTTAGACTGCCCTCCAAGGTGCTCAGGAACTTCTACTCCTGCACCATAGAGAGCATCCTGACGGGAAACATCACGACCTGGTTCGGGAACAGCACCATGCAGGACAGACGAGCTCTACAGAGGGTGGTGCGATCAGCCGAACGCATCATCCGCACTGAGCTCCCTGACCTGGACTCCATCTACAGCAAGCGGTGCTGGACTAAGGCCAGGAAGATCATGAAGGACCTCAGTCACCCCAGTAATGGACTGTTCTCTTTGTTGCGGTCTGGGAAGAGATTCCGCTCCCTAAAGGCCAACACAGAGAGACTGAGGAGGAGCTTCTTCCCGCAGGCGATAAGGTCTCTCAATCACACCTCCACACAGGACTAATAACATCTTTTAAGCTCACAACACTGACTGGACAATCATGGACACATTCATACACACTTGCACTAAATACTCATACATCTGGACAATTGCACATGTCACCTTTCATGCATATTTGCACAACCACTGACACTTTAATACCACATTTCTATATTTTTGCAATATTTTATTATGCCCTTATGCACAGTTAATTTTACAAATTTTACTAGTTAAAATTATTTCTTTAGTATTTCCTTTTTATTGATTATTTATTTTACGTACAAGATTTTATTTTCTTATTTTCTTTTTTTTTTAAGGTCACTGGCGGTCGTATAAAAGCATTTCACTGCATATTATACTGTGTATGATTGTGTATGTGACTAATAAAATTTGAATTTGATTTGAATTTGAATTTGATAATTGTATATCAAATTCAAATTCAAATTTGAATTTGAATTTGATATACAATTATCAATGCATAAACAAACCCCATCGTCTTGGCGGTTTAACTCACTTCTTTTAGCAGACAAAGAGTTTTGTACATTCATCTCTAACACTATTGATGAATTTTTGTTGTTTAACCATCTTGAGTCCACTTCTTATTCGTTATTATGGGAAACTCTCAAGGCTTATCTTAGAGGGCAAATTATCTCATACTCTGCTTTTCTAAATCGAAGTCGCAAGACTAGGCTCGACGAACTCACATCTGCTATTAGCAAGCTCGACCATATTTATGCATCTAATCCTTCTCCAGAGTTGTACAAGCAACGCATTGATTAACAAACAGAATTTGATCTTCTTTCAACTAAAGAAACAGAACGTATGTTGTTGCAGACTCGGGGAACATATTACGAATATGGTGATAAATCAAGTAGATTGTTAGCACATCAGCTAAAACGACAGCATGCCTCACGCCTAATACCACAAATTAAAAATGACTTAAATATTATCAATGATCCCATGGAGATCAATGCCGTTTTTAAATCATATTACTCCTCCCTTTATCAATCTGAATGTCTTAAAGATTATATAAAATTGGATGATTTCCTTCGAAGCATTGATATTCCTGTTATTGATACAATCTCTGTAAGGGACTTGGACTCTCCATTATCTCTTGAAGAAATCATAGTTTCTATTAAGGCAATGCAGTCTAATAAAGCTCCAGGCCCAGATGGTTTTCCAATTGAGTTTTATAAAAAGTTTATAGATAAATTGGCACCATTGCTTCTTGGTGTGTTCAATGAATCCCTAGACCAGGGCTCATTACCATCTACTTTTAACCAAGCCTCAATTGCTCTTCTTCTTAAAAAGGGAAAGGATCCCCTTCAGTGTGGATCATATAGGCCACTATCATTGCTGAATGCTGATGTGAAAGTTCTGGCTAAAGTAATTGCATCCCGTTTAGAGGATGTATTACCACATGTTATATCTGAGGAGCAGACCGGTTTCATAAAAGGGTGGCATTTGTTTTTTAATACTCGTACACTTTTTAATATAATTTACTCCAAACAAACATCTGTATGCCCTGAAGTTGTAATTTCACTGGATGCTGAGAAAGCTTTTGATAGGGTTGAGTGGGAATACTTGTTTGCAGTATTGAAGAAATTTGGGTTTTGTGATACATTTATTTCTTGGATTCGCCTTCTTTACAAATCCCAGCAAGCTCGTGTTCATACAAATGATATAAGCTCTGATTATTTCACTCTTGGGCGCGGTACCCGGCAAGGGTGCCCACTGTCACCACTGCTTTTTGCCCTTGCTATTGAACCATTGTCTATTAAGCTTAGATCTTCTCTTGCTTTACTCGTAATGGGTTGGAGCAAAAATTATCCCTATATGCCGATGACTTGTTGTTGTATGTTACTGATCCTGCAGCCTCTATTCCTGTTATTTTAACCATTTTGGATGATTTTGGTTCTTTCTCTGGGTATAAACTAAATTTGCATAAGAGTGAATACTACCCAGTTAATAATAGTGCTTTACAACTTCAGCATCTAAACCTGCCTTTTAAACTTAATATCTTGGTATTACAGTGACTCGTTCTCTATCTGACCTTTCTCATGCCAACTTTTCTTCTCTTATTTCCGATGTGAAATCTGATATTCAGAGATGGAGCAATTTGCCTCTTTCTTTAACTGGAAAAATCAATGCAGTTAAAATGACCATTCTTCCTAAATTTCTTTATTTTTTTCAATCACTCCCTTTATTTCTTCCTAAGTACTTTTTTGATTCCTTAGATAAAATCATAATCTCTTTTCTTTGGGCTGGAAAACCCCATAGGATCCGTAAGACCTTACTACAGAGATGTAGACTTAGTGGTGGACTTGCTCTGCCTAATTTTCAAATTTACTACTGGGCTGCACATATTCAAAACTTAAACTTTTGGATAAACTCATCTGAATCCCCATGGTGCAAATTAGAGTTACTGTCGTGTAAACCATCCTGTATATTAGCTCTACTTTGCACTTCCAATCAAACTCGCTCAATACACTGATAACCCAGTAGTACTTAATACACTTAAGATTTGGTAACAGTTTAGATGACACTTTAAATTTGGATCTGCGTCAGCAATGGGTCCACTGCATAAAAATCATTTGTTTCCCCCGTCACTTTTAGATTCAGCATTTTTATCATGGCACGACAAAGGCATCACAGATTTTTATCATTTGTATGAAGATGGAGTATTTAAAAGCTTTGCTAATCTGTCCTCGGAGTATGAGCTGCCTGCAGCTCATTTCTTTCGTTACCTGCAGGTTCGCAACTTTGTAACCAAGCATTTTCCTAATTTTCCTTCTATACCTTACAAGCAGCCCTGGGAGAATCTGATCATATTTAATCCATATCGGCGAGGTGTGATATCAAGAATATATAATTTTATTTTATCTTTTGGTGATTGTAAAATCGCTAAAACCAGAGCTGCTTGGGAAAATGAACTGGGATTGCAGTTGAGTGAGGAATGTTGGGAGAAAGCCATAGACAGAATACGCTCCAGCTCTTCATGTGCCCGTCTCAGTCTTATTCAGTTTAAGGTTTTGCACAGAGTCCATTATTCCAAATCAAGGCTAGCTGAAATATTTCCTGATGTTGAGGATAGATGTGACAGGTGCCACGCCTCTCCCTGTAACTTAAGTCACATGTTCTTTTTGTGCTAAAACCTGCACAACTTTTGGACAGGTTTTTTTTATCTCATGTCCACTATACTTGGGGTACAGTTGAAGCCATGTCCATTAACTGCTATATTTGGCATTACAGATGTTTCATTTTCATTAGGTTCTGCACATAAAGATGTCGTCGCTTTCTCATCTTTGTTGGCAAGACATACAATACTTTTACATTGGAAATCCGTTAATTGTCCCTCAATCTCTAAGTGGATTAAAGATTTATAATTTTTTCTTAAGCTAGAAAAGATAAAATATACACTGAGAGGCTCTAATAATATGTTTTTTCACAAATGGCAACCATTTATTGCTTATTTTGCAAGCTTACAGGTACTGCCTGAATGATTATCTGGACTGAGTCAAACATCGGAATGTATGTACGACCAATCTAATTCACATAGATTAGTTTGAGCCAAATGATGCTAGGGTGTGTGTGTGTGTGTTTTAGGGGTGGGTAGGGAGTTTTTCAAAAAAAAAATTTCACTATTCTTTTCATTTAATAATAATAATACATTCAATTAGTTGCTTTCGATATGTTTATGTATGTTCAATTGTTCAATAAAAAAACATTTTTGAAAAAAAAAATGTTTAATAGCTAAACATTGCTCTGTTTACTTTCTCAGAAATAGAAAGACTTTTGGTACATACATTTTATCATTTGCCCTACTGTAACTGTGATTAAGGGGTCAAGCATTCGAGCAGGACAAGACCACTGGCAAGGTCAATATCCAAAAAAGCAAACTCATTTGTCCTGCACTGAGCCCTAACCTCCACCCCTGGAACACAGACTGCAGTACAGGGGTCCGTTCTTGTTACTTCGCTAAAATCTCAGTTAGCTGGATTTGATTGTTGTGGATTTGTCCTGATCTTGGACAATCGCAAGTTGTTCGATGCGCATCTCATTCTACTGTAAACAGGATTTACAGTAGGCTGCGCTCCTGGCGGGTTATGATTGGTTGAAATGGAGAGGTCACTTCTGATTGCTTAAAGAGCATGACTGACGCGGTATATAGGGAGAGGGTGCCGGTGTGATGCGTGGCAGGGAGGCATTTTAGCGCATTTCCCCACCCCCTACATAATCGCTATCAAATATTTGTGATCGTGTTTCTACTGTCGATGCCTTTTAAACCAATCCTAGAAAACTCAATCCAGCTATATGAATCATCAACAACAGATGTGGTCGAAGAACCAAATTAGCCACATCGTAATTAGCACGATGATCTCATCTTAGATGCGTCAATTCATCTTGAGTGTGTCAAGCAATCTATGAAGAACGGACCCCAGACCTCCTTACACAACATCAGTGCTGGACCTCACGAATGAATGAATATATATATATATATATATATATATATATATATATACACCAGTCTCCAAGTGTTAGTTCTTCGGTTTTTCCTGCCATGTTTCAGGATGCCTGAACATCCCCCCCGTTTAACCAAGCCGCCGAAACTTTGCCCCTTTCTGAGAAACTGGCAGTGTGGAAGCTACACTGTAAATTCCAATTGCTTTGCTGACTCACATATAAATAGTAAACTTTACTCAAAAAATTCAAACTATACTTCTTACAAGGTTTTGTTGAGTAACACTTACTTGCAGGGTGAGTAAAACAATTTACTTAATAGTTTTAGTGATGCTTACTTGCAACACATAAGTAGCAACAAATAAAGCAATCATGTTATTGTACCAGTGAGAGGCAGCAGCGAGCCCAAGAATAATGAAGAAGTAAAAAAGGGGGGGGGGAAGAAGAAGCAAGAAGCAAGAGAGCATGCGTAGTAGAATTTGTGCGTGCTCAGCTCATGAACGGGTGAATTGGTGCCAATTTTCTGATGTTGAAAGAAGCAGTAGGAAGTTTTTAACATCTGAAGCTTCATTACGGTTTTAAGTTACATGTTAGGTTAAAATGTGTAAGAATAGTGATGATTTGGGTTGATGATTTCAATTGTTCCTGACAGTGGATATATATTCTCAGTGTTTTATACTGTAGCGTGGGCGGGTCAGCGGCTGACGACCATCATGCTTTGCGGGGTTTTTGCTGTCCATTCACCCTTTTCAGGACAGTTGTTTGGGTTAGTGGCTTTGGCCAAGTTGGGTGTTTTGAGATATGTGTGTCTGACCTGTTGAATGTGCCTCGGTTCATGCTAAGGCTGAATTGAATGTAGTTCCCATGCTATACAGTGACTGTGTGGTGAATAAACTTCTCCCAGCCATTGCACTGGGCAGCAATTAAGCTTACTTAGTCTCTCCAAGTTCCGTTTTCACTGCTAGAAGGGATCTTGGAGATGAGTGCGCTTGGTTGCTGCCCAATGCAATGGCTGGGAGTATTTTATTAGATCTCAGCACTGTATGGCATGAGCAGCACCTTCACTGAGATAGCACACACAAACACGGCTGAAGCCATTAACCCAAACACCTTTCTCCAACAGGATGGACACATAGAGAAGGCATGATGGTTGTCAGCCACCGCCCCGCCCATGCCACAATGTAATAAACAATTGATGCACTTAAGTTATTGGAGTAATGTTTACTTGGTTTTTTTAAGGCAATCGGTTTCCTAATATTTTCTTAGTAATGTGAACACTAATAGAAAGTTAACTCAAATAATGATTTTAAGTCAACAGTACTTAAGCATACTTGATTAACAAGTTGTCCCTACAAGTTGTGTTAAGTTATGGCAACTAAACATTAATACTCTACTTGGAAATTTTAAGGCAATCGGTTTCCTCACTTTTTCCTAGTAATGTGAACACTAATAGAAAGTTAACTCAAATAATGATTTTAAGTCAACAGTACTTAAGTATACTTGATTAACAAGTTGTCCCTACAAGTTGTGTTAAGTTATGCCAACTAAACATTAATACTCTACTTTACTTGGAAATTTTAAGGCAATTGGTTTCCTCACTTTTTCTAAGTAAAGTCAACTTATTACATTTTACAGTGCACTGCCAAGTATATCTCCTTGGGTACTAAGCACTGTAGAAAAAACTACAGGATTCAGTTCTCACATCACCCTCCACGTTTCCAAATGGCGTGGTCTCCACTTCCATGAAACCGGAAAGTGCACATCTCCTGACAGAAGTTGCTGGGGAATGGGGCCATGGAACATGTTCCCCTACTAGACAGTGAGTCAGGCTACTACAGTTGGTATTCCTTGGTTCCCAGAGGAATGGGGGGGCTGCATCCAAATTTTTATATTTCAATAGTACAGTTTCAAAATTTTGACTGTCAAAGTGATTGCTCTCAAATCCTACCAAGCGATTGATTTGTGACAATCGATTGAAGGACGCTTACTTTCATATTGCATAGAAATATTGCCACAACACAGGGAAAGACCGGAGGTTCACTTTCGGGGGCGAAGCTTACCAGTATCGGGTCCTTCCATTTGTTTTAGCTCCCTCACCCGCACATATATAAAATGCATGGATGTATTGAATTACATAGACGACTGGCTGGCCCAGACTCAGTAGCTAGCGCTTCGACATCAGCATGTCGTCCTAGCTCATTTTTGGTTCTAGTATTGAGACCCAAAAGTAAACGAATCCATTCTACAAGGAAATCAAGCTAGACCAGAAAGTGATGATCACTTTCAGAAATCTTAGCTCTCATGGCAGCTGTATCCACGGTGACACCTTTGGGCCTTCTGCACATGAGAACATTTCTATATAGTTGTGGCCAAGACAGGGGATTTCACTCTAGGGCCAATCCCCAATAAAGGTTAGGCGCCAAGTGCTCGGTACCTTTCCTATTGCCTCTTTTCCACTGCATAGAACGGCACGACACGGTTCAGTTCAACTCACTTCGGTTCGGCGCAGTTTGGCTCGGTTTGCGCTTCCACTGCAGTGTAGTAACACTTTAGCATGGGCATGATTACTCACGTGTCGTTTAGTCGCGGCGCCGCTATTGCCGTGACGTCATCGTAAACGGGCCACAAACAAACACACAACAATGGAGCATATCGACGGCATGGTGTTCTTCATTCTCGGCATGTCGATGTTTTTAACAGCGAGACGAACGAGTTTGTTTCAAAAGAGGCCGACGGTTAATACAAAAAGGTGCGTGCGATCCTTCTCTGGCTGTTCTCAATATAGCGGTTCTGTTGTGTCTCGTGTCGCAAGTTCGGTGACGCAGTAATGACGATTTTCTCCGGCTAATCAGTGACCAGCCTTGTTTACACGTCACGTTTTGGTAACGGTTCGGCGCGCTTGGAACCTCGGCTGAGGTGGTACTAAAAAAAGGACTAGGTACCATGTACTGTTCCCAGTGGAAAACCCCCCAAAAGTGAGTAGACCTGAGCCGTCTCGTGCCGTACTATGCAGTGGAAAAGCGCCATATGTGGATCAAGACCCCGGTTTTTGACTCTGGGTCCCACTCTAAGTTCATCTTGTCATCACAGATGCTAACGACAGACACTTCCCTCACGGGCCGGGATGCGGTCTTAGATGACCATCCAGCCCAAGGGAGCTGGAGAGGCCTTCTTCTCGCGCGGCACATCAATTGCCTCGAAATGATGGCTCTATTTCTGGCCCACAAGCACTTCCTCCAGCAGTTGAGAGGCTACCTAGTGCGGATGGACTACACTATGGTAGTCTCATATATTATCGCCAGGGTGGACTGGCTCGCGCCACTATACAGCTAGCGTACCAGGTTCCTCTCCCTCAGGGCGATTTACATTTCAGGGCATATGAATGAGGAGGAATTGAACTGTCCAGTCAAGCTCTGACACACGGGGATTGGAAACCCCACCCCGAAGTAGTCAGTCAATCTGTGAGAGATTTCAGCTAGCAGAGGTGGACCTTTTTGCCTCGTAAGATCAGCAGACCCCTTCGTAGACCCCTTTGCTGCTGTCTGACTCTTCAAGCCCCCCATGGGGGTGGACACCTTGGCCCGTACATGGCCCAGGTTACGTCTCTATTCATTTTCCTGATAGCTCTGCTCCCAGGAGTCTAAGTCAAACTGGTCTTCCAGCCGGCGTAATTGAGACTATTCTAGAGGGCTCCCTCCCCTAGAAGAGCTTATGCCCTCAGAAGGAATGTATGTGAAAAGTCGTGCATGACGAAGCAGTAAGACCCAGTCCACTGCCGAATTGCTTCAGTGCTGGAGTTTCTGCAAGAAAAATTGTCCTCGGGCTTGTGGCCTAGTACTCTCAGGATGTATGTAACTGCAATTTCAGCCTGCCACGTCCTGATCAATGGGGTTACTGTAGCAAAATACCCTTTTAGTTACCCGTTCCATTCATTTACATTTAGGCATTTGGCAGACACTCTTATCCACATTCTTATCTCATTACACATGTGAGCAGTTGAGGGTTAAGGGTCTTGCTCAAGGGCCCAACAAATGGTTGTGGGATTTGAACCTGGGATCTTCCGATCCGTAGTCCAATGCCTTAACCACTGAGCTACAACTGGCTCATTCATGGAGCTAAACGGTTGAGGCCACCCACTAGAGCCAGGGTCCTTTTTTGTGGATTTTAGCTATCGTGCTCAAAGGCCCAATTGACACCCCTTTGAACCACTAGAGTCAGCACCTCAAGTTTTCTGACCCTTAAGATGTTTTTTCTAATGGCCGTTACCTCTCTAAGAGGATTGGAGAGCTGTCAGTCTCCCCATCCTGCCTAGACTTTGCCCCTGGGCTAGTCAGGGCCATTTTGCATCCTCACTGAACTACCTCCCGAAAGTTCCATTTTCAACTTGCCCTATTGTTTGGAACCCTTCTCTCCGCCTTTTACAGCTTCGGAGCAGGAGAGACTTCACTTACTGTGTCCAGTACGTGATCTTCTGATTTACGTCCACCGCCTCAGCCAAATTCAAATTCAAATTTTATTTGTCACATACACAGTCATACACAGTATAATATGCAATAATATGCAAATAATATCATTTCATAATATGAAATGCTTACACGACCGCAAGTGACCTTAAAAAGAAAATAAAAGCTTGTACGTAAAATAAATATCAATAAAAGGAAATACTAAAGAAATAAATTTAACTAGTAAAATAAACTGTACAATAAGGGCATAATAAAATATTGCAAAATATAGAAGTATAGGGGGAGAAGTATATATATATATATATATATATATATATATATATATAATATATAATATAACTTAAAGTGACCATGGTTATGCAAATATGCATGAAAGGTGACTAGTGAAAGTGACATGTGCAATTGTCCAGATGTATAAATATTTAGTGCAAGTGTGTATGAATGTGTCCATGATTGTCCAGTCAATGTTGTGAGCTTAAAAAGATGTTATTAGTCCTGTGTGGTGTAGTGATGATTGAGAGACCTTATCGCCTGCGGGAAGAAGCTCCTCCTCAGTCTCTCTGTGTTGGCCTTTAGGGAGCAGAATCGCTTCCCAGACCGCAACAAAGAGAACAGTCCATTACTGGGGTGACTGAGGTCCTTCACGATCTTCCTGGCCTTGGTCCAGCACCGCTTGCTGTAGATCGAGTGCAGGTCAGGGAGCTCAGTGCGGATGATGCGCTCAGCTGATCGCACCACCCTCTGTAGAGCTCGTCTGTCCTGCATGGTGCTGTTCCCGAACCAGGTCGTGATGTTTCCCGTCAGGATGCTCTCTATGGTGCAGGAGTAGAAGTTCCTGAGCACCTTGGAGGGCAGTCTAAAGTCTCTCAAGCGTCTGAGGTGGTACAGACGTTGCCGGGCTTTTTTCACCACGGTGTTGATGTGACAGGACCATGACAGGTCCTGAGTGATGTGAACACCGCGGTATCTGAAGCTGTCCACTCTCTCCACTGGGCTCCTGTTGCTGACAGGGGTCTGGTAGTTCCTCTCCTGCTTTGTACAAAAGTCCACTATCAGCTCCTTTGTCTTGCTGAAGTTCAGGAGGAGATTGTTCCTCTGGCACCAGTTCTACAGATTTCCAATCTCCTCTAGGTAGTCAGACTCATCATTGATGGTGATCAGTCCGACCACAACGGTGTCGTCAGCAAACTTGATGATGGAGGTGGAGTTGGTAGTGGCCACGCAGTCGTGGGTGTACAAAGAGTACAACAGGGGGCTCAGAACACAACCCTGGGGGGCTCTAGTGCTGAGAGTGAGTGTAGCTGACACATGACCGCCCATCCTTACTGCCTGTTGTCTGCCAGTCAAAAAATTCGAGATCCACTGACATATAGATGAGCTGAGTCCCAGGTGCTCCAGCTTGATGGTGAGTGTGGAGGGAATTATGGTATTAAATGCAGAGCTGTAGTCGATGAAGAGCATTTTAACATAATTCCCTTTCCTAGTGTCCAGGTGAGTGTGGAGGAGATGAGAGATTGCATCGTCTGTGGAACGGTTCTGACGGTATGCAAACTGTAGTGGGTCCAGTGTGTTGGGTAGTGAAGAAATGATAAAGTCTCTGACCAGGCGTTCAAAGCACTTCATCACTACTGAGGTGAGGGCTACCGGGCGATAATCGTTGAGGGAAGCAGGATGTGGTTTCTTCGGGACAGGAACAATGATGGACTCTTTGAAGCACGTGGGGAACACCGCCTGAGATAAAGAGATGTTGAATATCTCAGTGAACACAGGTGCTAGCTGGTCTGCGCAGGATCTGAGAATACGGCCTGAGATGCCGTCTGGTCCTGCTGCTTTCCTGGTGTTCACTCTCTTGAAGGCTCTCCTCACGTCGTACTCGGAGCGCGTTCCCGGTGCTGGCAGTGTCTTCCTGTCTGCAGCCGCTAGCGCCGTTAGCATTAGCATCGCTAGCGTCTTTAGCTGCAGCCTCGAAGCGACCGTAGAATGTGTTCGGCTCGTCTGCCAGAGTCGCGTCTGCGTTCGTCATATCGGATTTTGGTGCTTTATAGTCCGTTATTGTCCTTAGTCCCTGCCACAGGCTCCTAGAGTCACTCTGTTGAAGCTGTGACTCTAGTTTTCACCCATAGTGCTGCTTCACCTCTTTCACCGCTTTCCGCACGTTATATGCCGCAGACTTGTACGGTTCCATGTCCCCCGACGCAAGTCCCGTGTTGTAGGCGGCGGTGCGAGATCTCAGAGCGTCGCGGATGGTTTTATCCACCCACGGCTTCTGGTTGGGAAACGTTCTGATAGTCTTTTTCTCCACGGTATCGCCCACTAGCTTCCCAATAAATCCCACTACCGCTTCCGTAAACACGCTGACGTCATCATCGGAGCTGTTTCTGAACATGTCCCAGTCTGCGTCATCGAGTGCATCCTGTAACGCGGCCACCGATTGGTCCGTCCAGCGCGCAACCTCCCTCTGAACCGGAACTTCCTGTTTCAGCCTCTCGCTGGACGAGATTGCGCCTTGTAACCGTCTTTGCCCGTAGTATAACAATGGTCCAGTGTCCTTTCGCCCCTGGTGGGGCACGTGATGTGCTGATAAAAGTTCAGTGTTGTGTCTGGTGCTGTGTGAGCTCCTCATGCAGCTCGCATAAGGCAGTGTCGTGTCTGCTTGTGGTGGAATGTATACGACACTGATTATGACCGATGTGAACTCCCGTGGAAGATAAAAAGGGCGACACATGATGGACAGTAGTTCCAGGTTTGGTGTGCAGGAGCGTGTAAGAGGAACAACGCTCGCGCTGTTGCACCAGCTGTTGTTCACCATTAAGCACACGCCGCCTCCTCTTGACTTCCCCGAGTCCCGCGTCCTGTCCATGCGGTGAACCGAGAAGAAATTGGCTGGTTGTATGGCGTGGTCTGGCACCACTGGGTTCAGCCATGTCTCTGTGAAGCAGAGGAGATTGCAGTCCCGAATGTCTCTCTGGAACTTTATCCTGGCCCTGAGGTCATTGAATTTGTTCTCCAGTGACTGGACGTTGGCGAGCAGGATACTAGGCAGAGGTGTGCGCTGTGCATGGGCTCTCAGCCTATTCCTCACGCCAGCTCGTTTCCCTCGGGCCCGCGGCTTCGCGTCACGTCCATTGTTCTCCCTCAGGATCTCACTCGGCCAGCTCGGATCCGGAGTTAAAAACGTCGAATTGTGAGTACATTGTATACCAATAGAAACAAGAGTGTCTCTATCATACCTAATGTACTCAATGGTGCTGATTTTGCCGATTTTAAAACACTGAAAACTAACTTAAAGAACAAAAACAAAGAAAAGGTGGTCGGAGCAGTCGTGACGGCAGCCGACCTCACCGGCGCCATCTTGAAAAAGCCAGTGGCGTAAATCAGAGCAGCTTTTACATGTTTTGGGGCCGCAACCGAGGGGCGGCCGCCACTAGACTGGGTGAGAGATGCTATTGCCCTCTCCTATGTGGCGCATGGGCTCACTTCGCCTCTAGGAATCAGGGGTCATTCAACCAGGGGGATCACCTCATCTATTGCATCAGCAAGAGGTATTCCCCTGCAGCAAGTGTGTGCTAAGCAGGTAGACCCAGTCCACTGCCGAATTGTTTCAGTGCTGGAGTTTCTGCAGGAAAATTGTCCTCTGACTTGTGCCCTAGTACTGTCAGGATGTGCTTAACTGCATCCTCACTGAACTATCTTCTGAAAGTTCCATAAACCGAACATTCACCCTATTGTTTTTGAAGCCTTCTGTCCTCCGCCTTACAGCTTCGGAGCAGGAGAAACTTCACTTACTGTGTCCAGTACATGCTCTTCAGATTTACGTCCACCGCATCAGCCAGTGGCGTAGGTCAGTGTTTTGGGGCCGCAGGGTGGCCGCCACTACACTGGGTGAGAGATGCTATTGCCCTCTCCTATGAGGCGCGTGGGCCCACTTGGCCTCTAGGAATCAGGGCTCATTCAACCAGGGGGATCGCCTCATTTTGCACTAGCAAGAGGTTTTCCCCTGCAGCAAGTGTGTGACGCGGAGGGTTGGTCCTCTCTGCACAAATTTGTTACATTTATAGTCTGGATGTTTATGCTTCTCCGGGCTCACGGGTCCCCGAGGTAGCATCGAGTGTAGCCTTTGAAAGGGAATGTCTCGGGTTACTTTGCTGTAACCTTGTTCCCTGAAAAGGCGGGAACGAGATGCTGCGTCCCAATGCCGCACTGCCTACGTGACCGGACGTCTGTTCAGTCAAATCAATCTGAGGAATTTTTCCGGATCACTCCTATTTATAACCTGCAGGTGCATCCCATCAGATGAGGTCACCTGATACACACATGCTTCACAACCGGCAACATGACAAGATGTTCCCATAGCGTTTTCACGCAGCATCTCGTTCCCGCCTTTTCAGGCAACAGGGTTACAGCAAAGTAACCCGAGACGAATTTCCCCATAAGAAATAATGGAAACTCAAATTCTTCATTCCACAGCACAAAAACATAAATACATAAAAATAATTAATACAAATGAACCTGCACTTTACCTAAAAAAAAAAGTAAAAATAAGTCCTGACAAATAAGTGTTTCCCTTTGTGCGCGCAGGCGCTGTGTATGTGTTTTGTGTGTGTGAAGCAGGGTTTGGCAATGTGGCTAGTGGATTTCTGGAGTCACTACCCATTCAGCGTTTTTACTAGCCACAATTTTGTTACCAGAAAATCGCAGTTTTTTCTTATCACCATGATACGTTAATGTTTGTTACAGTATATCTAGATTTACTTATAAATGACAGCATACACTGTATCACTATAGTAGTAGTCAAGTATTCAGTACTGTTAAGATAGCTCCCAATATAAAAACATGCAAACATGAACAGTATATTCTGCTTATATATTATAGTATATTATAGTATATTGAACTTAAATTCAAACCTCTTACCACATGAAATTGAAAAATAACAGATTCAGTACAACTGAACTCATTCTGATATTAAAAATACAGCAACTCAGAACATTTATCATTTTACTGTGTTGTATACTATTACCAGGTATTATTATTCATTATGTATTATTATATCAGAATTCTGAGTTAGGACAATGGACTCTGGTCTATCTTGTTGTGTTGACTCTTTATAGTGTGAGGTAATTTAATCAATTGATGAATTTTCTATCATTCAACATGAAATCTAAATAGATTTTAATAGTGATTACTTTTTTATATATAATCAGTAAATAACCTATGCGAAAGGGGCAAACATTCTCATCCTGTTGAGAAGCAATAGCCTTTTAAGGAAATGATACACACACACCAAACAGGAAGTAAAAATGTGTGTGTTATTGATGGGAAGTTTGAATCATTTTAGTGACTCAGTTCTTTGAATCTTGTTCATCAAAATGAACAAATCTTTTTTGTCATTTCGTTCATTTGATCAAAACTATATTAAAATGTTGCGTTTTCAATAAAAATACCCCCAATACGTCTACATACACAAATTTTGGCTATACTGTAGTTCCAGTTATGAAAATATTACAATGTAACAAAGAAAATATTATAATAAACAGAATGTGCAGCTCACCTCTCATATCTTCTCTGAGTCGTTCTTTCTTTTGAATCTATTTAACCGCATAGCGTCTATGGGAGTTAAGTGTTAAAAGAACGAACGACTCGAGACTTGAAAACGTATTGCTGAGAATCATTCAATACTGTTTCCTGTATATAACATACGGAGGTTTTGCGATGCTTTGCGCATGCACGCCCAATAGAAAATGAACGAATCACTCTCCGAGATGCCTCGTTCATCTGAGTCATGTTAAAGATTCGTTCAAAAAGAACGAATCGTTCATGAACGACCCATCACTAGTGTGTGTGTGCATTTGTCGGGTGAGCAGGTGCTAATGTCAAGCCCTGGTGTGAAGCTAAAGAATTATTAGCCCCTCCCCTCTCCAGGGGCGTAGCAAGCTTTTCAAAAGTGTGGGGGATGAATGTGGTTTGTTTGATAACACTAAAAATGATGAATACAATGACAGAAGGGTACGAAAGGTATTAACATACAAGATATAAAAAGCTTTCAATTTAAATGAGTGATAGTGATACTAGAGTGATACTAAAAACACACTCAGAACACACTTGCTAAAGATTTAGAATCAGAAATGCTTTAATAATCTCAGGGAGAAATTATTTTTGTTATTCCAAATATACAGAAAACATTTCATACAAACAACATACTGTATATATCAGAACAAAAATATAAACAACTATGTACATATATAAATGCAACCAACAACAACAACTGACCAAATAATATATCAACAACTATATCTCTCATTTAAAAGAACCAAAAGTGCTCTTTCTGCTCTCCTTACAAGAGACAAACTGCTCAGCAACCTTTTTTCTGTTTACCCTGTGCAGCTTGTCTTTATGTCAAACACAACAGGCAAGTCAGCTAATGAACAAACAAGGCTCAAAATATCAAAATCAATTGCACTGGCAATAAACCCATAAATATATTGCTTAACATTGTCAATTTGTCCCTCCTCATCAATTTCCTGCCATCTTCATCACGGTTACTTTATGCATCGCCACATATCCGAATTTAGCTAAGTTAGCTACTGAACACTATCCCAATTACATTTACATTTACATTTAGGCATTTGGCAGACGCTCTTATCCAGAGCGACTTACATTTTTATCTCATTATACATCTGAGCAGTTGAGGGTTAAGGGCCTTGCTCAAGGGCCCAACAGTGGCAACTTGGTGGTTGTGGGGTTTGAACCTGGGATCTTCCGAACCGTAGTCCAATGCCTTAACCACTGAGCTACCCCTGACAATTAGCAATAGTCATTAGTCTAAAAAATTAAATATAATACAGAAAACATTCGACATGTCAACAAAACATAAACAGAACATTTTCCCAAACATATATCAAGCTTATTTAAAAACCTCAAAAGCATAAACATTCAAAGTACCTGGAAAACAGAGATGTAAGTAATCATAACAACCACAAGTTCCTGCCTCCTCTGCACGAGCTGCCCGATAAATCTAACACACCAAGAGAGGCAAGACTGACAGGCAGAACGGCCAATCATCAGCTGGTGTCATGTTTGAGAGGGAGGGGAGAGGAGAGGTGAAGCGAGCGTAGACACAGAGCGGCCAGAGAAACGGAGGAGCGAATGCGTTTGTTCAATACTGCGGGAAAACTGTAGAAAAAGTGTGTGTTGAACCCTCTCACCGGGAAAAGTGTGGGGTGTTAAAACACCCACATCCCCCACGGGTGCGACGCCCCTGCCCCTCTCCCTCTTCTCATCTTTCACAGCAACTCTTCCTCCTCTCTTATTTGAGTTTCACACACACACTAAAGGAAACACTGTTTTATCGGGAGAATATACAAGAAGTGTCTCTAATGATACTTGCATGAGCACACACTAACAGAAACACTGCTGTAAAGTAAAACAAACTAACCTGCACTTTACTTTTGAAAAGAATCATGACAGAGCAGCGAGAGGAGGAGGTGTGTGTGTGAAGGGGCACAGTGTTCAATGATGCGTTCACACACACAAAGTGCTGGCTGACACGAGAGAGAAAATGGATTTTTAACCTTTCTATTGAGACTTTCTTTTGCTTTGCACGTGCGCACACACGTGTGTTGTAATAAACAGTATATGCGTGCTGTACACACACACACACACAAACACAAAATAAAAGATGTGCATGGATGTTGATTATACCAGTAAGAGACGTGCACTAAGAACCAGCAGGGGAGATGAGTAACCACAACTCCACAGAGCAAGAGAGAGAAAAAATGTTAGCTCAGTTGTGATCGCGTGACGCTCGGCATCAAAACAAGAAGCGCATGCGTGATACATGATACTCGATACTCGTAAACCAAGACTTGCTCGTATTTCAAGTCAAAGTGTTTTAAAAATCTTTGCTCGTCTTGCGGAACACTCGCAAACCGCGTTACTCGCAATCCGAGGTTTCACATATACATATATAACACTCTGAGATCAGAATAAGAAGAAACATTGAGAGGAACCACACTCAACAGGGAACAGATCCTCATTTGTGTGATAACAGATAACAGGAATTGATTTGCATTCAAACTGAGTGTTAGGCGGCGGGAAGTTCAGTATAACAGGAAAGATGTTTAAGTTATATGGAGTCACTTTTGTTACTGGAGGCTCAGGTACAAAACTGCTTGTAGAAATTCCAGTCCTGAAATATTGAGAGACTGCAGTCACAAGTCATCTTATGCCTCTTTTCCACTGCATAGAATGGCACGACACGGTTCAGTTCAACTCACTTCGGTTCGGCGCAGTTTGGCTCGGTTTGCGCTTCCACTGCAGTGTAGTAACACTTTAGCGTGGGCGGGATTACTCACGCACGCGGCGCCGCTACTGCCGTGACGTCATCGTAAACACGCCACAAACAAACACACAACAATGGAGCAAATCAGCGGCATGGTGTTCTTCATTCTCGGCTTGTGGATGTTTTTAACAGCGAGACGAAGGAGTTTGTTTCAAAAGAGACCGACGGTTGATACAAAAAGGTGCGTGCGATCCTTCTCTGGCTGTTTCTAAATATATCGGTTCTGTTGTGCCTCGTGTCGCAAGTTCGGTGATGCAGTAATGACGATTTTCTCCGGCTAATCAGTGACCAGCGTGTTTACACGTCACGTTTTGGTAACGGTTCGGCGCGCTTGGAACCTCGGCCGAGGTGGTACTAAAAAAAGGACCAGTACTATGTACTATGTACTGTTCCCAGTGGATAACCCCCCAAAAGTGAGTAGAACTGAGCCGTGTCGTGTCGTACTATTCAGTGGAAAAGCGCCAATAGAAGAGCTGACTGCATCAGCCAAGGCCAGGACTTCATGGTAAAGTGGAACCATCCACAGTTATCACACACAACCCATGTAGACCACATGAGCCCTACCTGTGACGAGATCTCCAACCAGAAGTGGAACACCAGGACGAGTCAGACAGGTCCGGATGGCTACCTCAACAGGTATAGCATATAAACATAAGCAAACTCAAACATAGTATGACTCAAGTCCTGACAAATATCATATCCTGCGGGCTTTGTAGGCTCAGGCTCACTTCAAAAATCAGTGCCCAGCCTGTTGAAGAAGTGTGGTGTGACATTTAATTAATGTCATGGTGATTCATGCCCACCCAAATTATGCCATAACAATTGCGTTTTATAAGAATAACCCCAATGATATTTTCTTCTATGATCAAGACCTTCACAAATGACTACAAATGAGACTGAAAGTGGCTAGACACAAACATGTTATTTTTGCATGTTTAATTTCTTTATAACATGAACATATTTTTAAGTGTTGTACTGCTGATCAGGAGGTCCCCGGTTCAAGCCACGGCTGCCACTGTTGGAACCTTCACCCCTGCCCGGAAGTAAGTAACTGCCAAAGAAATTATGATTATACTGTATCTGAAGAAGGGTGGGAAGTACGTATGGCCTGATGTGCTGAAATTCATATGGATGAACACTGATCATGAGACAGCTATGTTTGCTTCATATTTTTGAATAAACAAACATGTATATTTTGGGGTTCTTAACATGCTCAAAAACTCATGATAATCGTCGGACACGTTGGAATCTGCTGGCACTGGGACGCCTGCGAGTCTGGGATGTGAGTGTAGCTCAAGGCCTTCACAGGAGATTTTGCTGTATAGCTCATACACACTTGCACATATACATGTGAAACTTGTGAGCAATTTTCCCTATGCATGTCATGGGCTCAACTCAATATCGAGGTCCGATATTTTGGGTTGTTTGCAAATACATGCAGTGGACCCGCATTACATACACTAGGGTTAGACAATAGACACACACACACACACACACACACACAACTCTACACTACACACACACACACACACACACACACACACACACTACCAAACCTACACACACACATGCTTCACATACAGTACACTACCCACAAATCCTACACACATACACACACACTTTACATGTTACAGGCTCTGTACAGTAGTTCTATATCTGATCTATTTCACTACTCAAGGTTTTGTGCTGCAGTACATTGTCAGGGCGGTCAGAAATGCCATGATGGGATATCACACCTTGTCTCCAAGATGTGTAGGAGAAAACTTTGTGTTCTCTATATCTGAATAAGGGTGCAGATGCTTAGCAATAAAAAAAAACGCAATCAGCTTTGTTTTCAGAGTTGGTGTCTTTTGTTTAAAGAGCACAACAGAGTAGATGTTAGTTGGTTCACAGTGACGGACAGAAAAGTTTTTTTTTTTTTTGCCATTTCGTGCCAAGTGCTCATAGAAACGGTGGCAGTGAAGATTGAATATTACACTGCCTATTGCTAACATCACTGTAACTAAATGTACTGTATGACTTCTTCGGTCTTTATGTAATGCATTATGTATTTAATTAAACCTGATTTGCTTAGAATCTGTGCTACCTCCGCCATTTCCTGCATCTTGATCAGCCATGTCTGTGTTTATTTCCTTCATCCACTGAGAAAATGACATGTCAAATTACCAACAGTTTTTTTTTTGTAATAACCAACCCTGTGGTGCTCTGATAATTTTAGTCCTGTCTGGATGGATTTTGTAGTCATACACAGCCTTCTGCCTTCTGCATACCTATACACTAACCACACATCAGCGTGATCTTGCAGGTTGATTAAAGTACATATTATAATGATAAGCCACCAGCATAAAACTACTTTATATTAATTACTTTATATATAAAGTAGTTTTATGCTGGTGGCTTATCATTATATATATATACAGTAACTACACACACACTAATATATATATATATCTATATCTATATCTATATATATATATATATATATATATATATATAACTACACACACATTTTATATACAGTATACTGTATATATGTTAAAGGAAAAACCACAGAGTTTGTGGTCAAAAAGCATGTAGTATATTTTAGCTGAAAATAAAATTACAGAGCTTATGCTTGTTCTTAAATTGCAAAAGGGATTCAAATGCTTCTTGTGGATGGTTTAGCATGTGGATCAGCACGTCTAAGTTTTTTGTTTTTTATTTGTTTGTTTTCAATGGTAAAAATCAGTCAACTGGTTACAGTATTATTATTACGCATGCTCTACGCTTGCGGCTCTTTCACTGCTCGTTTGCGGCTCTTCTGTGTTTACACTTGCAAATTATTTTTAAAATGTCAAAACCTAATTTTCCAATAAAGGGGTATGCATTTTAATGATTTTTTTTACACAACCTCTCACGCGATTTAACATAGGCTAACACGATTGACGTGAAGTTCGTTAGTAGCCTGTCAATCATCATGGCAGAGTCAGGGAAGCGTACAGCTAAGCGCAAATATGAAGATGAGCACAGAACATTTTTGTCTGAATGGAAGGAAGGAACTGTGGAGTTCTGGAAGATTGTGCCGATTGAGAGATATCCCAATGTCAAACAGGCTCCACTCAAACTACTGTCAATGTTTGGGTCAACTTACATCTGTGAATCCCTTTTTTCGACACTGAAACAAGTGAAATCAAAGCATCGCTCTGCTCTTACTGACACACGTGAAAGATTTACTACGAGTAGCCACAACTGAATACAAGCCAGACTTAAAAAAGATTGTGGAAACCAAGTGTCCCACTGAGTCAATTAAAAGGAGGTAGGCTGATTAAAATCGATGAGAACTGCGGAGTTAGGCACTGTGAGTCGCCGTGATTGCCCGCCGACGTTCCGCTGTCGCTCCGTGAAGTTCTGTAAGGACTTCCGAGAGAACCGGCAAAAAAATTAAACATGTTTAATTGTGTTTAAACATGTTTAAACATGTTTAATTTTTCGCGCGGAAAGATGGAAACGTACTCACAGCACCAAAAACTCGCAGTGAATCATAATGAACCGTACTTACGGCCACCGCGCGAAACCGCATAGGTGAGATAGGGGTATTATGTAATTAAGTGTATGAGTTGTGATTCTGTTGTTTGCACATCTGTTGTGTGGCTCTTTGCAGTGATAAAGATTTTTTTTTGGCTCATTATGGCAAACAGGTTCGCCACCCCTGCTCTACGCTAACCAGTGTGGATTGACACATTAAGATACTTTTCACCTTTTCTTTAAAAAAAAAATAGTAAGTTAATTTTACTGCATAATAAGTTTTTGAAAACCAGTAGTTTTATTATAGAGTGTTCAGTGTTTAACAGTAGTTACCAGAACATGTAACTTTACAGACATCAGTTAATTGTATTCTATAAATAAAGACCAATATGTTTGTTTGTGGAAAGGTTATCGTGGTAATTATCAGAGGTGTCAAGTAACGAAGTACAAATACTTCGTTACCTTACTTAAGTAGAAATTTTGGGTATCTATACTTTACTGGAGTAATTATTTTTCAGCCGACTTTTTACTTCTACTCCTTACATTTTTAAGCAATTATCTGTACTTTCTACTCCTAACATTTTAAAAATAGCCTCGTTACTCTATTTTTATGATCAGAACGCGCAACCCACCCCCGGTCGCTTGATAAGAATGCGCACAACGCCCGCCTCCCCCCTGGTCGCATGATAAGAACGCGCACAACATTCCCCCCTCCCCCCCGTCGCATAATAAGAACGCGCACAACATCCCCCCCCCCCCCCCACCTCGTCGCATGATCAGAAAGCGAGACCTTTTGTCGCCCCTCACGGTACTTTTACTTTTATACTTTAAGTAGTTTTGAAACCAGTACTTTTAAACTTTTACTTAAGTTAAAAGCTTGGGTTGATAGTTCTTTCAGAAGCATTTGAGGAGAACAAGAATTGAAACAAATGAAACTGCAGGAGAATGTTCCGGAGTCTCTCTGCATCGCATCATCAGTCAGGTAACCAGCAGCTGACGAGCTCAAGCCCACCTCTCAACCATTGGAAAGTTGGGAATGGAGTAGCTGAATGGTGTTTAGGTAAATCTCCAGTGTTTTAATAATTTTTTTTGTTCCATTAGATACTAAGCAGCTTCAGGAGTTGCAGACTTTGAACAATCTTGTTGGTCATCCACTACAAGAGAAGACTGATGTAGCTGGTGAGAGAACATCTCGGGTTACTTTGCTGTAACCCTGTTCCCTGAAAAAGCGGGAACGAGATGCTGCGCGAAAGCGCTATGGGAATGATTCCTCGTGACCGGTTGTGAAGCACGTGTGTGTCAAACACGCCAAATATTTTGGCATGTATAACCTTGGTCATGTGACGTCAACCGATGAGAAGCACCTCGAGGTTATAAATAGGCATGAATCGGAAACATCCTCAGGTCAATTTTGTCTGAAGGATGTCCAGTCACGCATGCAGTGCGGCATTGGAGCGCAGCATCTCGTTCCCGCTTTTTCAGGGAACTGGGTTACAGCAAATAACCCGAGACGCTCCCTTTGAAAAGCTACACTCGATGCTGCGCGAAAGCGCTATGGGAACGCGAATACCCACTCCACCGTACTGCAAGTGTCTGGATCCCCAGGGCTGTGTAGTGTGTGCACTGTACCCCCAAGGAGTCTGTGACATAATTCTGGGATGCTGACTCGAGGACCCGCGAGCCTGGCATCCAACTATGAAGCCTGATAGATGTCTTGCGGAAAGGCAGCCTGCCACATGACATACTTGGAAGCCCCTCTTGCCAGAGCAATTGATGAGGCAAGGTTCCTGATCGAATGGACCCTAATCACTAGAGGTGAAGTGTGCCACACGGCTCATAGGCTAGGGCACTAGCATCTCTCACCCGACTCGTCTAATGGCGGCTGCCCTTCAACTGTGGCCCCACGTCGTATGAAACCCTGCTCTAATTTACGGCCCATGCGGAGGTGCGCTGTAAATTGAAGAGCATGAGCTGGACACAGCGAATGAAGTCTTACTGAAAACAATGGAGGACAGAAGGCTTTGACTGTGGAAGATAGTTGGGTAAGCATGCAGAAGGTTTTTTTTTTTTTTTTGCAGAAACTTCCAGCACTGAAACAGTTTGGCAGTGGACTGGGTGTACATGTTCCCTTTCAAGGGCTGCACTCGATGCTGCGTGAAAACGCTATGGGGAACATCTTGTCATGTTGCCGGTTGTGAAGCATGTGTGTATCAAACACGCCAAATTTTGGCTTATATAACCTTGGTCGGGTGACGTCATCTGATGAGACGCACCTGCAGGTTATAAATAGGGGTGAACCTGATTCTTTGTCTTCACCTAGTTGTGTTGAGCGTGTCTGTGTTTAAACCAGCAAAATAAGAAGTGTTTAACTCACCGATATGGCAGAGTTTTAAACGAGATGTCCCTCCATGTGATAATCCATATCAGAGGACGATCTCTACACTTTACTGCTTCGAATAAAGTGCTCGCGCGTGCCCCGCATTCCTTGAGAAGCTTCGGCAGAGCTGTGAGAGACGGATTTAAAACCTCCTATCTCTCACTTCCTCGTTGGATCGGGAAATCCCTCTGTCCGCTCTCAAGCACGCCCTCTGCTTCTTGTGAATTGGCAAGGATAAACATCCTCTCTTGTTTCCGCGGAGATGGAAATAGCCTCCAAACACTTGGAAAACATTACACGTCAGTTCCTGTCGGATGGCCGGGGGGCGGAGCCTCAACGACGCTCTCTCCCCCCTCTTAGCTATCTCCATATAAGTTAACCCTTTCATGGAGTAAGCTGTATTAATCCCGTGTTTACCTGTCATCAACTTATTTATTTGTTTAAATATAGTTGATGTGGAAGCGCGGCGTTATATGATGACGCCCAGATAGAAGAGACGCTTCCAGGCTGTCTCTCTCCTGGGACATCCTGAATCCTTCCTGAGAAGCTAATACTTCCTTTCAAGCTGCGTAGACTTTCATCTTCCCTGGAGGGAAAAGCTTTTCAGGCAGCAGGTCAGGTTGGTGCTCCTTTGCACACCATGGCGGTTTTGCAGGCCTACCAATCTGACCTGCTGAGAGACTTGAGCACTGGCGGGGCTCTTCAGATAGGGTGTATTGGAATTACACCGGGCCACAGACTTGTCTCTGCGTGCAACAAAGCAGATGGCTCGTGTTATCGGCTGTTTTATGGCTGCAGTGGTTTTCGCGGGGAGGCACTTGTGGCTGAATCTCTGCCGCATCAAGGATAAGGAACGTGACATTCCTCCTTGATGCCCCTATCTCGCCTTCCGGCCTGTTTGGCGATGTCGTTAACTTGGTCACCACTAGGTTCATGAGGCGAAGTTACAGATGTCGCCATTAAAAACCTGCGTTTCGAGAAAAGGGATCCCGTGACTTGCCGCGGCTTTGCGCAGCTGCGTGCGGGAAGCTGTGAACATGCCCTTCATTACCTGTAGGGGGCAGTCGTGTTTCAGTCTGAAGTATTGTGTGTCTACTGAAGCCGAAAATGTGTGCAAATTAAACTGCGCATGCGTGTTTGGAGTCGCTGTGCCCGCGCTGTGTATCAGTCGGTTGGGAATCATCACGGAGGTTACAACACGGCGTGGCTGCAGCTGGAGTTTGCCGTGTTCGAGGTAAGTTTAGCTTTCTTTTTTGGATGTGATTCTCGCTTTCATGACTCCCAATTAATGTTCATCTTAATCTCAGGACGTACAATTAGCAATTTCAGTTTTTAATAGTGTGGAGATTCACAAAACACCGTTTTCGTGTAAAAAACTGAACCTACGGAGCCCCCATGGATCCTGTGGTAAATAAATAAATAAATAAAATAATAACGAACCGAGCGCGCGGATTAATACACCGAGATGTGTGTTTCTTACCCCCACCCCGAGTGAAAACGGCGTGTTCAGACAAAGGCTCGCCAGTTAGATGCCATTTCTGAACAAACTGAGTCGTGTGTGTTAAAGCATTAAATGGTAAAAGAGCACTAGCAATAAACGTTTTTTTTTCTGAAGCCGAACTTTATTAATGAGTTACGAGTAAAGAACCTGTACATATGTTCATACAGTATTGACAGAAGCTCTAATTTACTGCGGTAAAGCCAGCCGCGGTTCAGAAAAACACGGTCAAGCCAGCCGCGATTGATTTTAGTGCGCGCGCATATTACAGTGATTACGGTAGTTTCATGAACAACACAGAGAGAATGCCCCATATCTGAAAAAGGCTGCAGTAAAATAGTTTCATATGTGGTGTGTATATAGTATGGGACGTCCTGAATAAGAACTGATCATTGTTTTTTTTCTGTTTCAGTCTGAAGTATTGTGTGTCTACTGAAGCCGAAAATGTGTGCAAATTAAACTGCGCATGCGTGTTTGGAGTCGCTGTGCCCGCGCTGTGTATCAGTCGGTTGGGAATCATCACGGAGGTTACAACACGGCGTGGCTGCAGCTGGAGTTTGTCGTGTTCGAGGTAAGTTTAGCTTTTACACTTATTAGAAATGGGGTCTTTATACCCCTTTGAAATGTAATAATGCCCCATATCTGAAAAATGCTGCAGTAAAATAGTTTCATACAGTATGTGGTGTGTATATAGTATGGGACGTCCTGAATAAGAACTGATCATTGTTTTTTTCTACTTTTTTTTATCATATAATGTGTGTACATTATATGGGATAAAAACTGACCATGGCGTTTTATACTTACTAGAATTTATTTTTTCATAGGTCTCTGAAGTGAAATAAAGGCATTTTATTTAACTTTTTTTCCCCCATTGTGAACATTTGTTTATTTGACCTCTCTTCCAAAGAAGACATTAATCCTCATTATAGAAAACATTCATTGAAGAATAACTGCTACTTTTGAACAGTAAAACAAAATAAAAATCAATTCTGGTATTTAGAAAGACTAAATACATTATTTTGTCTGTTTTCTACGAATTCTGCTGTAACTTATCTACATAAAACAATTATTTGAATGGTGAATATTTAAGAAAAATATTGTAACAGACAACCGTCAAAGTCACCAATAAATAACACGGATATTAAAGCAGAAATGCAAATATCTGTTTCTAACGGTGTCAGAAACTTTGTGTTAGTAGCACTGCTTGACATGCTTGATGCCTTCCTCTTTTGTAATTTGCTTTGGATAAAGGCCTAAATGTAGTTGTACGAATGAAAGATTATGTAATGATACAATGTACATATTTTCACAGAAACAAAGCGTAAAGATGAGACGTGAATCTGAAGAGGATCTCTTTGATGATTGCCTGGTAAAGCATTGTTTTCTTATTAATTATACAATTTATTAATACCTTGAATATAGTGTTTGTTGTATTGGACAGAAGCATATAAATGCAAATGAATATATAAATATGAGTAATTATTGAACGAATTTTCATGTTTGGACTAACCCTTTAAATACAAACTCAGCATTCATCATAGGATTTCCTGACACTGTAAAGCCATCTCATGCCATGTTTTACTGATGCAAGATTAGTGCTAAAGCAATTTAACCCAAGTTTAACAATATGAAGTGTCATACACACTCAATCTGCGCCCGGCACTAGGACCCGGAAGTAAGACGGGCGCAAAACCAGGAAGTATAAAAGAGGTAAACAAACGATGGCTTACCGCTCAGTCATTGAGTTCGGCCCATGTCAGCTCCAGCTGTCGTTTCAGCAAACCGTGAGTACTCACATGTTGGTTCCGTTTTGTCTTTGCTATTGTGTGTGTATTTTTAGGACGCGGGTTAAATTTGTGTTTTTCCCTTGCTCCGTTTTTGTGAGAGTCCTTAAACTAAATCGCGTGGTTATCCTGCCTGCTCGCTTCTTTCCGCGTTTGGGTTTATCCTCCACGCTACATTGGGCTAACCGCTAAAGCTACGTCTTCTGGTCACCTCAGGTTAGTCCATCTTGACAGAATGACTGAGCCCTCCGCGGTAAACCCAGCGGATTATGCGAGTCTCTGCGACGTTGTAGATCAGCATGCGGCGCTAATCAATCAGCTCACCGCGGATCTCGCTTCCCTCCGCCGCGAGGTCGCTGAGCTCCGGCGGGAGAATACGGATCTCCGCGCAGCTGTTGGTGACGTCACTGCTCGATCGCACGCCGCGGGGGCCGCGGCGCCGCATCCCCCCCCCCCCCCTCCTTCTGATGTTTTTCTTTCTCTACCAGAGAAGTGGAACGGCACGGACGGGAAGTGCAGCGTTTTTCTAACAGCTCTCGATCTGGTGTTTGAGTTTAATGCCACCAAATACTCCACCGATCGCCTCCGCATTGCTCTTCTCGTCTCGTTGCTAAAAGGGCAGGCAGCAGAGTGGGCCACGGCAGTTTTACGGGCAGATACAGACACCGCCCACTCTTACAATGAGTTCACTCACCAACTCAAACTCACTTTCGAACATCCAGCGGGCGAGGTGGAGACCGACACCAGACTTTATCACCTGAGGCAGGGAGGATTGCCCGTGAGCCGCTATACGGCCGAGTTTCGCACTCTCGCCGTCCAAACAACGTGGGGCGATGCAGCACTCCGAACATCCTACTACGAGGGACTGGCTTCTCGGATTAAGGACGAACTAGCCGGGCGAGAGCTTCCTGCGACCCTGGAGGGCCTAATCCAACTCGCTCTCCGGATCGACCAGCGCCTCCTCTCTCGTCCGAGGCCAGCCCCTCGCACCCTGCCACCTGCACCCACCTTCGCCGTCACCACGTCACGACCACCACCCGCCTTCACTGTCACCACTCCACGCCCCGCAGACTCCGCCACCTACGCCACCCCGGGACATGTCGGTTCTCCACCTCCTGCCGTGGTTGACACCGGAGCCGGGGAACCCATGCAACTAGGACGCGCCTCCTTGACCGCTGCAGAACGGGAGAGACGTTTTCGTGAAGGGCTCTGTGCCTATTGCGGGTCAGCTACACATCACAGGGCAACATGCCCGCTCAGACCGGGAAACGCCCAGGCCCGGTGAGAGGAGAGAGAGACTCGCCGGGTCCCCTTCGTCTCTCCGCCATCACCACCAACTCCTCCCGTCTCACGGTCCAGGTACACCTCCAGGTTGGCCACAAACGGGTCCGAAGTGCTGCGTTCATCGACTCCGGGGCAGCAGGTAACTTCATTGACTCTGCATATGCCAAAACCCTGGGGGTAAAACTCGAGGCGTTATCCCAGCCCGTTCGCATCACCTCTGTCGACGGTCGCCCCCTCTCCACCAGCCCAATCAGCACCCGAACAGAACCCATCACCGTCTCCATCAACCAACACCATGAACAGTTAAAATTCTTCGTCACCTCCATCTCATCTCCACCCATCATCCTTGGTCATCCCTGGCTGCTCCAACATGACCCTCTAATCTCCTGGACCCAGAATCGGATCCTTCAGTGGGGCGCGACCTGCAACGAACTATGCCTACGGGCAGCGGCTGGGACGTGCTCTAGGGAGTCCGAGGCCCCCGACGTCGACACCAACTCCATCCCCGAACCATACCGAGACCTAGCAGAGGTTTTCTGCAGGCGACGAGCCACCCATCTTCCTCCTCATCGTCCATACGACCTCGCCATAGACCTCCAACCCGGTACGATCCCCCCCCGCGGCCATCTCTACTCACTCACACCCACCGAGACCCAGGTGATGGAGGAATATGTAAACAACGCCCTGCGCCAAGGCACCATCAGGCCCTCCTCCTCACCTGCCGCCGCGGGGTTCTTCTTCGTGAAGAAGAGAGGCGGGGAACTTCGCCCTTGTGTCGACTATCGGGGGCTCAACCATCTCACCATCAAAAATCGACATCCTCTGCCTCTTACCAACTCAGCCCTGGACGCCCTCTCTGGCGCCACCATCTTTACGAAGTTGGACCTCCGGAGCGCCTACAACTTGGTGCGCATCAGAGAGGGCGATGAGTGGAAGACGGCATTCATCACCCCCACCGGACATTATGAAACTCTTGTCATCCCATTTGGACTGTGCAATGCCCCCGCCGCATTCCAACACTTCATTAACGACGTCCTTCGGGACATGCTCGGTCGGTGGGCATTCGCATACCTGGACGATATTTTAATTTATTCACGCACCATGGAAGAACACACCCAGCACGTCAGGGCGGTTCTAAAGAGATTACTCGCCCACCAACTGTACTGTAAGTTGGAAAAGTGCGCTTTTCACGAGCGCTCCACCACGTTCCTGGGTTTTGTCATCTCGCCCCAGGGTGTGGCCATGGACCCGCAGAAGCTAGAGGTTGTGCGTCATTGGCCCCTACCCAAGACCCTCAAACAGCTTCAACGGTTTCTCGGGTTTGCGAACTTCTATCGTCGCTTTATCCGGGACTACAGTACAGTTGCCGCCCCCCTAACCGCTCTGACCCGTCCTTCCTCTCTCCCTTTTCACCTCAACCCGGCAGCTGTCTCCGCTTTTCGATCACTGTGTCACCGCTTCACCACTGCACCGATTCTCCACCACCCAGATGTCAATAAATCATTCGTTGTGGAGGTGGATGCTTCAGATGTGGGCGCTGGAGCTATCCTCTCACAGCAAGGTCCAGACCAAAAACTACACCCTTGTGGTTTTTTCTCCAGAAAATTTGACTCCACTCAGCAGCGATACGGGGTAGGGGACCGCGAACTGCTGGCCATAAAGTGGGCTCTGGAGGAGTGGCGTCACTGGCTCCAGGGCGTCAGTGAGCCATTCATAGTCTGGACGGACCATCAAAATCTAATCACCATCCGAAACATTAAACAGTTAAATCCACGACAGGCGCGGTGGGCATTATTCTTTGAGAATTACAACTTCCACCTCTCATACCGCCCGGGGCCCAAGAACACCAAAGCTGACGCCCTCTCCCGACAACTAGAGGTGGACCCCCCCCGGGCGGACCCCGCGCCTGTCCTCCCCTCTTCCAAGATCATCGCACCCCTGCAACTGGACCTGGAAACGAGAGTGCGCCAGGCACGAGGTACAGAGACCGAACCGGCAGGTGTGCCACCTGGACGACTCTTCGTGCCTGAAGGGATGAGACCCGAGGTTCTCCGCTGGGGACACTCCTCCCCAATTTCGGGCCATCCAGGCACCCGACGATCCCTCCAATTTATCCAGCGCGACTTCTGGTGGCCATCCATGACGAGGGACGTCCAAGAGTTCGTTCAGGCATGCCCAGTGTGTGCCAGGGCAAAGACCACCAACCAACCCTCTCCAGGAGAACTGCAACCCCTTCCCGTCCCTCGACGGCCCTGGACGCACATTGCCGTGGACTTCATCACGGGCCTGCCGGCCTCCGAAGGAAAAGACACCATCCTCACGATCGTGGATCGGTTCTCTAAGACCGTGCATCTGGTGGCTCTCGCCGGACTCCCGTCAGCAAAGGAAACAGCAGAGCTGATTTTAGAGCACGTAGTCCGTCTGCATGGGTTCCCCAAGGATATCGTCTCGGACAGAGGGCCCCAGTTCACAGCCCGGTTCTGGAAGGCCTTCTGCCGTCTGATCGATTCCACCTGCAGTCTGTCCTCCGGATACCACCCACAGACTAACGGTCAGACGGAGCGGACCAACCAACAACTGGAGCGCTATCTGAGATGTTTCGTAGCGGACCGTCAGCGCTCCTGGGCACGCTACCTCATTTGGGCGGAACTATCACACAACCTCCACATCTCCTCTGCCACTAACCTAAGCCCATTTGAGGTATGCCACGGTTTCCAACCCACCATCTTCAACCACCCAGAGCCGGAGGTTGATGTACCGTCAGCCCAACAGTTGGTCCGCAGATGTCGGCGGCTCTGGACTACGACCAACCAGGCCATCCAACGTGCCAATGCCCGCTACATCCACCAACATCGCCGCCGACATCCTCCGGGACGACTATACCACGTAGGTGACAAGGTATGGCTGTCCACAAAAAACCTCCGCCTCCGCACCGAGTCAAAGAAACTTTCCCCCAGATTCATCGGACCATACCACATCACTCACAGAATTAACCCTGTCACCTACCGGCTCCAGCTGCCTGCGGCGCTCCGGATCCATCCAGTCTTCCACCTGTCCCAGTTCAAGCCCTTCATCACCTCACCCATGATTCCACCCACCCCCCCAGCTCCTCCTCCCCGGATCATCGACGGCGGTCCCGCCTACACCGTGCGCCGAATCCTTGACTCGCGCCCTCGGGGCAAAGGTACGCAATACCTGGTGGACTGGGAGGGCTATGGCCCCGAGGAGCGATCTTGGATCCCGGCCCGGTTCATTCTCGACCCCCAGCTAATTCGGGACTACCGTCACAGGGTATCCTCCATCCCAGAACCGTCAGGAGCCAGTCCTGGACAGGGGGGTACTGTCATACACACTCAATCTGCGCCCGGCACTAGGACCCGGAAGTAAGACGGGCGCAAAACCAGGAAGTATAAAAGAGGTAAACAAACGATGGCTTACCGCTCAGTCATTGAGTTCGGCCCATGTCAGCTCCAGCTGTCGTTTCAGCAAACCGTGAGTACTCACATGTTGGTTCCGTTTTGTCTTTGCTATTGTGTGTGTATTTTTAGGACGCGGGTTAAATTTGTGTTTTTCCCTTGCTCCGTTTTTGTGAGAGTCCTTAAACTAAATCGCGTGGTTATCCTGCCTGCTCGCTTCTTTCCGCGTTTGGGTTTATCCTCCACGCTACATTGGGCTAACCGCTAAAGCTACGTCTTCTGGTCACCTCAGGTTAGTCCATCTTGACATGAAGTATATGAAGTGATGGTCATTTTTTTATTATCATTTATTTTTATTATTATTTTTTTCTCAATGAAGTCAGCACAGGTTGAAGCAATTCAGATTTTTTTTGTTTCTCAAAATAAATGATTTATTTTCTTGTAAATTTTATGCAGGGGGACAGACGAAGTGACACCTTCTTAAAATCCTTGTCGTCCGTGCTGTTGAAGGGGAAGAACCGGTTGGTGTATCCATAATCCTTGAAGGAGAGGCTATTTTCAGAAAGTTCTTCTAGAACTTGATGGGATTAAGCTATCACCAAAAGTGCAAGCTTTAAAGATGAAGTTATCATCTTAAAACATTTGATTTGGCTTGACTACAAGTGTTTACATGTTGTGTTTACATGTTCAGCTTAAAATGTTTTCATGCATTAAGGTTTCAATGGCATACTTTTAAGTGCACTAGACCAGAGTGCTGATTTGAAAGTTGCAACTTCACTGCTTCAGAGGGCTATTACGTTTTAACGTTTATTCTACAGTTTGTTTAAAGTATTTTCTGCTGCATTTTATTTCTAAATGAATGCTGTATTTTATTTATTTATTATTTTACACAATTTTGTTTAAAACAAGTATTTCAGGCCCTGGTGCCGTGCAGTTTTTTTCTATGGATGCAAAATTTAGCTGAATGCACTTTTATTAAAAAGACAACTTGGATCTAGACTGTGAATGTCACAAATATTTGGTAATGTTGGTGAATAAACTGTTTAATTATATTTTAGTTGTGTGATTTATGAAAGATATAGATGAAATAATTATTTAAGTTTATTTCCAAAACATAAATTAGCAATGTTTACATTATTATAGGGAGTAATATAAATTGATAAAACCAAGTAAGGGAAAATCTCACAAAACAAAATGATAGTAATTTCATAAAATCAAGGTTCCTGCTGATACAACAATGCATTAACTTTAGATTTATTTAAAATAATCAAGTAATTTGTGCATTAAGTATAATTATGTAACTTTTACTTGATTTATTTTATTGTTAATTTAATTAAGTAGATTTTACCTGACAATTACGGGTGAGTTTGTTTGTAGCATGCAGTAAAGTGTATGTGACACAAAAATATATATTTGTAATATCGTGCAATCTCTGCTATCCGCTAGCAAACTTGAGCGATTCTTTTATTTTTTATATAATATAAAGTATGTTTACAGTATAAACTTTCTATGTACGGGTCCAATCAGAAAAATTTAACCAGAAAACAACATATTACATTGATTACATTGGCCTGAGGCTGGACAATGGAATAAACTGTGGGATAAACTGTAGAACTGAACAGAATTTTTTTTTCCATGTGACTTGAAAAGCCTTTCATCTAGTTAAATATAAATATTAAAACTCTGATCATGTTATCTAGTTTAATTTCGTGTTTTCGCTATATAAATAAGACAGTAGGTTCTCTATTCAACCCCTTAAAATTTCAAATGTAATCTAAAAATGGCCTAGCTTGTACAGGCTACTATACGCTCATCAGCAGTCGGCGCCCCGCTGTAACCAGCAGATCAAAGGAGCAGTTATCGACTGACACGTAGCCTTCTGAGTTTGGAGACCCACAGAACCCCCACTGTAATTCCCCTATCTCACCTTTCATTCACATAAGAACATCACCATAAACACAAACACAAGACTAAAGGTAATATACATACAATGAAAACTTGTCATAAAAATCTGTATTAATGGCAAAAATGACTTAACATTTATGGGTCTGTTTGCTCGAGTGAGCAGCCATGTTGAAAACTTCGCTTAGCCCTTCGTTTGAAGTGAGGTCCTGAAAAATCTTCGTTTGGAGGGCTATCTGGCCCTTCCCCCCTCCCCCTACACCTCCAACCAAAAGAGAAATGAGACACCACTACCCCTGCACGTGAACGCGCCAAATGGAAGAGTAGGGGGAAGGGTTGGGATTCAGCCTTAATATTGGAGCAATAAAATTTACTTAAAATCTGTGTCCAAATTGTTATGAGGATTTTATCAAGTAAATCTTACAAGTTCTTTTTTTCAGTGTGTGGTGAGACGGAGTTTTGCACTTCCTTCTACATTTCAGGTTATGCACCTGAGATTGATTATTGGGTGTAGTGGGGAGAGTATAAAAAGGTGCAGCAAGAACAGCCAGGTGTGGCGCTAATTCACCCCTAGGTTGCGCTTCCGGAAGTGTGTCGTCTTGTCCCGGTGTGCGTGAGGTATGTTTGGCATGCTGGACTTTCGGTTATTTGTAAATGTGATTATCTAGCTAATAGTGATTTTCTTTTGGGAAGCCGGCGATTTCTTAGATCTTCATTGCGCCCGAGGCAGTGGAGAAACAGCTTGTTGCCATTCATGTATATTTACCCTTTCTAAAAGAGCCGCACCGTTTGTGCGCGTGCACGGCGAGAGATGAATGCTGTCATATAATTGGTATGCCGATTATTCGTTTCTTCCTATAGTAGGCTTAAGGCTCCTTCGGCATATGATGTGATCTGTATGTCTGTCCCATTTTTGATTTGTTGAAGGATTGGCTGCCAGATGGATGTGGTCTGCATCGCGCGGTAGGTCAGAGTTATTTTCTTGGCGCCCGCCATACAGGTATGTGCCGTATTTTGTTTACTTTAATGTTCTTCTGAATTCTAGGTAAACTGATCGGCTGGTGAGGGTGCTTTTCTTCACTGTGCAGTGCTTACAGCTTGATGGGCAGCTTCAGCACTGCTGTTTTGCTCCGGTGGATTGTTTTAACAGACTGCTTTGTTCCAGCCTAGAGTTTTATTGTTTTTGTTTTTGTGACTGTTTTATTTTGTTGCTTTGTTTCCGTCTAGCATGTTATTGTTTTGCTGGTGACGGTTATTTCTTTTGCTGTTTTTGCTTGCTGCTTTGCCTTCCTGCAGTTCATTGCCTTGCTGGTGCTGCTGCTTTGGGGGCGGGGCTTCTTTTATCTTTTGCTCTGTGTATGCTGCTGTGCATGTGCTAGGTGTATGTGGCCAGTGTTTTGATAATCGTCCTGGCTGATTAGTTATTTGTCCTCCTAGTTTGGAGGGTGTGCTGCAGCTACATTTTTGTTTTCTTTTATATATTACTTTGGTTTTATTTATTCCTTTTTTTTTTGTAATTAATCAGTGTATTTATTTGTATTTCCTTAGGAGCTGGGAATCTACAGAGGGCAGGCTAGCAGCTTATAGAGTGATGCGCTTATGTTTACACAGTGTGGAGTGGTATTAACTTTTTCCTAGTGAGTGGTTTGGTGCACGTGTGATCATTTATGACTGGGCAAGAGTGAAGCCCTATCTCTAGCCTGTCCTTCTTTGGTTAATTTCCCAGCTCTGCTTTCTTTTTGTTGTGTGTTCTCTTGGTCTGGGATGTTTTAGTTTTTGATTTTAAATGATATTGATGTTGGTAATTTTTAATATTTATATGAATAAAGATTTGTATATTTTCGTATCCATGTCCCTGTGTCAATGAGAGATTTGAACCTGTGTCCTACATTTTTCCCGGGTAACCAATCCTGGGTGGCGTAATCGGTAATTCAGTTAAGGGGAATTTGGGTTCCCAATATACAGTAGAGAAAGTTGCACCGCACCACACCGCCACAATCTGGCGTAATCGACAGGATCTCTCAATTTATGACTAGGGATGTGGATGTCGTTATTTTTCTTTTCGTTTCTTGGTTGACGGGAGCAAAACAGTAGTGCTGGTTAGTGGGTGAACTCTTTTTCTTTTCTCTTAGGAGGGACCTTTTTCCAGTGGTAAGATCTTTTGGGTAGTCTCCTCTGTTTTTTTTTTTTGTATTATGGAGGAGGAGCTGCAGGAATTGAGGGAGCTGGTAGCTCAGCTAAGAGCGGATAATTTAAAATTGAGACAGGAGAGAGAGGGGGTTGGTTCGCCCAGTCCCATTAATGCCTCTGACTTGCCTGGTCCATCGGTAGCTCCATCTGTCGCCCCACCTGTGGGTGCTGGCCCTGTTTTAACCGAGCGTTTGGTTTTTATACAGAGGGATAGGCAGTGCCCAAAATTTAATGGTCGATCCGGGATCGGGATTACTGAGTGGGTTGAAGAAGTACAGTCATGTATGCAGGCCCGTCATCTGTCAGTGGTAGACCAATCCATCTTTTTGTTTAATCATCTAGAGGGAGAAGCACGGGAAGAGATTAAATATCGGCCGAGAGAGGAACGGGAGGATCCGGTTAGAGTTATTGCGGCTTTGCAGGACGTCTATGGGTGTTCGCAGTCATATATTGCGTTGCAAGAAGCCTTCTTTTCTCGAAAACAGCAGGATGGGGAGACCTTGTTGGAATTCTCTCTTGCTTTAAGGGCTCTTTTGGAAAGGGTTAGGCAACAGTCGCCCGGTGCGATGTTAAACTCCGAAGTGGTGTTGCGCGATCAATTTGTTGAGCATGTCTTAGATTGCACCCTTCGTCGTGAGTTAAAACAATTTGTTCGTCGCCAACCTTCTGCTACATTACTAGACGTTCGTGGCGAAGCTATTAGGTGGGAGCGTGAGGGCACACCAGGAGGGGCAAGGGGTCGTAGCCATTCGGTGCCCGTAGCACATGGGTTTCAATATGGGGTCCAAAGTGGTGCGCGTGGGAGAGAGGATCATCCGTCTCAGCAGTCGGAACTGTGTGAGCTTAGAGAGATGTTTAAACTACAGCAGCAACAGTTAGCTCAGCTTACCCAAAGTATAACCAGATTGCAGGATCAGTCCCTGCGGTCCCGGCCCTTTCGTAGCACCTCAGTGATCTGTAGGAAGTGTCAAAAACCTGGCCATTTTGCTAGAGAGTGCAATTATGAGCGCGGTTCCCCCTCTTCTCTGCAATCCCCAAGTAATACACGTGAGGTGGGGAATAGTAGACAGTCTCGTTCTGGTGCATCGTCGGAAAACTAATTCCCGCCGAATTGCTGAGTGACAATTCGGTTGGGGGAAATGGCGGCTCAGACTCGTTGGGTAGTGTTGGCCCCGTGTCGACTTTAATGTCATCATGCCCACATTTGGTTGTGACCATGAGTGGCGTACCTGTATCATGTCTAGTGGATACCGGGTCTATGGTGTCCACTATTACTGAAAGTTGCTTTCGGGAACACTTTGAGCCATGGGGCCAGGAGCATCTACGGTCTTGTCATTGGCTTCAGCTTAAGGCGGCCAATGGATTGTCTATTCCTTATTTGGGCTATATTGAGTTGGATGTTGAACTGTGCGGTCGAATGGTTCCGAAATGTGGTGTATTAGTGGTCCGGGACCCTCCTGGTGGTGTCTGTGCTCAGGCCCCTGGTGTTTTGGGCATGAATGTGTTGAGCCGATGCTACCAGGAGCTTTTTGGACAGTATGGGCTTTCCTTATTTCATTCTTCACCTGTGTCCAGTGCTCCTAAATCCGTGTTTCAGGCTTTGCAGTATTGTCATCAGGTAAGTGTTCAGCCTCCTGGTGAAAGGATAGGAAAGGTGAAGGTGCGTGGTCCTCGAGCCACTCGCATTCCTGGGGGTGTGATGAAGTTTGTAGTGGCCACTTGTTCTGATTCCTTTTCTAGGGAGGTCGCATTTCTTGAGCCCCCTGATGTTGGGCTCCCTGTGGGGCTGTTGATTTCTCCAGCTTTGGTTAAGGTGATTAGGGGAACTGTGTACATACCAGTTATTAATGTAGGTACCACTGAGGCTCTTTTATTTCCCCGGCGAGTCATTGGCACATTGTCGAGCGTGGATGTGGTTAGCTTGCCCCCAGGCGTTTCTGAGGTCAGGCCATGCTCCGGGACTGTTTGTTCCATTACGTCTCAAGTGGAGGTTTCATCTGTACAGGAGAAGATTGAGGCTTTAGATTTGGCAGGCCTATCAAGTGATGAGCAGAGGAAGGTTAGGACCCTGCTATTAAATTATCAATCGGTATTTTCTGCTTTCGAGGGTGATGTCGGGTGTACTGATCTGCTCTCTCATAATATTCCTCTTCTTGACGACACCCCCATTCGACAACGATACCGGCGGATACCTCCCTCTGAGTATGAGGTTGTAAGGGCACACATCAACCAGTTACTCGAGACCCAGGTCATTAGGGATAGTTGTAGCCCCTATGCTTCTCCAATAGTGCTGGTCAAAAAGAAGGATGGTAGTCTGCGCATGTGTGTGGACTATCGTCAGTTAAACTCCAAGACTAGGAAGGATGCGTTTCCCCTGCCACGCATTGAGGAGTCGTTAGATATATTGACTGGCGCTCGTTGGTTTTCTACACTGGATTTGGCTAGTGGCTATAATCAAGTTCCTGTTGCGGAGGAAGATCGACACAAGACTGCCTTTTGCACCCCGTTTGGGCTGTTCGAGTGGAATAGGATGCCATTTGGGCTTTGCAACGCCCCTAGTACATTTCAGAGGCTGATGGAACGTCTGTTTGGAGACCAGAAGTGTCAATCACTCCTGTTATATTTGGACGACATCATTGTGTTTTCCTCTTCTGTCGAGCAGCACCTGGGGCGTTTGGAGGTAGTGTTGAGTCGACTGGAGAGGGAGGGTCTTAAGGCCAAACTGGAGAAGTGTGTTTTCTTCCAGCCTCAGGTGAAGTATTTGGGCCATGTGATCTCTGCTGAGGGGGTGGCAACTGACCCAGGTAAGGTCCAGGTGGTATCCCAATGGCGTCGCCCATCCAATGCTACGGAGTTGCGTTCCTTTTTGGGGTTTGCCAGTTACTATCGACGTTTTGTGGAGGGATTTGCTAAACTTGCAGCCCCTCTGCATAGGATAGTAGCAGAGTTTTCTGGAACTAAGGTCCTGCCGAAGAAACGTGCAGGGTTGAAATTTGCGGAGGCTTGGAGTGAGCAGTGTCAAACAAGTTTCGAGGAGTTAAAGGTAAGGCTTACCACTGCGCCGGTATTGGCGTATGCAGATTTTTCTATTCCATTTATTTTGGAAGTAGATGCCAGTTATGGGGGACTGGGAGCGGTCCTTTCTCAGGAGCAAGAAGGGAAGGTGAGACCTGTTGCGTATGCCAGTCGTGGTTTGAGACCTACTGAGCGTAACTCATCGAATTATAGCTCTATGAAATTGGAGTTCTTGGCGCTAAAGTGGGCGATGACTGAAAAATTTAGGGAGTACCTTTTGGGAAGTCGATGTGTGGTGTTTACAGATAACAATCCTCTTAGTCATTTGTTTACAGCGAAGCTTGGGGCTACAGAACAGCGTTGGGCTGCACAGCTTGCGGTGTTCGATTTTGACATTCGTTATCGGTCTGGGAAAAGTAATAGGAATGCTGATGCTCTTTCTCGACAGAATCCCCCGGAGAGTGGGGTGCTGGGTGGATTACTTCCAGGGAGCGTGGTGCCTAAGCCATTGCAGCAGGTCTTGGAAGCAGCATCGGTGGAGGTAAAGCAGGCAATGATTACCACTTTCCCTGGTCATTCATTGGGTGATGTCGGTTCTTTGCAGGAGGCAGATCCCATCCTATCTGAGGTTTTGCCCTTTTGGAGGCGTAGGACTCGTCCTAGGCCAGAGGAGCGGCAGCAGATGTCCGCCATGGCCCTGACTTTATTGCGTCAATGGGAACGGTTGGTAGAGCAGGATGGTGTACTCTATCGTAGAGTCTATTCTCCCAACGGTGGGGAGGAAGCTCTACAGTTACTATTGCCTGCAATACTAAAATCAGAGATTCTCTCTCAATTGCACCAGGATCACGGACATCAGGGTGTAGAGCGCACTGCAGAATTGGTGCGTCAGCGGTGTTATTGGCCAGGTATGTCAGCTGATATTGCAGGTTGGTGTCGGGAGTGTGAGCGGTGTCAGTCTAGTAAAGACACACGGGCCCCTGCTAAAGGTTTTATGGGCCATCTGTTGGCCTCTAGGCCGAATGAAATTTTGGCTGTTGACTTCACGTTGTTGGAGCCGTCTAGTTCAGGGTTTGAGAATGTGTTGGTGCTGACTGATGTTTTTAGTAAATATACCCTTGCTGTGCCCACACGGGATCAGCGGGCTGCTACCGTGGCACAAGTTTTGATTACTGAGTGGTTCTACAAGTTTGGTGTGCCAAGTCGTCTCCATTCAGATCAGGGGCGGAATTTTGAATCATCACTCATCTATCAGCTTTGTGATCTGTACATGATACAAAAGTCTCGCACAACACCATACCATCCGACCGGGAATGGTCAGTGTGAGCGTTTTAACCGAACTCTGCACAATCTACTGCGGGCGTTACCAGCTTCTCGGAAGAGAGACTGGGTGGCATGTTTGCCTCAGGTCCTCTTCTGCTATAATACCACCCCCCATCAATCCACGGGCGAGTCACCACATTTTTTAATGTTTGGTCAGGAACCACGACTGCCGGTTGACTTTCTTTTGGGAAGAGTACAAGAGCCGACTCCGGGTAGTGTGCATGAGTGGGTATTAGAGCACCAGAGTAGGTTACAGGTGGCATTTGAAGGGGCGCGAAATCGGTTAAAGATCATGGCTGAGAGACGGAAGTCAAAATATGACCAACAGGTCCAGGATGTACCTCTGGTAGAAGGCCAATTGGTGTATCTTCGGGATCATAGTGGGAGGGGTCGTCATAAGATTCAGGATCTTTGGAGCCCGGTTGTGTACCAAGTAGTGCGGGTACCACCCAAAGGGGGTTCAGTTTACTCAATTGCTCCAGTGGACGACTTGAGCAAGGTCAAGACGGTGCACCGGTCGTTACTTAAAAGCCGCATCCGAAGGGATTCCCCCGAAGGGGTGCCCGCAGAGGGGCTTGTGGGACTATCTGGGGTGTCCCCGGAGGAAGAGCTAGACTCCGTGGATGTGATCCCTGAGGAAGGGTTGGCGGTGAGTATTCAACCCAAAGTCAATGTTTTTCCTGGGCCTATTGAACCCAGTAATGTGGTAGCTGATGCTCAGATAGAACCATTGCCCATATCCATCTCTCCCTTGGGGCCAGCACAGGAGTCTGGAGGGGGCGAGACTTCATTGCGACGTACAGGGCGAGTAACAGCTGGGCGACATCCGAATCCCCATCATCTTCCCCGTGCAGTAGGTGGTTTATCTTTTAGCCACGTGGTGTCTGATTCCATAACTCTTTTTCGACCTTGGAAATAGGTTTGACATTTTGAGTTCATCATCGGGTCGATGATGAAAAAGGGGAGGGTAGATTGTGGTGAGACGGAGTTTTGCACTTCCTTCTACATTTCAGGTTATGCACCTGAGATTGATTATTGGGTGTAGTGGGGAGAGTATAAAAAGGTGCAGCAAGAACAGCCAGGTGTGGCGCTAATTCACCCCTAGGTTGCGCTTCCGGAAGTGTGTCGTCTTGTCCCGGTGTGCGTGAGGTATGTTTGGCATGCTGGACTTTCGGTTATTTGTAAATGTGATTATCTAGCTAATAGTGATTTTCTTTTGGGAAGCCGGCGATTTCTTAGATCTTCATTGCGCCCGAGGCAGTGGAGAAACAGCTTGTTGCCATTCATGTATATTTACCCTTTCTAAAAGAGCCGCACCGTTTGTGCGCGTGCACGGCGAGAGATGAATGCTGTCATATAATTGGTATGCCGATTATTCGTTTCTTCCTATAGTAGGCTTAAGGCTCCTTCGGCATATGATGTGATCTGTATGTCTGTCCCATTTTTGATTTGTTGAAGGATTGGCTGCCAGATGGATGTGGTCTGCATCGCGCGGTAGGTCAGAGTTATTTTCTTGGCGCCCGCCATACAGGTATGTGCCGTATTTTGTTTACTTTAATGTTCTTCTGAATTCTAGGTAAACTGATCGGCTGGTGAGGGTGCTTTTCTTCACTGTGCAGTGCTTACAGCTTGATGGGCAGCTTCAGCACTGCTGTTTTGCTCCGGTGGATTGTTTTAACAGACTGCTTTGTTCCAGCCTAGAGTTTTATTGTTTTTGTTTTTGTGACTGTTTTATTTTGTTGCTTTGTTTCCGTCTAGCATGTTATTGTTTTGCTGGTGACGGTTATTTCTTTTGCTGTTTTTGCTTGCTGCTTTGCCTTCCTGCAGTTCATTGCCTTGCTGGTGCTGCTGCTTTGGGGGCGGGGCTTCTTTTATCTTTTGCTCTGTGTATGCTGCTGTGCATGTGCTAGGTGTATGTGGCCAGTGTTTTGATAATCGTCCTGGCTGATTAGTTATTTGTCCTCCTAGTTTGGAGGGTGTGCTGCAGCTACATTTTTGTTTTCTTTTATATATTACTTTGGTTTTATTTATTCCTTTTTTTTTTGTAATTAATCAGTGTATTTATTTGTATTTCCTTAGGAGCTGGGAATCTACAGAGGGCAGGCTAGCAGCTTATAGAGTGATGCGCTTATGTTTACACAGTGTGGAGTGGTATTAACTTTTTCCTAGTGAGTGGTTTGGTGCACGTGTGATCATTTATGACTGGGCAAGAGTGAAGCCCTATCTCTAGCCTGTCCTTCTTTGGTTAATTTCCCAGCTCTGCTTTCTTTTTGTTGTGTGTTCTCTTGGTCTGGGATGTTTTAGTTTTTGATTTTAAATGATATTGATGTTGGTAATTTTTAATATTTATATGAATAAAGATTTGTATATTTTCGTATCCATGTCCCTGTGTCAATGAGAGATTTGAACCTGTGTCCTACATTTTTCCCGGGTAACCAATCCTGGGTGGCGTAATCGGTAATTCAGTTAAGGGGAATTTGGGTTCCCAATATACAGTAGAGAAAGTTGCACCGCACCACACCGCCACAAGTGCATGGGTGAACACGATGTTTTAAGAATTTAATTATATATATATTTATTGTGTGTGTGTGTGTGTGACCGGTGCAACTCACACGTCCTATTCCATTGTCATTCATACTGCCGTAGTTTTTAGAGCCCTAAAAAAGCATTCGCTAGTAAGTAAGTAAATAAAAGACAAATGAATAAATAGTTTTAAATTATATATATACAGGGGCGTAGATTTAGGGTGGACGGAGGGGATGTGTCCCCACCAATATCCTCCGACCATTGAAATGTCCCCACCAATAATTTAATCCACTTTTTTTTAAATCATTCTGTCAACATTAACCTAGACACGCAGAAAGGGATAAATCACGTTCTCTCCTTGAGTCCTCCCGCCCCCAAAACACATATGAACATTTTGATTGGCTGTGCCTTTCCCTGCCATCATGTGATAGACGATTGGCTGCGTTCAGACACAAGCAGCGCCAAATGCAGTGGACTCACATTCAGTACAGCAGGCCAGGATATAGTCTGTGAATACGGACTTAAAACTAACAGCAGATTAAACAGCTAAATGTAAAAGTATAAATATGATCCCTGTCAGTCTCCTAATCTAGTGACTGTTTGTCAGAAATCAGTATTGTGAAAGAAATTGATAAACTAATATTGCCATATGGCTAGAATTTTGTTGACACCAATAGACAATCCACTTCAGAAAAATAGTTTTTAAAATGCATTCACTTACTTGGCGAACATTAATGATTTGATTCGAGGTTTGCACACTAAGACTCAGAAAAAGTGAAATAAAATGATTGCTGTTTAAATGGCATGTGTTTATCCTGTTTTGTCAGGTAACAGAACCTAAACACCTGTGCTGTATATCAGACAGCGATGGAGAGAGTGTAGATTACACACAGGTGCTCTCTAGTCATTAGCACTCATCAGGCAATGTCTATGGCCAACTGACTGCTCTCAGACCAAAGGGGGCTGAATAATTACACACACCCCACTTTTCAGTTATTTATTTGTAAAAAAAAAAAATGTTTGAAATCATGTATGATTTTCGTTCCACTTCTCGCGTGTACACCACTTTGTATTGGTCTTTCACGTGGAATTCCAATAAAATTGATTCATGTTTGTGGCTGTAATGTGACAAAATGTGGAAAAGTTCACGGGGGGCGAATACTTTTGCAAGCCACTGTAGTTGTCCTGAGATTTAACATTGTTACCAATAACAATAGGGCAGTGGTGGCTCAGTCGGTTAAGCTGTGGGTTACTGAGTTACTGATCGGAAGGTTGGGGGTTCGAACCCCAGCATCGCCAAGTTGCCACTGTTGAGCCCTTGAGCAAGGCCCTTAACCCTATCTGCTCCAGGGGCGCTGTAAGCTGGCTGACCCTGCGCTCTGACCCCAGTTTCCTAATTGGGATATGCGAAGAAGACATTTCGCTGTGCTGTAAAAAGTACATGTGACAAATAATTGAATATTCTTCTTCTTCTTCTTCTAATAGGCTGAGGCATTCTCTGTCCATGCTCATAAGGAATCCCTCAATGTTTTTCAATTAGGGGACAGAAGCAGATCAGCCATGTTGTAGTTCAGGTGAAGAGGCGAGGTCACAGGAGGTCAATTTGAATGTTGATTATACAGTATATAACATATAATATGTGTGTTATATATATAGTATTATACATGTTGATTATACTAATATTTAGCATTATGAGGAGTGATAGGCTGAGGATGTAAGTGATTCATTAGTGTTTTTGGCAAAAGTTTTGAACTGACATTTCACTTTTTTGTCACGCTATTTCATCAGGTGGCAATGCTGTCCGGTCCTAGTGCAGTCAGAGGGGAAGAGTTAGGGTCAAAGCCATTGTTCACCCCCAAAAAAACTTTACTCACTATTTACTCCTTAAGTGGTTCCAAACTTTAATGATTTTCTTTATTTTGTTGAATACAAAATAAGATATTGGGGAAAAAAGCTGAAAACATTGACTTCCGTAGCAGGAAAAACAAATACTATGTAAATCAATGATTACAGGTTTTCAGCATTCTACAAAATATCATCTTTAGTGTTTATCAGAAGAAAAAAAGAACAGCCTGGACAATATTGATGTCAAACAAATATGCCAGCAGTTTATTTTGGGGATTGGGGGATGGGGTATTAGTTGGAGTCATAGGTAGCAAACCTACGCCCTTGTGTGTGTGTGTGTGTGTGTGTGTGTATATATGGAAATATAATTAATATTTTCATGTTTAATTACAAAAAAAAAACATTTTAATGGTTAGTGATTGTTGCAGACATTTACACTATTTTTGAGAACTATTAAGTTCTCCTTCAACGTGTCATAGCCGATAACTGCCCCTTTGAAGCCTTTGAATGGTGTTAAAAATACTTGCAAAACAAGTATTGCAGCCATGCAGAGGGAACTTCTGAGGTGGTCAGTGATTGATGGCACGGTCGGTCGGAGGGGGTTGTGATCACACCTATAGATCTTTTGTTCTAGGCTATCGGTCAAATATCTCTCCACTTGGAAGCAAAAACATGCAAGGGATTTCAGCATCTCGACGCACATACTAAGCTGTTTATAAAGTAGACACTGTTTGTTTTTTCATTTTGTAATCTTTCCCGTGTTTACCGTGTACTGTACAATGTATATTCATTTTTTTATGAATTACTGTAAATAAACTACACATTCCGTTGATTTACCAGAAATGACTTTTCTGTTTTTTGTGTGTGCTAAACTAAACTTCAGGGTCAAAGTAATAGCGATTTTATTTGAAAAGTATTATATATTTACAATGCTGATAAGTTCAAGCTTACATTCATATATAAACTGCTTCAAAGTCTTTCCGTGACCGCTGAAATCCGACAGACGCAGGGCTCAAGGGAGGTATGCCTGTGTGTGTGTGTGTGTGTGTGCGCGCGTGTGTATGTGTGTGTGTGTGTGTGTGTGTGTGTGCGCGTGCGCTGTAGCCTGTCCTATTTCAGCGGATTTTTCCGCTACCGCAGATCAGTTTATCAACTTGTAATATATACATTTTAGGAATATATTAACATGTGCAGACATTTAAGGGTGAGCTGCCCTCTCTTGCCCCTGCGTAGAGCCTATACACACACACACACACACACACACACACACACACACATCTATCTATCTATCTATCTATCTATCTATCTATCTATCTATTATATAAATACACATTTGGAATCTGCATCTACATTTTCTGTTACAAGTATAGAATTACAGTGGGAGCCACGTCAAACAGCCGCCTGGAGCATGACTGCTCCGTGGCAGTTCCATGAAGGCTTCGTGCATGGAATGTGATCCCCCGCGATGACGCAGTTAACGATGCCCCGCCCCAATTAACGCCCCCATGCGCTTTCTAAAAAGATGGTTGCAATGCCGTATAATTCCGCCAGATGGAGCATTGACTGGCACAGTTAACTGCAGTGTCCAGGAAACCCAATACCGTATCTTTAATATACAGACAGTTCTTGTATTGTCAACATAGTTTCATAAATAGATGAAAAAACAACAACAAACCGATTAATAAAACAGATTTGTTAAATCACTCAATACATAACCCATGATGATTATGCTATTTATTATTTAATAATGAATTAATAAAATTAGTTAGTGAAATATTTTTAAGACATCCTGAAATGATCCTTAAAGACACGGTAACGGCTGTAATTTGTCTATACCGATCATTGTAGGTACGGAATAAAAACGCAGGCTACGTACAGTATTTTATATTACTGTGTATTTTACCCCGTTCCATTTAATATACTGATAGATAATATTTTGCTGCAAAGTAAAGCTCAAACGTCTGCTTGGGTTTGTTTTCGTTATATTTTTGATGATGTTTTCGCTGATTTTTTCACTGATAGTCTACAAGTGGCATAAGAGGCAATTAATGGCGCATGCAACCTGGAACAAATATCTGCCCATATGGATCAGTATTTCTTTAGTCATTTAATCATGCATAATGCTCCCCCGTCAAAAGATCTGATGGGGCATTAATCACTTATCACAACTGTGAATGGATGAAGCAGCAGAGACACATTAAATCCCCATAAACACTTGGAAACAATAGTAAAAAAGTTCCAGAGGGTTAGCGCCTGTTATACTAATGTATTTTTACTGATTTATTTTTTTACTGCTTATATTTCGTTGGTTTTTACGCAATTTCATGTGTGTGTGTGCGCACGAGAGAGAGGATACTCTGACAAGACCAGCTTCCGTGTGGCTCCCGTGGCGCAATCGGTTAGTGCGTGACACTTATAAAGCAGTCCAGGTGAAGCAATGCCGAGTTCGAGTCTCACCTAAAGCACCCAAAGCATTTTACTGCATATCGCGCTGTGTATGTGACAAATCAAATTTGAATTTGAAAGTAAAGCTTAAAATGTAACGTCTGCTTTGGTTTGTTTTCGTTATATTTTTGATGTTTTCGCTGAAAGTCAAATTGGCATAACAAATTGATTAATGGCGCATAATATCTGGAACAAATCTCTGTCCATACGGATCAGTGTGTCTTTAGTCATTTAACCAGCATAACGTCCCACATTAAAGATCTGATGGGGCATCAATCACTTATCACAACGGTGTATAGATGCAGCAGCAGAGACAGATTTAATCCCCATAAACATTCACACTTGGAAACAAAACTAACAGAAGTAAACCGGTCTAGAGTGTTAGTGCCTGTTATCACAGGACAGGAATCACCTACAGGATACTACTGTATTTTTACTGCTCATATTTTTTACCCTAGTTTCATTTGGTTTTACGCGATTTCATGTATTATTTGTGTGTGTCTGTGTGTGTACAGTGTGTCTGTGTGTGTGTGAGTGCGAGAGAGGGCTTTCATGCTGATTTATCCAAGGTTACTAAAACCTGGCTTACTACCTATAAAAAATATTTCAATTTAACTCATGGGTCTCAATCACAGATGACACGACAAATTATATACTCTGAAACGTTCATTTGAACATTTAAAAATATATACAAAAACACGAATACTAATGTTATCATGGTGTAAATTATTAACATTAGGTTAGGTCCTGCCCTTAATTAATTCATATTATAATTACTTTTACATAGTATAGTTACTGGACTGACATGACCAAAAACTAGCTATTTCATTTAGCCTTTCTAAAATCAACCCATATATCATTTATAATCAGAAAACATAAAACATATTATGATCTGTTCAATAGCCCATCTGTTTTAATTTAGTTTGTATTTTTTATTATTCATAAGACAACCTTTCAGTTTTGTAAATATTTTAGTTATAGTGTGTTAAGTCTTACTTTAGGTTAAACGTTTTTGAGAATTTTACCATCCAGCTTAGATAAATGTTATGTCATTGATTGATAAAATCTGGATTAAGGATATTTTATTATATAATTATATATATATATATATATATATATATATTTTTTTTTTTTTTTTTTTTAGTTTCCCCCTGAGGGATTGCCACCTTATTGTGGTCAGGGGGTTTGCGTGCCTCAACACAATTCAGCAAATACAATACTGTTACTATACAGTAAGGCCAGGTAAAAACAGTGCTTGAACATGATGCGCCCCTCCCCCCACCCCGTGTTGTCTGGTCTAGAACGGCGCTGCCTCTGACCGTCTTTTGTCTTGTAAATGAGTATTCTCACTCACCTTCCAATCCCCCCAGCGCACACACTCTGTTTGTACTGTAAACTGTAACTGTGTTTGCTAGGGCACTTGGTTATACACAGTACTTTAATGTATGGAACACTTACTTAACTTACTGGTTTGGTTTAAATATCGCTTATTACCTTATTCAGCAAAATAAATTCATTATTAACGTATTGAAGTATTTTAGTTAAGGACAAAAACTGTGCTTGTGTTTAGAACTGCTGAACAGCCGAAAACACACACACACCCATCCCCCCGCCAAAAACACACACGCACACACAGAGCAATTAACACCATGTCATACTCAGGAGTGGAAGGTGAGAAACCTCAATGGAGAATACCAAGTTTGTCGTTGCTCTTTTGGAGTTCTTAAAACCCAAAACATTTATTTATACTGAGAAAAAATTATTATGGGTCACATAATCACAAACACAAATACATATAATCAAGTGTTTAACTGGTTTCATTTGTTTCTATGATCAATAATTATTATTATTATTATTTTCAGCCCAACTCTTTGACTATTTAAAACAAAGTTGTGTCCCATTTTTTGCCCATTGAAGTTGTTGGTTCAACTAAACAATTTTTAAATACCCAAACAATCCCCCAAAATTAAAACACGCAAAACATGACTTTAACAATTCAATTTATTCTTCCAAAACTAGTCAAAGTTAAAACAGTAATTTATATAAAACAGATGAATACATGTTGTCTTTTTGCTTAAAGTTCATTAAACTACCCGGATACACCAGCTGCTTATAAGTCTCTATCTATAGTCCTTTTACATTAAAATATTAATTTTTCAAATATCAAAACTATTAAACATGGAACAGTTGAAGTCTTTGTTTCCCCCAAAGTACTGTATCAGACATTTTGCAGTTCTATGTTCAGAATATACAGTAGACCTGATCAAACATCATTCTAAAGCTGTCGGACTGTGACGTCATCCCTCCTACAGCTCCCTCAACAGCTTGTTCAGGCTCCTCCAGTCCTGTAGCTCCAAAAGTCCAGCCGTCAGCCGTCTGACCCCCCAATCCTCCACAGCGGAGCTCTGCTTAAAGACAACAGGAGAATTTAGTCAAGACAAAGATAAATAAACTTTACAGAACATATAGTTCTAATAAAATAAAATATATTAATAAACCTATTTACCACAGAGTGTGTAAAATACTGTTTTGGGGATTCTGTAATGTAAATAATCTGCCTGTGCTAATGTTATCCAGTGAACAGTGTTAGTGTTAACCAGTGAACAGTGTTAGTGTTAACCAGTGAACAGTGTTAGTGTTAACCAGTGACTGTCTGTATTATCGTCTGCATTAAATTAACCGGGAATTTACTTAATGCGCTTCTCATACAAATAAGTTAAGCGATATAACACTCGTATATGAGCATTAGTTCATCTCTGAAGCCAAACTATAACTTACTGAAGCCCCTCACACACACACACACACACACACCTCCCCCCCTCCTCCTCCTCCTTAACTGATAAACACTTCAGTGTTGTTATTCAGCTCTTTAACTAAGCGCTCGCGCTACTGCGGAAAGTCCTGGACAAAGTGTGTAAAATATAAACCGGGTTATGAGCGTTACTAGCTCCTGTACAGCTCCCCTCAGTCTGTGTCCCTCATCAACTGCATCACATTATATTACAGTCACAGAAATAACCTGCAGATTAACTCTTAACCAGAGAATAAATAAGCGCTGAATTTATCCAGACAACACGCGGTGAGATTGTCTCAGTATTTACAGAGAACACAAACACTCTTCATCGGGTAGTGCAGCTCTTGTAATAGGGACATTAATAGTATTGTCGAAGCTTGAGCATGTTTTTGAGTTAAAGTGGAGTGACATTGTGAGTGTGTGACACTGACAGTAAGCTGTAATATTAACTCCAGACTTGGTAAACAGAACATTAAGTTCTCTAAAGTCACATCTGACCGCTGCTGGTGCTGCCAGTGATATTTAAAACGGCCAATAAAAAACTAAACTGGGAAATAAACTGTAAACTACCCCAAACACATTTTATAAAATAAAACATCACTTACCACGAATAGTCCGTTAAGCCGCCATCTTCATCTCTGTAGTTTGGCAGCGTCAGTTCGGCGGGGGTGGAGGCGGGTTGTTAAAATCACGTGATTGCAACTCAGCGCAGCTGGCTTGTTTTAATGTTGAGAACGAAGCGCCATCTAGTGGTGGCACCAGGTAAATGAATAAATAGGGCTTGAATGGGCGTGTTTACTGTGAAATCTTGACACGCCTTTCAGCCAGAAAAGGGAGGGGGGATTACGGCGTGCAAAGGCCATTCACACGCCATTCACACTTCAGCCACACTGTCGCGGCTATTTGGTGTGGCTCCCACTGTAGGTTCAGCTGAGACTCATGATCAATGGTGTTAGGGTACTTATGTAGTGATAATTAGTTTCAGCCAGATCATTAAAACTAACAATGGACTATGACACTCTTGAGAGGGGATATGAAGGTGTTATTCATTTATTTATTCTCTACAAGGGTGCGAACTACAGTACAGACCAAACTATAACTCTCTCTTACTACTATAAAAATTCTAGATATAAACAAACAAAATACAGCTTTTTTTCCTCAGAGGTAAACGGAAAAGTGAAGTTGTTCAGCTGTCACTGCAGCTTCTTCAAACTCTTCCCACTCCGTGACCACTGAAATCCGACACGACACCACGTTAGGCTGCGTCTTGACTCATTTGTATACCGACGGTGATTGGATGTTTCCCGAGGGCTCAGGGGAGTGTGTGTGTCTGTCTATGTGTGTGTGTCTATGTGTGTGTCTGTGTGTGTGTGTCTATGTGTGTGCGTGCGCGCGGGTACTTGTTCTACTGTTATAAAAACTCTAAATATAAACAAACAAAATACAGCTTTTTTTTCAGAGGTAAACGGAAAAGTGAAGATGTTCAGTGTCACTATGCAGATGTTACACTCAGTGGAGTTACCGAAATCTTTGCTTTAGTTCTCATTGAGTTGCCACACATCATTTCCACATTTCACTCGCTTTTATTCCTCTTATGTGAGCATAAACAGTGAAACATTCCACAGGTTTATAATACACCGCGGCCAAGTGAACCACGTTCCCGTCGAACGAAACGAGGCATAATCGTGGTGTTTGCTTCGGTTATGACACACCATAGTTTATTACCTGCTGTGGTAGATCTGAATATTTATTCAAACACAATAATAAAGCTTTATATCCTCAGGAGGGCTCAGTACATTGTTTTAGCGATAGTTTCACGGAAGCGAGTTCAGAACTAATCTAACCAAACCAAAAAAAAAAAAAACATCCGAAGCTTCAAATAGAATGAACGAACTAATGAAATTGATATATATGTAATTGATATACTGTATATACAGACGTGTGTGTGTCATTTTAATTCAAATGAACATTTTAATGCTTTCTGATACACTTATCAACTTATCCACATAAACTTATCAACACATACTCTCCGTGCACGCACATACAATCTCTAAAAAAGTAAAATTAATAACATACATATACAAATAAACAAAAATATAAACGTCTATGTATATTGAAGTTTACGGTGAACGCAGAGTCGGGTAAGCACATGTGATGACGCGCGCGCCCTCACCTCTTGTTACGGCTGCCTATTTGGCCAAAAAATTATTGAACGATATGCCTGGTCCTGGAAAGAGGCAATAAATATATATATTTTTTATACATTTATTGCATTGTTTGTTGTTTACAGTCAAGCCATCAACATACAATAAAATGTAAACATGAGATCTAAACTAAAAACTGTGCTCCCTGTGCTGGTGCTGGCAATATCATCTCTTTGTTCTGCTGTCTCCGGCTCCCTCCCTGGTCCTGAACCGTACCTGGCCCTTCCTCTACTCTCACTGTCTCAGAACAGACTGACTCCTGAAGCAGAAAAAACAATGCAGGAAAAGATGTTTTCCATACTCATAATAACTAACTTGTTTACATTACACTTGTTAAATTGAAAGATCATACTGTAAATTGGTGAGCCTATTACTTTCTACTGAACAGCCCCAACTCAGAAAACATTAAAGAAATTGTTCACCCGGAAAAAAAAAAAAAAAATTATCAGTCATTATCCCTTCAATAAAAGCACCACACTTACCCACACTGTACATCTGATTGACCCTACTGAAAAAAAAATAGCACTGGCTAAACTTAAAACAATTGAAGTAATCTGTCACACCTAATATTTGGGAAGTGACGTAATGTAAATAAACCTTTTACTCTAAGATTTAAGGCATTCATAATTTAAATATAAAAAAGCATAAGCATAAAAATAAGCATAAAAAACTTAATTACATATTGATTTACACTCAAAGCACATTTCTTTATATAAACATTTATTGTGGAATGAACATATTTTCATCCAAAATGTTAACATTACTCCATAAAATTACAAATAGTAACACTCAACTTTGCAACACACATTTATTAATTGGACTGAAAAGAAAATTAGAAAATGTTCTTGAAACAAAATCAGCAGAGGTAAAACATGGAACATTCATGTGCGACTGATGGAAACTCAAAAAGTCACAATCCCGATTTCCTGTGGAGGCTGAAGACAGTCCTCTTCCTACCTGAGGACAAACAGGGCCATTGTGCACCTCACAAGTTCTGCCTGAGCTTCATCTTTCTGAACAACCTAATAAAAGAAAGGACATTTGTTAGACAATTGCTCTATTTGGCAAAACAGTGTCTGATGTATGCATGTAAAATCACTTAATGCTCCCTATGAGTGAAAAAAACACCTAGGATTATGGTGCAGCATGATAAATGTAATTAGCTCAATGAATACGCCAAAATAACTGACATACATATACACACTATGTATTAATGATAAAGTTTATCATTTTAAGTATTAATTTCAGGAGGTAATCACCTCCAGGCTCTAGGGTCATAAAAACAAACATAGTATTGTTGGTTATGTTAGGCTTGTAAAGCGTGAAAAAATGAACATGGCAGACATTGAAACCTGTATTCAGACAGCATACACTAACCTGTGAACAAGTTAAACTAAAGTTTTATTCTGCTAGTTATGTTTTAATTTAGTGCATCACAGCCAACTTGATGTGGATGCCTTGCTCAGGTCCTGTGGCTTCCATTCACAAGATTACATTTGACACCAAGCTAATTTCTGCTTTTGAGCGAGTACATACCAGATCAAGAACTTGAAGATGAAGATTATATCTCTGGTCTTCTCTCTGACGGGTTCCTCCCTAGTTTCTGATGATCTCAATTAGTTTGTAGTGTTGCTTGTCCAAGGAAACCAGTAATCTTGCTTGAAGTGGAGCAGATATAATTCTCAGAAACTCATTACTGATCTTTAAAAAAAAAAAAAAAAAGGTAAAAACAAAAATTGGACTGGCTCAAGTTCTTATGTTAGCAAATCTTAATTACAGTGTGTATAAAGTATAGAAAGCAGTACACTACAAACAGCACTCACTCCAAATTAGCTTGTTCTATGTTTACGTCACTTTCCTATTAATTTTTACATCGTTAACCAACGGTACTTAAATATAATTATTTTCTTCGGCGCCGCTGACTTACTGTATAAACTCCGGTGTTTTTGAAAATCACCACGTTAGTTAGCTAATGCTAATGCAGGTATTATAGGTGGTTTTAGCTACAGTAGCAAACACGAACACAAAACTCAATCTACAAAGTAGTTGTTCCTGACATAAATCATGAATTTGCTCATAGAAGAGATACATTTAACATAGAAATGACATGAGTTTGCTTTCTTACCTGGTTTAAAGGAGTTTTCTTTGAGAATCTCCACCCGCAGGTGATTCAGTCCGTGAAAATGCTGCGTCATGAGGTCATGAGACACGGTTTGAAGCAGAAATGTCCTTTGTGAATGGATTAGATTTAAGTTTAATCAGGGGCTTTAACTAACAGTAACTGAAATACAGGTTCTGATATCCTTCCTTACTTGTTTCAACGTCATGCTCCGGTTTGAGGCGGAAATAAAATTATACCGGCAAAACTATGGTCTAAAGACTGCGCATGCGCAAATCACACTCAACCTAATAAGAGTACCTTGATCAAAATGAAATATTTCACTTTGGTTTCCTGCTGTAAACAGCATTATACTAAAAAAAAAAAAAGATTCACCCATAAGCATAAATTAGACACTTCAGTTAAAAAGAGCAAATTATTTTTTTTACTAATGGAATGAGAAAAAAAACACATTAAACTAGGTTTACTTTTTTCAGTGGATCCCTCAATAATTTCTGTCTCCTTTGCCTGTGTTTGATAATGTGAAGCACATATACACTCATTCATCATGAAAGATCTATTATAAAACAAAATAAAATTCATGTTCGCTTCAGCACTGTTCATCCGCGTCCTTACATTCATTGTTGTACTTGGTCCGGCTTTTAGATAAAGTCCTTCCATGCGCCATCTGGCGGATATTCAGTGAAGCGCAACACATTTATTTAAAATTCCCGAATGTTGCCTCCGGCAAGTCGCGGCACGCCGCGCGCTAAATTGCGGCATCCCGCGGGAAAACACGCAGGGTTTTAAGGGCGACATCTGTATATGAACAAGCTTTGGGAAATTCCTTCCCTGTCGTGCTCAGGAGTCGGGACTGTCGGCCACCCATTCTCAACCGGGTCTGACTCTTGCGAGGCGCGAAACACAAGGAGAGTGTTCTTGAGCCGCCCACCCCCTCGTAAAGTCTGGGATGCGGTGCGCCTCATAATCCGCCTCAAAAGAGGTCAGACTGGCATATTGTCTTCTTTACAAAGGAGCCCTGAGGTTCATGTGCCCAGGACCATGGGGGTGGCCCCCCAATGGGGAGAGGCACGCAGAATTCCTTTCAAGAATGAAGTGTTCTCCCTGACACCCCCAGGAGGTCAGTGTTTTGCTTCACCACCACTGGTGTTTCGGGCAACACCAGTCTCCAATAAAGTTTTAGTTCTTCGGTTCTTTCCTGCCATGCTTCAGGATGCCGAACATCTAACATCCCCCCTGTTTAACCAAGCCGCCAAGACTTTTGCCCTTTCTGAGAAACTGGCAGCGTGGAAACCACAGGATTCAGTTCTCACATCACGCTCCGCGTTTCAATGGCGTGCTCTCCACTTCCATGAAACCGGAAAGTGCGCATCTGCTGACAGAAGTTGCTGGGAATGGGGCCATGGAACATGTTCCCCTACAAGACAGTGAGTCAGGCTACTACAGTCTGTATTTCTTGGTTCCCAAAAGGAATTTTAAGATTTTGCAAGCTGTACCGCTATCTAAAATTAATAAATACAGCTTCAAAATGTTACCTGTCAAAGTGATTGCTCTCAAATCCTACCAAGCGATTGATTTGTGACAATCGATTGAAGGACGCTTACTTTCATATAGAAATATTGCCACAACACAGGAGGTTCCTGAGGTTCGCTTTCGGGAGCGAAGCTTGCCAGTATTGGGTCCTTCCATTTGGTCTAGCTCTCTCACCCGCACATATATAAAATGCATGGATGTAGTCCTTAAGATCACAAAGCTCCGGACTTCTGGTAGTTCCCAGAATTTAAAAATCTACAAAAGGGGGTAGGGCTTTTTCATATTTAGCTCCAAAGCTTTGGAATAGCCTTCCAGACAGTGTTCGGGGAGCAGACACGGTTCAAAAGTAGACTCAAGACGCATCTTTTTAATCTGGCATACACATAACTCATCCCATAATCTCATACTCCAGTACACCTATCCCGAATGGCAACTACGCTAATTCTCCCCATCTGTTCTGTATTTCTCTACCCATCCCGAGGCATCGGGAGATTTTGCCAGCTTCAGTAGACAAAGGCCAACCCTGCGAGGTTCCTGAGGCATCCAGAGAAGGACCAGCTCCAGCTGGTTTCAGCTTTATGATGGTTGGAGCTACACATGCTGCTCCTGTGCTTCCAGTGATCCAGACCTCATCTGCCCTCTGCACCTTCTGACTCGTCCCTATGCTGAACTGGTCTTCATGTCAATTTAAATAATTTCTGTCATATTGAATTTTCACCTGCACAACACACAAGATGTTATATCATTTCTATCTGTTATCACCCAAATGAGGATGGGTTCCCTGTTGAGTCTGGTTCCTCTCAAGGTTTCTTCCTAATGCCATCTCAGGGAGTTTTTCCTTGCCACCGTCGCCGTCACCCTTGGCTTGCTCATCAGAGAAATTTCATTCATTCGTCTCATTATTATTAGCTGCACATTTTTCTCACACATACACACTTCCAATTATTTTCTTTTCTGTTATTATTATTATTATATTTATTTATTTATTTTTATTATTATTTTTTTTTTGTGGTTAAATTTCTTTCATTTTTCTGAAGCTGCTTTGAGACAATGACCATTGTTAAAAGCGCTATATAAATAAAATTGAATTGAATTGAATAGTTCTGGCTCTTACGACTCCAGGGCATCCGTATTTGAATTACATAGATGACTGGCTGGCCCAGTCTCATTAGCTAGGGCTTCGACATCAGCATGTCGTCCTAGCTCATCTTTGTTTCTGAGGATTGAGACCCAACGCCACGAAAGTGTGCTCTTTCCTGTTCTGAGGTGTCACATCCTTCGTAAGCGGGCACAGTTGTCTCCCACTCATGTCGAATCCATTCTCAACACCCTCAAGGAAATCAAGTTAGACCAGAAAGTGACCATCACTTTCAGAGATCTTAGCTCTCATGGCAGCTGTATCCATCGTGACACCTTTGGGCCTTCTGCACTCAGTATTTCAGTTGTGGCTGACAGGGGATTTCACTCTAGGGCCAATCCCCAATAAGGGTTATGCGCCAGGTGCTTTGTACCATTCCTATGTGGTTCACACCCCGGTTTCTGACTCTGGGTTCCACTCTAAGTTCGTCTTGTCATTGCAGATGCTAAAGACAGATGCTTCCCACACGGGCTGTGGTGCGGTCTTAGATGACCGTCCAGCCCAAGGGAGCTGGAGAGGCCTTTTTCTCGCGCGGCACATCAATTGCCTCGAAATGATGGCTCTATTTCTGGCCCTAAAGCACTTCCTCCAGCAGTTGAGAGGCTACCATGTCCTAGTGCGGGGGGACAACACTCAGCAGTCTCATATATTAATCGCCAGGGCAGACTGTGCTCGCGCCGCTAAATAGCTAGCGCACCAGGTTCCTGTCCCTCAGGGCGATTTACATTCCAGGGCATATGAATGTGAGAGCAGTTGCACTGTCCAGTCAATCTCTGACACATGGGGAATGGAAACCCCACCCCGAAGTAGTCAGTCAATCTGGGAGAGATTTCATGTAGCAGAGGTGGACCTCTTTGCCTCGCAAGATCAGCAAATGTCCCCTTTGCTACTCTCTGACTCTGGATCTAGAATCCCTCTTCAACGGCTCACCATGGGTGATTCCAATGAAGTGGGATCTTCTGTCTCAGACGCAGGGGACGATATTTCATCCCCGGCCCGAGCTTTGGAACCTTCAAAGAGCTTATGACATCAAATGGAATGCATTTAAAGTTGGTGCATGACGAAGCAAGCTCCCACTACACTGGGTGAGAGATGCTATTGCCCTCTCCTATGAGGCGCGTGGTCTCACTTCGCCTCTACGAATGAGGGCTCATTCAACCAGGGGGATCGCCTCATCTATTGCACTAGCAAGAGGTATTCCCCTGCAGCAAGTGTGTGCAAAGCAGGTAGACCCAGTCCACTGCCGAATTGTTTCAGTGCTGGAGTTTCTACAGGAAAAGTTGTCCTCGGGCTTGTGCTAGTACTCTCAGGACACACATAACTGCATCCTCACCCAACTATCTTCCGAAAGTTCCATAAACCCAACATGCACCCTATTGTTTTTGAAGCCTTCTGTCCTCCGCCTTTACAGCTTCTGTGTCCAGTACGTGCTCTTCAGATTTACATCCACCGCATCCGCCAGTGGCGTAAGTCAGAGCAGCTTTACATGTTTTATGGCCGGGGGGCCGCCGCCACTAAACTGGATGAGAGATGCTATTGCCCTCTCCTATGAGGCGCGTGGGCTCACTTCGCCTCTAGGAATCAGGGCTCATTCAACCAAGGGGATTGCCTCATCTATTGCACTAGCAAGAGGTATTCCCCTGCAGCAAGTGTGTGACGCGGAGGGTCGGTCCCCTCCGCACACATTTGTTAGATTTTAGTCTGGATGTTCATGCTACTACGGGCTCATGGCTCAAGGGTCAGCGCCCAGACATAGTTCTGAGACCTTCTCTGCCATGTGCGCACACGCTACACAACCTTGTGGGTCCAGACACTTGCAGTGCGGCGACGTTGGTACATCGAGTGTAGCCTTTGAAAGGGAATGTCTCGGGTTACTTTGCTGTAACCCTGTTCCCTTTAAAGGCGGGAACGAGATGCTGCATCCCAATGCCGCACTGCCTACGTGACCGGATGTCCGTTCAGACAAATCAATCTGAAGAATGTTTCCGGTTCACCCCTATTTATAACCTGCAGGTGCGTCTCATCAGATGACGTCACCCGACCGAGGTTATATAAGCCAAAATTTGGCGTGTTTGATACACACATGCTTCACAACCAGCAACATGACAAGATGTTCCCCATAGCGTTTTCACGCAGCATCTCGTTCCCGCCTTTTCAGGGAACAGGGTTACAGCAAAGTAATCTGAGAAGTTTTATGTCCTGGATTGTAAATGATCCTGTGGGACAGAATTTGTCTTGTCCTTAAGCAGAACCTAGTGCGCTAGTTCCTTAGCGGCGCAAATCTAGTCTGCCCAGGCGATATTTACAAAACTACCGTAATGTTGTCCATCTGTGCTAGGACGTGCTAGCCTCTTGATTGCTGGAGGGAGTATTTCAGGGCCAGAAATACAGTCATCAATTCGAGCCGGTTGATATGCCACGCGAGAAGATGGCCTCTCCAGATCCCTTGGGCTGAACGGCCATCTAAGGCCGCGCTCCCGCCCCGTAAGGGAAAAACGTCTGTCGTTAGCAACTTGCGACGACAGCATGGACCTAGAGTACCCAGAATCAAGGACGAGGGTCTGAACCACTTAGAAAGGGTACAAAGCACTCAGCGCATAACCCTTATTGCCTCTGGGGATTGGCCCTTGGATGAAATCCCCAGGCACTTAGCCACCACTGAAACCACTCTAAGAGCAGTGAAGTTACCTCCTGGCCTAGCTGGGACGTCTTTAGAGTGCTATAATGGATCCGGCGTGCGCAGGAGACAGCTGTGCCCGCATTGCGATCAGAATCCGCATGACATTCAACGTCATACTTCGTGTAGGAAGGAGGACGCTTTCTGTGGCGTTAAGACTCCACCCTAAGAAAATGAGGTGAGCTAGGGCTACGTGTTGACGCCGAAGGGCTCTGTCTGGGAGGGGAACATGTGCTATGGCCCCTTTTACCAGCAAGCCTGTGATTTTGAATTATCAGAGGTGCTCACAGTCGTTTCACAGAAGTGGAAAGCCCACGCCATTGAAACACAATGATTGAATCGTGTAGCCAGGGAGACATGCTTGACAGTAGCTTACACGCTGCCAGCTTCTCTGAAGGGGCGGTACAGTAGCTTCGTCGCTTAGCTAGGCAGAGTAGTGGTGGTGATGGTGGTGGCTGTTAGGTGTTCGGTGTTCTGAAACATGACAGGAGGGAACTGAGCACCTAATACTTTGTCTCCTGAGTGCGCTCGTACCTAAAGAGACATACAGTACCTGGCAGTAGGTTCCCCTCTGCCAGCCTCTCTAAAAGGTGCACAAATTTTACACTTCGGCTAGGTGGGTGTGTTAGATGTTTGGCATCCTGAAACATGGGAGGAAGGAACTGAACACCTAACATTTCGCTGGAGACCGCAGCTCCCCGAAACACCAGTGGTGGCGGAGATTGAACCACGGCCTCCTGTCAGTGCTCAGCTCTCAGTAAGTCAAGTTTGGTATGCCTGCAAAGCCGTTGTGTGCAGGACAACACCAGGCTGACCCCCTGCCTGAAAAATCTACCAACGAAGATGTTAGTCTACACGCTTGGTGGGGAGTATGGAATTTTCCCGGGAGGATGAGCTCCCAGGAGAGAGATAGCCCGCGAGTGTCTCTCTGATCTGGGACATCATCATAAATGACCGCGTTTTCATCAATGACATTGGAACAAATCAAATGTCAATAGCACAAAAACACTGGATAAATACGACTTATTCCATGAAAGAGTGAACTCATGGAGGGCACCAGGAAGGGGAGGGGCCATCATTGACTTGCATTTGTGTAACTCCTGTAAAAATCATACTTTGAGTTGAGCAGTGTGACACTTAATATCTTTGTCAGCTTGTGTGACATTTTGTATCAGTATTATTTAGTATCTTGATTTGCCAGATTTTTCTGTTATCTGTTATATTGTGTAAATTGTACATTTATTCCACAATAAAAACAGTATATTGTAGTTTGCACATTTAAGTGTATTTCATTTATGTATTTATTTTTATTCATGGGCAATTTACAAATTAGTGGTAATAGTAAACTGTAATATTTTTAATATTGTTAACATACTGGTTTTAATGTTGTGGTGGTCAGTATGGACACTTATTGGTCTCGGGTGATGTTTGTTGTGGCTCATCACAAAACTATAATATTTCTCTAAACATATTGTATAAACATATTATAAAGAAATAGATAAATGTAATCAAATTCAATATATTGTGAAGTATATTGTTAAATATAAAATTACATACATTAAGATACATAGAAAGATTTACAAAGAATACATAAGAAATTGCCACTTTTCATATATTAAGAAATATAGGTCCTTCTCAAATAATTTGCATATTGTGATAAAGTTCATTATTTTCTGTAATGTACTGATAAACATTAGACTTTCATATATGCTAGCCCACCGGAGCACACCTCCTCTGCGCCTCACGTGTCCAACAGGTTTGCTCTCCTCAGTGATGCACCCGCTGAGAAACCTGAAAGAGCTCTGGTTATAGGAGACTCTATACTGAGACACGTGACATTAGCTAGACCTTTAGGGGCGCCAGCGGCAGTGGTTAGGTGTATCCCGGGAGCCAGAGCACCGGACATAGCAGGTAATCTTAGGGCTCTAGGACAGCACAGGTTCTCTAAGATAGTGGTACATGCTGGAGCTAACGATATACGCCTTCGTCAGTCAGAGGTTAGTAAGAGTAACTTTACAGGGGTGTTTAAATTAGCGAAGGCGATGTTCGATGAAGTAATATGCTCTGGTCCCATCCCAATGAGACGTGGCGACATAGCTTACAGCAGGTTATGGTCGCTGAACCGCTGGATGTCCAGGTGGTGCTCCAAAAATAATGTGGGCTACATAGATAATTGGAAGACCTTTGAGGGCAAAGCTGGCCTGTTAGGGCGGGACGGTGTCCATCCCACTCGGGAAGGTGCTGCTCTCATTTCCTGTAGTATAGCTCATAGTCTCAGTAGAGGTCTAGTTAATCGGTGACAATCCAGAGCCCAGGCCAGGGAGCAGACAGACAGGCTAAACCAACCGTCTGCTAGCTGCATAGAGTCGTCACTCAGGGTTCACCTTATTGAGACTGTGTCTGTTCCCCGATCTAAGCAAAAATGTAGAAAGACTCAGAAAGTCTGTTTCAATAATTTAATTAACATAAAGACCACAAACTCAGATCATACTGAATGCGCAGCCGGCACCTCTGATCTGAAGATAGGATTGTTAAATATTAGATCTCTCGCATCAAAAGCAGTTATTGTTAATGAAATTATCACAGATCAGGCGTTTAATATACTCTGTTTAACTGAAACATGGGTTAAACAGGATGAGTATGTAGCTCTAAATGAAGCTAGTCCTCCTGGATACAGCTTCATACACCAGCCTCGGTTAACTGGTAGAGGAGGAGGCGTCGCAGTTATTCATAATGATAATCTGTCTATCGTACAAAAACACGGACACAAATTTAACTCATTTGAAATTCTCTATAGTAACATAAGTCTATTTAAGTATATTAAATCAGCTCAGTCGATTCCACTAATTATAATTTACAGACCTCCAGGGCCGTATTCTGAATTTCTTAGTGAATTTGCGGATTTCATCTCAGACCTGGTCGTTTCTGTAGACAAAGTGTTAATTGCTGGAGATTTTAACATTCATTTTGAGAATCCAGAAGACCCTCTGAGAACAGCATTTATATCCATACTGGACTCCGTAGGCGTAAATCAGTGTGTAGTAGGACCCACTCATAAAGCAGGTCACACTTTAGATTTAGTAATATTCTTCGAATTAATTATAAGAAATGTATTCACAATTCCACTGTCTGAAATTATCTCAGATCACTATCTTGTCTCCATTCAAGTGTGTCACAGTGATAATGTACGCACAGCACCGCGCTACCGTATTAAACGTACATTCACATCAACTACCACACAGAGTTTTATCAGTAATCTCCCAGAGTTACCAACTTCGATTAGGCCACCGTCTGACCCCACAGAACTTGATCAGGCGACTGAATATTTAGAGTCGACACTTCGTTGTACCTTAGATAATATAGCTCCAGCTAAAAGAAAAATTATTAGAGATAAGAAACTCGCTCCCTGGTATAACGATCACACACGCACTTTAAAACAGACTGCTCGGAAATTAGAGCGTGAATGGCGTCAAACTAAAGTATTGGTATTTCAAATAGCATGGAAAGAGAGCATCCTGAACTATAAGAAAGCTCTTAGTGTAGCTAGATCAACGTATCTCTCCACTCTTATAGAAGAAAATAAAAATAATCCTAGATTTTTATTTAATACCGTAGCCAAATTAACCAGAAATAAGACCACTACAGAAATCTCCACAACAACATCATGCAATAGTGAGGACTTCATGAACTTTTTTAATAATAAAATTGAAAATATCAGGTACTGTATAAAATTGAGGCTTTGAAACCAAACAATGTAATTGATACAGATGTTAACCTAGCCATGTCAGATTCAAACCTAGAATACTTTACTCCTCTTGAAGAGAATGAACTAAGTTCACTCATCTCTTCTGCAAATTCATCAACCTGTATATTAGATCCTATACCGACACATTTTCTTAAACAGATAGTACCAGTAATAACAGAACCGCTGTTGAGAATAATTAATTCCTCACTCAGCATTGGTTATGTTCCAAAATCTTTTAAATTAGCAGTTATTAAACCAATAATTAAGAAACCTGACCTCGACCCCTGTCAGCTGTCCAATTACAGGCCAATATCAAACCTACCCCTTTATCTCTAAGATTCTGGAAAAGATAGTAGCGGAGCAGCTATGCTCATATCTACATAGAAATGGCATACATGAACTGTATCAGTCAGGATTTAGGCCTCATCACAGCACAGAAACAGCACTCGTTAAAGTAGTAAATGACCTCCTATTGGCCTCTGATCAGGGTTGTGTAACTATGCTTGTATTACTCGACCTCAGTGCAGCTTTTGACACTATTGATCATGCTATTCTTCTTCACAGATTAGAAAATGTAGTAGGAATTAAGGGTACAGCCCTCTCCTGGCTCAGATCCTATTTGACCGATCGTTATCAGTATGTAGACTTAAATGGTGATTATTCTGCATGTTCTCTAGTGGAGTTTGGCATTCCACAGGGTTCAGTTTTAGGCCCACTGCTTTTTTCCCTTTACATGCTTCCTCTGGGCAACATAATCCGTAAGCATGGTATTAGTTTTCATTGTTATGCTGACGACACACAGCTATACGTCTCAACAAAACCTGATGAGAAAAACCATCTTACTAAAGTTGAGCAATGTGTGCAGGACATAAGAAATTGGATGCTAATTAACTTCCTTCTGCTTAATCCGGATAAGACAGAAGTTCTAGTCATAGGACCGCATACAGCTAGAAGTAAAATCTTAGATCACACCGTAACTTTAGATGGCCTTTCTGTTCCGTCAAGTGCAACAGTAAAAGACCTCGGCATGATTATAGATTCCAGCCTTTCATTTGAAGCTCATGTAGATAATATCACCAGGATAGCATTCTTTCACCTCAGAAATATCGCCAAAATAAGAAATATATTGTTGCTAAACGATGCAGAAAAACTAGTTCATGATTTTATCACTTCTAGGTTGGACTATTGTAATGCTTTACTGTCTGGTTGTTCAGTTAGGTGCATAAACAAGCTTCAGCTAGTCCAGAATGCAGCAACGAGAGTCCTCACTAGAACCAGAAGATATGAGCACATCACCCCTATCCTATCTTCACTGCATTGGCTCCCTGTGAAATTTCGCATTGATTTTAAAATACTACTCTGGACATATAAGGCATTAAATGGTCTCGCCCCGCAGTATCTGAGCGAACTGCTAGTGTCTTACGATCCGGCCACGCCTACTTCGGTCAAAGGATGCAGGCTGCTTATCAGTACCGCGTATTATGAAAACTACAGCTGGGGGCAGAGCTTTTTCTTACAAAGCCCGAAAATTATGGAATAGTCTTCCAAATAGTGTTCGGGACTCAGACACAGTCTCAGTGTTTAAGTCTAGGCTAAAAACCTATTTATTTAGCCAAGCATTTTTATAAATAGATTTGCCATAAGGTAAAGGAGCAGATCTGGGGGACTCATGGACGTAGAGTATTATGGTGAACTGGTATGTTTTAGATGCTATCTTCCTCAGTCTCATTTGATCACTCAGGTTTGTTGACGGTGAGGTGATTGTTTGCTTTACATCTCAGGGAGCCCTCATGTTTGTGTTTCCTTCTGGCTCTCCCTTTTAGTTATGCTGTCATAGTTAGTCCTGCAGGAGTCCCTGCTTGCACTCTACAGTAAATATACATTCACATTAGACATTGTGACTGTGACCATACCTAATTGCAATCTCTCCTCCTCTTCTCTTCCTCCCCCTCTTTCTCTTTCCACTCTTCCCCTGTCTCCCCCTTTCACTCTTTCTCTCTCTCTCTCTCTGTCGAGCTACACATGTGGTTCCTAAGCTGCCAGTGATCCAGACTCCCTCTGCCCTCCGGACCTGTCTGATCCATCCTGGTGCCTGGTTTCTGGTTGGAGGTCTCATCGCATGGATGCCCCGTATGTCTCTTTAGGATGTGCCTGGTGTCTGGGGATGATTCTATCTACTTAGAAGATGGTTCTGGCCTCGACTGGTGTTGTCAGCTGTTTCTCTGAGGACTTGACAATTCGATAGTTCAGGACTGGAACTTTCTACAAGTCTATCTGAGTCTCGAATAACTACTGGACTCCATTTTACATCAACTATTATAACATCAATTAACATCAACTATTATAGCCGAACCTAACACTTAACACTGTATAAATGCAGATCATTTCCTGCTATCTGTTTCACCCAGATGAGGATGGGTTCCCTGTCGAGTCTGGTTCCTCTCAAGGTTTCTTCCTATTACCATCTCAGGGAGTTTTTCCTTGCCACTGTCGCCCTCGGGCTTGCTCACCAGGGACTATCTGAACATTTTGATTCATACACATTCACATTCCATACAAACTTAAATAATTCTTTTGATTATGTAAAGCTGTTTTGAGACAATGTCAATTGTTAAAAGCGCTATACAAATAAAACTGAATTGAATTGAATTGAATATTTTAGATTCATTACACACAACTGAAGTAGTTCAAGCCTTTTATTGTTTTAATATTGATGAATGTGGCATACAGCTCATGAAAACCCAAAATCTCAAATCTAAAAAAATTAGCATATTTCATCCGACCAATAAAAGAAAAGTGTTTTTAATACAAAAAAAGTCAACCTTCAAATAATTACAGTATGTTCAGTTATGCACTCAATACTTGGTCGGGAATCCTTTTGCAGATTCTTGTGTCTTGTGTCTCTCAACTTTCTCTTCACAATATCCCACAGATTCTCTATGGGGTTCAGGTCAGGAGAGTTGGCAGGCCATGATAAAACACAGTGGACCAATACCAGCAGCTGACATGGCACCGCAGACCATCACTGACTTTGGGTACTTGACACTGGACTTCAGGCATTTTGGCATTTCCCTCTCCCCAGTCTTCCTCCAGACTCTGGCACCTTGATTTCCGAATGACATGCAAAATTTGCAACCTGTAGCCCATTTCCTGCACACGGTGGCTCTGGATGTTTCTACTCCAGACTCAGTCGACTGCTTCCGCAGGTCCCCCAAGGTCTGGAATCGGTCCTTCTCCACAATCTTCCTCAGGGCCCGCTCACCTCTTCTCGTTGTGCAGCGTTTTCTGCCACACTTTTTCCTTCCCACAGACTTCCCACTGAGGTGCCTTGATACAGCACTCTGGGAACAGCCTATTCATTCAGAAATGTCTTTCTGTGTCTTACCCTCTTGCTTGAGGGTGTCAATGATGGCCTTCTGGACAGCAGTCAGGTCGGCAGTCTTACCCATGATTGCGGTTTTACATTTACATTTAGGCATTTGGCAGACGCTCTTATCCAGAGCGACTTACATTTTTTTGTATCTCATTACACATCTGAGCAGTTGAGGGTTAAGGGCCTTGCTCAAGGGCCCAACAGTGGCAACTTGGTGGTTGTGGGGTTTGAACCTGGGATCTTCCGAACCGTAGTCCAAGTTTTTACAGGTTTTGAGTAATGAACCAGGCTGGGAGTTTATAAAAGCCTCAGGAATCTTTTGCAGGTGTTTAGAGTTAATTAGTTGATTCAGATGATTAGGTTAATAGCTCGTTTAGAGAACCTTTTCATGATATGCTAATTTTTTGAGATAGGGATTTTGGGTTTTCATGAGCTGTATGCCACAATCATCAATATTAAAACAATAAAAGGCTTGAATTACTTCAGTTGTGTGTAATGAATCTAAAATACATGAAAGTCTAATGTTTATCAGTACATTACAGAAAATAATGAACTTTATCTCAATATGCAAATTTTTTGAGAAGGACCTATATTTCTTAATATATGAAAAGTGGCAATTTCTTATGTATTCTTTGTATAATATATTGTTGAAATATATTGTTAATACAATATATTATTCCATATTTTGCAAATATATTTAGATCAGAACACTAAATCATTCAATATGATTTATAATACCATAGACAATGTTACAACCCAGAAACAGATCACCACATGCCCAAATCAGAAGCCATGGATGAACAAGGAGGTGTGTCTCCTACTGAAGGCACGCAACACTGCCTTCAGATCAGGTGATGCACAGGCCTACAGTACTTCCAGGGCTAATCTGAAGAGGGGCATCATAAAGGCCAAGCACTGCTACAAACTAAAGCTAGAGGAGAACTTTTCAAACTCTGACCCCCGACGCATGTGGCAGGACACCCAGGCCATTAGCAAACACAGTCACTTCACTTCAACAGCCACTAATGTCTTCTTGATGGATGAGCTTAACGACTTTTATGCTCGCTTTGAGAAAGACAATAAAGAAACTGCCACCAAGATCACCTCTTCAACTGACTACTCACCTATCACACTTACCTCCTCTGATGTCTACAAATGTATTGAGCCGGATCAACGTGTGCAAGGCTGCTGGACCAGACGGGATCCCTGGGCAAGTACTGAGGGCATGTGCAGAGCAGCTCGCTGTACCAGCATGCTTTCAATCTACCTCAATTGTGCCAGTGCCGAAATGCTCTAGCCCAACGTGCCTGAATGACTACTGCTGCACTATGTACCCACACACCTGGACAATTCAAATACCTATGCACGAATGTTGTTTGTTGACTTTAGCTCAGCATTCAATACTGTTGTACCCTCTAAGTTACTCACCAAACTCAGGGATATGGACATTAACACCTCACTTTGCAACTGGATTATGGACTTTCTGACCAACAGCATGTTGCTCCACTGTCCACCATGCTTAACACTGGCGTTCCACAGGCCTGTGTGCTGAGCCCCTTCCTTTACTCCATCTTCATCCACGACTGCAGGCCAGTGCATGGATCTAACACCATCATCAAATTTGCAGACGATGATCGGTCTCATCAGCACAAACAATGAGACTGCCTACAGGGAGGAGATCAAGCACCTGGCCACTTGGTGCATGGACAATAATCTGCTCCTTAACACCAATAAGACCAAGGAGCTCATTGTAGACTTCAGGAAAGGAAGAAGAGGTTCGCATGAACCCATTCACATCAACGGGATGGCTGTTGAGCTTGTCTCATCCTTTAAGTTCCTGATGACCCACATTTCGGAGGACATATCCTGGACCAGCAACACCTCTAGCCTGGTCAAGAAGGCTCACCAGCGCCTCTTCTTCTTGAGAACACTTAAGAAGAACCAGCTGTCCTCAGCCACTCTGGTGAACTTCTATCGCTGCACAATAGAAAGCAACTGTGTCACAGTCTGGAACGGAGCTGCTCTGTTGCTGAGCGTAAGGCACTGCAGCGGGTAGTGAAAACTGATCAGCGCGTTATAGGGACTCCGCTTCCAGCCATTGAGTACATCCAGAAGAAACACTGCATGCGTCGAGCATGCAGAATTCTTAAAGATTACTCTTACCCTGCCCACAAACTGTTGGCGCTTCAGGTGTCCCAGGTCAAGAACCAGCAGACTGAGGAACAGCTTCTTTCTGAGAGCTGTCTCCTCATTGAACTCTGCCCCCCCACTGACACCTGCCCTCCACTCACACACCCCTATACTCTTAATTTTTTTTGCACTACACTGTACATAAAAGCAAATATCCATGCACAATACATTTGTAAATTTCTGATTACATATATCTACATGTACATGTCTATTTGTAAATTCCTGTTTATAGAAAATAGCAACCTGTACATTATGTTCATATCTATCTGCAAATTAATAGCAACTGATTATAGTTACTAGCAATCTGTATATTATGGTTACAGGATATCCATCTATAAATATTACCCACTTCTCCCGGCATATCCCTTTAAGTGCATTTAGAACTTATACCTTTATCCTGCACTTACTGCTTATTGCACTCCTGGTTAGACCAAAACTACATTTCGTTGCCTTGTACTTGTACATGTGTAATGACAACAAAGTTTAATCTAAATATATTGACAGGCTGTCACGGGCTGACTAGGGTGATGATGAATCCAAGTTCGAGTGATGACGGCAGGCGGAGGGGGCGTGGTCGAGGGGAGAAAGCGGAGTCGGCAACAGATGATCAGGCAGCGGAACGTCGGGGCAAAAACGTGAGGCGGGCGGTGTAGTCAAAAGGGAAGCGAGAGTTCGGAAACCGGGAGATCTAAGGGCGAGGCAAACAAAACCAAATCGAGAACCAAAAGGCGGAAACGAGGGACAAAACGAGTTCGGCAACGTGAAGATCGGAAAGAAAGAAAAACGCGAGAACATTGAGGCATGAAAACGCACAATAATCCAGCGATTTGAGCAGCGCAGTGTGCGTGCTTAAATCACTGGAGAAATCAGCGTAGGGAATGAGGAACAGGTGAGCAGACCGGGCGGAAACGGGGGCGTGAGAGCGCACGAAAACATGACAAAAAAGCTAGATAAAAACATGAGCGCGTGGGGAAGTGACAGCGTGGGAAAAAGACGGCAGACAGGGCGTGGAACATGACAGTACCCCCCCCCCCCCTTATGAACGCCTCTGGGCGTTAGGGCGTGGGGCCTCTGGGAAGCGTTTATTAAAGTCCGATATTAACTGGGGGCATGGGACGAGGCGGCGCAGCTGGGATACATGGAACGTGGGGTTAACTCGCCGCATTGTAGAAGGGAGCAAAAGTTTGATGGCGCATGGATTGACGATCTTGGTGATGGTGAAAGGCCCAATGTATCGGGGAGAGAGCTTACGAGAGGCGGCCTTTAAGTGAATGTCTCGGGTGGATAACATGACTCTCTGCCCTATTCTGAACTTGGGGGCCTGAGAGCGCCTGCGGTCTGCTTGGTCCTTATACCTCTTGTTGACTCGCAGCAAGGTCTTCCTTGCTTGCTGCCACGTCCTTTTACAGCGTCGGATGAAGGCTTGAACAGAGGGAACGTTGACCTCCTCTTCCTGAGAAGGGAACAGGGGCGGCTGATAACCTAAGCAGCATTGGAACGGAGACAGGCCAGTTGATGACCAGATCTGGGAGTTGTGAGCGTATTCTACCCAGGGGAGAAATTTGCTCCACGAGGAGCTGGAGACATCCTCCTTAAGTGTGGGCCACCAAAATCGTTCCTGAGTCAAGGTGCCAAGGTGCGGGTTATGCCTGGGTGACAGGAAAGTTTAGAGCTATGGGCCCACTCCAGGACCTGGGAACACAGGTGGAGAGGGACGAAGAGGTGATTAGGGGGAACGTTGCTGGGCCCAGGTTCGTGGGTCGAAGCCTGCTTCACCTTATTCTCGATGTCGAGTTCTGCGGCGGCGAGTAAGGAGGTCGGAGGCAGGATAGTGTCGTTGACATGGATGTCGTGAGTGGCAGCGAATTGTCTCGAGAGTGCATCCGGCTTGCCATTCTTGGATCCTGGGCGGTAGGAGAGGGTAAAATTGAATCGGCTAAAGAACAGGGCCCATCGGGCTTGGCGGGCGTTGAGTCTCTTGGTGCTCCGAAGGTATTCTAGGTTCTTATGATCAGTCCATACCATGAAGGGGACCTCCGTCCCCTCTAACCAATGTCTCCACTCTTCCAGAGCGAGCTTAATGGCCAGGAGCTCACGATCGCCGATGCCATAGTTCCTTTCGGCAGGCGTTAGGCGGTGTGAGAAGAAGGAGCAGGGGTGTAGTTTGTTGTCGTGTGGGGCTCTCTGGGACAAAATGCCCCCTACCCCCGTGCTGGAGGCGTCGACCTCCAAGGTGAACTGGCGTGAAGGGTCTGGAATGGTTAGGATTGGGGCGGACGTGAACCGTTGTTTTAGTTCCGTAAAGGCCTTCTCTGCTTCCGGGGCCCAGTGAAAGTGGTTCTTGGGAGAGGTGAGTATTGTTAGGGGGGCAGCAATGGAGCTGTAGTTCCGGATAAAGCGTCGGTAGAAGTTGGCGAATCCCAGGAATCTCTGGAGTGCCTGTCGTGAGGAGGGAGTGCGCCAGCTGGCCACGGCTTGGAGCTTGGTTGGTTCCATCCTGATGCCTTCGGAACCAATAATGAACCCAAGGAATGTGGTGGTCATGGAGTGGAACTCGCATTTCTCAGCCTTGACAAATAAGTTGTTCTCTAGTAGTCTCTGAAGCACCTGTCGGACGTGGTGTTGGTGTTCCTCCAGGTCTTGGGAGAAGATCAGGATATCGTCAAGGTAAACAAATACAAAGGAGTTGAGGAAGTCTCTGAGAACGTCGTCGATAAGGGCCTGGAAGACCGCAGGGGCATTGGTCAGGCCGAAGGGGACCAACAGGTATTCATAGTGCCCCGTTGGGGTGTTGAAGGCAGTCTTCCATTCGTCTCCCCGTCCTTTTTGTCCACGAAGAAGAATCCTGCTCCTGCTGGGGAGGAGGAAGGGCGGATGATTCCTGCGGCGAGGGATTCCGTGATGTATTAGTTCATAGCCTCACGTTCCTTTGGTGACAGAGAGTATAGGCGACCCTTGGGTGGTGTGGTGCCCGGGAGAAGGTCGATGGGGCAGTCGTATGGATGGTGAGGGGGCAGAGAGGTGGCGCGATATTTACTGAAGACCTCTCTAAGGTCATGGTATTCTGATGGGACGTGGATGAGATCGGGTAGTTCCCCCGCGGGGGCGGGGCTGAGGCATGGTGTGGTAGCAGCTCGTAAGCATGTCCTGGAACATGATGGACTCCAGGCCAAAATTGCGTTCCTCTCCCAATCCATTTGTGGGTTGTGCCGGATTAGCCAGGGCAGACCCAGAACGATCGTGGCGTGAGATCCTTCCATGATAAATAATGACGTCCGTTCTGTGTGGTTGCCTGAGATCCTGAGGTTGACGAGAGGGGTTTTGTGGGTGATAGATGGGAGCGGACTCCCGTCGAGGGCCTGGACCTTTAGGTGGGTCTCCAAAGGCAGTGCGGGGATACCCAGAGCCTTGGCCGCGGCTGCGTTGATGAGGTTGCGGTCTGATCCTGAGTCAACCAGCACCTGTACCACGTGGGTGTGTCGTTCATAGAGGAGAAAGACGGGGAGCAGGCGGCGTTGGTCTGGGAGTCTTTTTGGAATCACGCCCTCTAGTGTTCCCAGCTGGACTAGAGGGCACGTCCTTTTGCTGGGCAGTTCCTAAGCTGATGACCCGATTTCCCGCAGTAAAAACAGGCCCTCTCCACTTGGCGTCGTCGTCTCTGAAATTAAAAACAAATAAGGCTTGAAATATTTTACATTACAGTTAATGAATCAGTTAATAATGTATTAAAAAAGTTTCAGTGTGGCTAGCAGACATTTTTGAGAACACATTTACATCGTGCAAGTTAGTGTTATGGATAGTAGACTTTTACTAACACTTTCAGCATGAGCATTTTTTTTAAATAAATAAATAAATGAATAAATAAATACATAAATACTGCACCCAAACCTGCCGATCATGCATGCTGGTCAGTTGCCAACAAAGATGGTGCCTCCAGTAAAGTCACATGACTTGTAACGTGGCTGTGAGAACTACATACAGTGGAACCCTGGATTGTGAGTAACTTGGTCTGCATACATTTTGCAAGACGAGCAAATTTTTAAAATAAATTTTAACTTAATAAACGAGCAAGGTCTTGATATATGAGTAGTACGCATGCGCTTTGTCTGCTGAGCGTCACATGATCACATCTAACCCAATAGTACTTCTCTCTTGCGCTGCGGGATTATGTGTAATCATCTCCCATGCATGTCTCTTAGTGCGCGTGCGTCACTCATATGGTCAACATCTGTGTGCGTGTGTAGTGTGTGCACGCGTAAAGCTAAAGCAAGTGTCATTAGAGAAGTTCTTTTTTTAAAGAAGTTTCCCAATAGAGCTGTCATTCCGTTTGTGTGTGTGTGCATGTGTGTGTGTGTGTGTGTGTGTGTGTGTGTGTAAAAGTTCTCCCACACAGTAGCACCCTTATTTAAAAGGAGGGAGGAAAGAGTCGTTCCACCTCTCGTCTTACAGCAATCTGTAGACCATGTTTATGGAGACCATATACGCAAATTGTCACACTCAGGCGAGCTCCCTGTGACTGTCTAAAAATAATCATACAGTGGGAGCCACGTCAAACAGCCGCCTGGAGCATGACTGCTCCGTGGCAGTTCCATGAAGGCTTCGTGCATGGAATGTGATCCCCCGCGATGACGCAGTTAACGATGCCCCGCCCCATAAACGCCCCCATGCGCTTTCTAAAAAGATGGTTGCAATGCCGTATAATTCCGCCAGATGGAGCATTGACTGGCACAGTTAACTGCAGTGTCCAGGAAACCCAATACCGTATCTTTAATATACAGACAGTTCTTGTATTGTCAACATAGTTTCATAAATAGATGAAAAAACAACAACAACAAACCGATTAATAAAACAGATTTGTTAAATCACTCAATACATAACCCATGATGATTATGCTATTTATTATTTAATAATGAATTAATAAAATTAGTTAGTGAAATATTTTTAAGACATCCTGAAATGATCCTTAAAGACACGGTAACGGCTGTAATTTGTCTATACCGATCATTGTAGGTACGGAATAAAAACGCGGGCTGTGTACAGTATTTTATATTACTGTGTATTTTACCCCGTTCCATTTAATATACTGATAGATAATATTTTGCTGCAAAGTAAAGCTCAAAATGTAACGTCTGCTTGGGTTTGTTTTCGTTATATTTTTGATGATGTTTTCGCTGATTTTTTCACTGATAGTCTACAAGTGGCATAAGAGGCAATTAATGGCGCATGCAACCTGGAACAAATATCTGCCCATATGGATCAGTATTTCTTTAGTCATTTAATCATGCATAATGCTCCCCCGTCAAAAGATCTGATGGGGCATTAATCACTTATCACAACTGTGAATGGATGAAGCAGCAGAGACACATTAAATCCCCATAAACACTTGGAGACAATAGTAAAAAAAAGTTCCAGAGGGTCAGCGCCTGTTATACTATTGTATTTTTACTGATTTTTTTTTTTTTTTTACTGCTTATATTTCGTTGGGTTTTACGCAATTTCATGTGTGTGTGTGTGTGTGTGTGTGTGTGTGTGTGTGTGTGTGCGTGCGCGCACGAGAGAGAGGATACTCTGACAAGACCAACCTCCGTGTGGCTCCAGTGGCGCAATCGGTTAGTGCGTGATACTTATAAAGCGGTCCAGGTGAAGCAATGCCGAGTTCGAGTCTCACCCAAAGCTTTTTACTGCATATCGCGCTGTGTATGTAACAAATAAAATTTGAATTTGAAAGTAAAGCTTAAAATGTAACTTCTGCTTTGGTTTGTTTTCGTTATATTTTTGATGTTTTCGCTGAAAGTCAAATTGGCATAACAAATTGATTAATGGCGCATAATATCTGGAACAAATATCTGTCCATACGGATCAGTGTGTCTTTAGTCATTTAACCAGCATAATGTCCCACATTAAAGATCTGATGGGGCACAAATCACTTATCACAACGGTGTATAGATGCAGCAGCAGAGACAGATTTAATCCCCATAAACATTCACACTTGAAAACAAAACTAACAGAAGTAAACAGTTCTAGAGTGTTAGTGCCTGTTATCACAGGACAGGAATCACCTACAGGATACTACTGTATTTTACTGCTCATATTTTTTACCCTAGTTTCATTTGGTTTTACGCGATTTCATGTATTATTTGTGTGTGTCTGTGTGTGTACAGTGTGTCTGTGTGTGTGTGTGTGTGTGAGTGCGAGAGAGGGCTTTCATGCTGATTTATCCAAGGTTACTAAAACCTGGCTTACTACCTATAAAAAATATTTCAATTTAACTCATGGGTCTCAATCACAGATGACACGACAAATTATATACTCTGAAACGTTCATTTGAACATTTAAAAATATATACAAAAACATGAATACTAATGTTATCATGGTGTAAATTATTAACATTAGGTTAGGTCCTGCCCTTAATTAATTCATATTATAATTACTTTTACATAGTATAGTTACTGGACTGACATGACCAAAAACTAGCTATTTCATTTAGCCTTTCTAAAATCAACCCATATATCATTTATAATCAGAAAACATAAAACATATTATGATCTGTTCAACAGCCCATCTGTTTTAATTTAGTTTGTATTTTTTATTATTCATAAGACAACCTTTCAGTTTTGTAAATATTTTAGTTATAGTGTGTTAAGTCTTACTTTAGGTTAAACGTTTTTGAGAATTTTACCATCCAGCTTAGATAAATGTTATGTCATTGATTGATAAAATCTGGATTAAGGATATTTTATTATATAATTATATATATATATATATATATATATATATATATTTTTTTTTAGTTTCCCCCTGAGGGATTGCCACCTTATTGTGGTCAGGGGGTTTGCGTGCCTCAACACAATTCAGCAAATACAATACTGTTACTATACAGTAAGGCCAGGTAAAAACAGTGCTTGAACATGATGCGCCCCTCCCCCACCCCGTGTTGTCTGGTCTAGAACGGCGCTGCCTCTGACCGTCTTTTGTCTTGTAAATGAGTATTCTCACTCACCTTCCAATCCCCCCAGCGCACACACTCTGTTTGTACTGTAAACTGTACTGTAACTGTGTTTGCTAGGGCACTTGGTTATACACAGTACTTTAATGTATGGAACACTTACTTAACTTACTGGTTTGGTTTAAATATCGCTTATTACCTTATTCAGCAAAATAAATTCATTATTAACGTATTGAAGTATTTTAGTTAAGGACAAAAACTGTGCTTGTGTTTAGAACTGCTGAACAGCCGAAAACACACACACACCCATCCCCCCGCCAAAAACACACACACACACAGAGCAATTAACACCATGTCATACTCAGGAGTGGAAGGTTAGAAACCTCAATGGAGAATACCAAGTTTGTCGTTGCTCTTTTGGAGTTCTTAAAACCCAAAACATTTATTTATACTGAGAAAAAATTATTATGGGTCACAATCACAAATAATCAAGTGTTTAACTGGTTTCATTTGTTTCTATGATCAATAATTATTATTATTATTATTTTCAGCCCAACTCTTTGACTATTTAAAACAAAGTTGTGTCCCATTTTTTGCCCATTGAAGTTGTTGGTTCAACTAAACAATTTTTAAATACCCAAACAATCCCCCAAAATTAAAACACGCAAAACATGACTTTAACAATTCAATTTATTCTTCCAAAACTAGTCAAAGTTAAAACAGTAATTTATATAAAACAGATGAATACATGTTGTCTTTTTGCTTAAAGTTCATTAAACTACCCGGATACACCAGCTGCTTATAAGTCTCTATCTATAGTCCTTTTACATTAAAATATTAATTTTTCAAATATCAAAACTATTAAACATGGAACAGTTGAAGTCTTTGTTTCCCCCAAAGTACTGTATCAGACATTTTGCAGTTCTATGTTCAGAATATACAGTAGACCTGACCAAACATCATTCTAAAGCTGTCGGACTGTGACGTCATCCCTCCTACAGCTCCCTCAACAGCTTGTTCAGGCTCCTCCAGTCCTGTAGCTCCAAAAGTCCAGCCGTCAGCCGTCTGACCCCCCAATCCTCCACAGCGGAGCTCTGCTTAAAGACAACAGGAGAATTTAGTCAAGACAAAGATAAATAAACTTTACAGAACATATAGTTCTAATAAAAATAATATATATTAATAAACCTATTTACCACAGAGTGTGTAAAACACTGCTTTGGGGATTCTGTAATGTAAATAATCTGCCTGTGCTAATGTTAACCAGTGAACAGTGTTAGTGTTAACCAGTGAACAGTGTTAGTGTTAACCAGTGACTGTCTGTATTATCGTCTGCATTAAATTAACCGGGAATTTACTTAATGCGCTTCTCATACAAATAAGTTAAGCGATATAACACTCGTATATGAGCATTAGTTCATCTCTGAAGCCAAACTATAACTTACTGAAGCCCCTCACACACACACACACACACACACAGACACACCTCCCCCTCCTCCTCCTTAACTGATAAACACTTCTGTGTTGTTATTCAGCTCTTTAACTAAGCGCTCGCGCTACCGCGGAAAGTGTATAAAATATAAACCGGGTTATGAGCGTTACTAGCTCCTGTACAGCTCCCCTCAGTCTGTGTCCCTCATCAACTGCATCACATTATATTACAGTCACAGAAATAACCTGCAGATTAACTCTTAACCAGAGAATAAATAAGCGCTGAATTTATCCAGACAACACGCGGTGAGATTCTCTCAGTATTTACAGAGAACACAAACACTCTTCATCGGGTAGTGCAGCTCTTGTAATAGGGACATTAATAGTATTGTCGAAGCTTGAGCATGTTTTTGAGTTAAAGTGGAGTGACATTGTGAGTGTGTGACACTGACAGTAAGCTGTAATATTAACTCCAGACTTGGTAAACAGAACATTAAGTTCTCTAAAGTCACATCTGACCGCTGCTGGTGCTGCCAGTGATATTTAAAACGGCCAATAAAAAAACTAAACTGGGAAATAAACTGTAAACTACCACAAACACATTTTATAAAATAAAACATCACTTACCACGAATAGTCCGTTAAGCCGCCATCTTCATCTCTGTAGTTTGGCAGCGTCAGTTCGGCGGGGGTGGAGGCGGGTTGTTAAAATCACGTGATTGCAACTCAGCGCAGCTGGCTTGTTTTAATGTGTTCTTGAGAACGAAGCGCCATCTAGTGGTGGAACCAGGTAAATGAATAAATAGGGCTTGAATGGGCGTGTTTACTGTGAAATCTTGACACGCCTTTCGGCCAGAAAAGGGAGGGGGGATTACGGCGTGCAAAGGCCATTCACACGCCATTCACACTTCAGCCACACTGTCGCGGCTATTTGGTGTGGCTCCCACTGTAAGTTTTGCATCTGAAGCAAATAACACCAATAAATGCTGGTGCAAACTGTGGGAGTGTTTCCTCCTCACATGTCTGTTTATATACTCAAGCACTCAGGCATGAATGAGATTAACGCAGACTGGCACACCACACAAGGAGATATGCAGCTTATGTAGATTATAATACATATGAATTTTAATTTACTGATCTGATTTTTTGGAAACTTAAATAGCTTGTATAGTCAAGCTATGAATGAAATTAATTGAAATTATTATTACAGTAATAGTATTATGAGTTTGGAATTAGGAAATAATATCTTGAAATAATTTGGGATAAGGTTGTATAATATAACATTTTATATGCATTTGCTAAGCAAATAACATTCCAACTTATATATGAGCCTTGTTAAAACATTCCCAGAATGTTATCTAACAATGTTCCCTGAACCTACAAATACTGTATACAGGATAGGTGAAAATTAACTAGGCAATATGTAATGGCTATAGAACCAGTAGTATCGCTGGAATGCCACCCCATAGTGTACCACCCCATTTTTCTTTGACTGTGAATGCATGGTTAGACCAGTATTTGATAGGATGTTTGCTGCACAAAGCCTGGAAGACTTCACGGCACGGATTCAGGAGGTTCTCAGCAATATCCCAAACAACTTCCTTCAGAAGACACATTCCATTCCTGGCCATTTCAGGAAACTGGTTGATGCCATTGGTGCCTGTGCTGAAATTTTAAAAATTGCTTTCATTTTTCTATATGTTGCAACGCTGAGGGAGTGGGGGCGGATGTAAATTATTTTGAAACCGATTACACCACCCCGAGGTTAATTGGGGAAATAACCCAATTAAGGAACACAGGTTCGTAGGCTAAGCGACCCAGAGAGACAAGTGTACAAATGTACAAAAAACACAGGAGTAACAACCCGGAGAAACACCGGAGAAACGGCAGTGCCGTCCGTCGCCAATGCCGAGATCAAGTACAGTACTTCCGCCGTCAGCGATTCACCGGGACCACGTCAGACGTACAAGATGAATCGTTGTGCCACCCGCATTGCCACATATGTAATAAAAGTACATATACAATTTGTTTCAATAAATCTGTATTAGAAATATGGACTTTATTACCAATTTTTAATGCCAAGTTACTTTTCACCCACCATGTTGTTCTTAAAATGTTAAACAAACCTTGTTGAAATGTTCATAGAATGTTGTTCAAAATGATCCAAGAATGTTTTTTAAAAATTTGTTCCATGAACTCCCAAAAAAATAGACAGTTTAACATCCTAGAACCAAAAAACATAATTTTATAAGAACTTTCGGCTAACCTAACCTACCATAACATCGTTAGGTGGGAAACCCTTTGATAAAATGGAAATGTGGCAGGCTATACTGTAGATGCCATCTGGATTTTAACCATGATTTTCTGTAATCACGCCAAGTTATTTCGAAGTACTCAATCTTCATTAACTTCATTAACACTGTGCGAACTGTGTCCAGTTTATGCCGGTGCTTCTTCTTCAAGCCATGCAGTTCTCAAAAGTACGCAGCAATTACTCAAGCCTTTAGGGACTGGATATAAAACACACAGGAAGAATGAAGTCACCATCATGAGTTTATAAGTGCTAAAAGCAGCAGGGATGAGCAAGCACATGTTAAACAGACTCAGGCAGGTAGCGCCCCCGCTTCTTCATTTTTGACGCTTTCTCCTTTCATCTAATCTCTGTGTGTTTTTTTTCTGTCTGATAGGAGCAGGATGCACAAGAGCCAGGTTGTCATGGTGATGGCCCTTGGGAACAGGATTTTAAAGGAGAGTGAGAGATATTTCAAAGAGATCTGGGGTGAGGAGAGTCCATTAGGATATGACACACTCTGCTATTACAGAGTAGATAGAGTCTCCTAGAAGTTTATATCTAGTTTAAACTTACTACTAGTTTTCTGATTCATGCTGAAAAATTGCTACGTGGGAATTAGCGGATTCATGTGATGTCAATATATGACCATGCAGCCACGACCAAAGGGTTATTTTCTATTTTAATCTCAATACTGACCTGACCTGAAGTTACTGTTACAAATATATAAATCATATATTTGTTTTAGAATCATCAAATAATGTGAAAAATTTGCTCTGTCTGCCGATATTTGAGAATTTTTTTGTCCTTGCTAATTTTTTGCATGGAATATACAGTGGTTACCCAATCGGAATGGTTATTACTGTCGCATTCACCGCTGTTTAAAGGCGACAGCGGCCAAAATAAATCAGTTGCATTTCAAAGTCATTCGTAAAATGGCCGTCAGGTGGCGCAAAGTGACGTTTTCATTCATCGCAATAAATACAACAGTGATGGTAATTTTCCACAACAATCATGAAAAATCTGAACCAGAGCTATTGATATGTACTGTACAATAATGAGTAAAAAAATTTATAGTAGATTTATTAACTGAAATAAATGGCCATATTTCTGTCATTCCCCACTTAAGGGGGTGGGAGAATTTTCAAGCCCCACTTGTCAACAAAATTATAACGAAAAACAGCAGACTCGCACGCTACGTCATGGCATGAGGCGTCAGTCTGTAGTTATATAGCGCCACTCAGTGGTAAAAGCCAGCAAACGCACAAACCCGGTAAAACGAACGCTCCAATTAGGTGACCACTGTATACAGTGCTGTAGCATTGTGTGTCCAGTTGTCCAGGTTTAATGGGCTGATGAGATACCACTGGAGAGAGTATACCGCTGGCAGGATGGAAAGGAAAACTTAACTTTTCTCTCACTGCCTCTCTCTAACATAAATTCAGAAATACACATAAACAGCTGTGCAAAAAAAAAAAAATTGCTGTCGGCCTCCTCCTAGTGATGCACACAGACACAGGCAGTAATAAAGGCAGATATGTCAAGCAAATACATAAAACACTGGGTTGTCTTTCCAATCTCTATTATTGTTAGATGAGCTTTAATCTCGCTTACAATACGCTAGTGATTATCTATGGCGCTGAAATAAACAAGATGTATTTCAGCAAATGTACAACAGCAAAATATACTATATACTATAATATATCTATATACTCAAGAATAAATTAGATTAACACTAGGACACTGTACAAAAAGATTACTATATCTTACCTTATCCAGATTAATATATAGCAAATATAATTTACGAATCAGATTTTAGATGCTTTTTTTTTTTCATTTTCAAGCTTAAAGTTACCTTATGTTAAAAAGATTTTCACACACAAAAAAAAAACCCTACAGAACAGTCTTTGAACTGAATGGTTTAAATAGGATAAATGACTCTACTTATAATTACTTGTAATGCTATATGTAATAACATTAATTACTGTAGGTGGTTATAGCTAGATATTCTAAATTATCCAAACAGTTAATGGTGACAGATATGTAGCGATTTTATGCTTAATATTGGTGGGTTTTTATAAATAATGACTATATTATTGTATTCTTTCTACTGGCCATATGTACAAATATCTCTGTAGGATAAAAATTTCACTGGCTGGTTTTACCTTGCAAGAATCTTTACCGCATATGCCTGTTTTTACTATTTAAACTTAAAGGAGCCATACAGTCTCAATTTTGCATAGGTTAATATGATTCTTTAGGGTCCTAATGAAAAGTTTGTAATATACTTTAATTAAAAATTCTCAATTGTTGTGTAAAAAAAACATTACTTTTACCTGGTAAAAAGTAGCTCTGTTCTCAGCAACCTGTTTCAGTACATGCTCCTTTAAATGTTAATGACCTCTACTGAACCCGCCCCCCAGTTATTTGGGGCGTGTCTTCACAATACAAGTGGGGTATAGCTTTGACAACAGTTAGAAATATTTAAAAAACAGTTAAAAATAATTTTACATGATGTTACAATTATTTTATATATAAAGGAGTTATTTCTACTCTCTTGCTCTCTTCCTCATAGATCTGATATTAACGTGTTAAATCTTCCTTGCTGCTATCTTCCTGTCTCCTCTTGCATCTGTTCATTCATGCTCACCTTCCCATACTCTGTCTCTCTCTCTCCCTCTCTCTCTCCCCCTCTGTCTCCTTCCACCTATCTTCCACTCCTTTGATTCAAATTCAAATTTTATTTGTCACATACACAGTCATACACAGTATGATATGCAGTGAAATGCTTATACGACAGCCAGTGACCTTAAAAAGAAAATAAAAGCTTATACGTAAGGAATAAATATCAATAAAAAGAAATACTAAAGAAAATAAATTTAACTAGTAAAATAGTACAAATATACAATGTACAAATGAGGGCATAATAAAAATCTTACAAAATATAGGGGATATATATATATATATATATATATATATATATATATATATATATATATATATGCTGTTTTTCGTTATATATATATATTTATAATAAAATAATATATAATTTTATTATAAATATATATATATATATATTTCCCCTATATTTTGTAAGATTTTTATTATGCACTCATATTTATATATATATATATATATATATATATATATATATATATATATATATATATGTATATAAAATTTTACATGTGAATCTGGTTGTAAAACTTTTTTGACTTCCCAGACCGGGAATCGAACTCGAGTTGCTGTGCTGAGAGCGCCGTATCAGAAAAACTTTATAAATATGTAGTGCAAAGAGCATGTGCCTTGAGTGGGAATCAAACCCGGGGCTACCGCGTTAGAGCGCAAAATCCTAACCACTAGACCACGAAGGATTAACAGGTACCATCTTGGAAATGCCGGCTATTCAACCCGCGACCTTATACACGCGAAGCATTGTTTTTTCGGGATCTCACTTTACAATGATCTCAATTTACAATGGTTAATTTGTAGTAACATATGTCTATAGCACAGGCATTTAGTCAAACATATTTATACCAATCTTTTGCTGTTAATAAACAGAGACCTTTCTGACAGACAACGTGTGTGTGTGTGTGTGTGTGTGTGTGTGTGTGTGTGTGTGTGTGTGTGTGTGACTTAGTCATATAGATGCCGGGAATAGGACATCATACACGCGAAGCATTGTGTGTGTGTGTGTGTGTGTGTGTGTTTGTGTGTGTTTGACTGAGTCTCTCCTTATGTCAGAAAAGCTTACCGAAGCATAGCGCACTCGCCTCGTTACTAAACGAACTTTATAAATATGTAGTGCAAAAAAAAAGCATGTACCTTGAGCAGGAATTGAACCTGGGTCTCCCACGTGAAAGCGGCGAATCCTAACCATTAGACCACCGCACTACAGCAACAAACTGCACACCACACTCATGTAGGCGCCATTTTGCTCCAGTGTAGAAAAACAATGGCCGACGGCTCTTTTTTCACTCGGGGCGGGTCTTTGCTAAAACACCAGTGTCAATCAACTAGTAGGAGCGGCCTCTGTCGGTGTGACTTCACACGACAGGCTTTTGAAAACGGCCTGATTTCAGAAGGGGCATCTTATATTATTAAATTAAAAGAAAATCGCTGGGCGGCTCTTTATCATTGTAGAGTGGTTGTGTACACACTCTCCTAACACACAATGCAGTCCAAACAGCTTGAAAAAGTCCATGTAGCACCGTAGGTGCCCTTTAATAAACTAATACTGCTGTCTAATACCAAAGTACATACTGTGTGTGTGTGTGTGTGTGTATATATATATATATATATATATACACACTGTAAAAAATAAATAGTACATTTTACGGTTAAAAAACGGCAGCTGTGGTTGCCAGAATTCTACCGTAAAAAATACGGTAGCACCGTTATTGCACTGCAAAAAAAAAAAATAAACCGTAAATTTTACGGTAAAAAATGACAGCTGTGGTTATCAGAAGTTTACCGTAAATTTTTTTACAGATTTAATTTTTTTTTTTACAGTTTATAACTGTCTAAATAACATGTTTATGTTGTTATAAAAACAGTTTATTCCCGCTAATTCCAGGGTTTACATTGTAACAAATACGGATCATAACCATGTTTTTTACAGCTCAGCTAATTTAACGATTTATGTTGTAATAATAACGGTTTATTTCCATCTTTTTTACAGCTCAGTACTCACACACATCATCTATACAACTTTATCCTATACTGTATATTGGGGGGGGGTGACTAGTACCAGGAGGAAACCCACCAAGCATGCAAAGCATACAAACTCCATGCACACAGAGATGGGAATCGAGCCTAGCCGGGAATCGAACCCGGACCCTGGTGGTGGAAGGCGACAGTGCTAACCACTACACTACCATGCTTGCTACACAATTGCTGTCGTTGTTGTTGGACTATTTGTTTTATTATGAATAACCACAGTGAATTCATTCAGCAATTCTGTGAAAGCATCATTTTATCACACAAGTTGGGAGCTAAAAGAGATAGAAGTTACATTGCTAAGCATTCGGATTTTAATCGTAAGAAACTATTAAAGGTACTTTTATACTAATTGATGAATACAAGACTAAATCAAATCATCAAAACCAATCAAAAGTTATTCAAGACTCGGACATCAGCATGGCCCCATGTATTTTTTAATAAAGACAGCAAAACAATATTTAAATTCTCAAAAACAAATATAGAAGTGTCAGGGTGGACATTTTTTTGGGCAGACAATCTAAGTATGATGGTGGCGGCGGGCAAAGTGGCGAGTGCTAGCGGCTGTCCTTGCTACAGTGATCAAAGGGTGGAATACCATTCACAAATTTGAAGTCCTTGGTTAATGTAAATTAGACGTCTATAAACCGTAGAAAAAAACTATTAATATCCGTAAAATATACAGTATAATGAGTGCAATCCCATACAAACAATAGTGTTGCTACCGTATTTTTTACGGTAAATTTCTGGCAACCACAGCTGCCAGTTTTTTACCGTAAAATTTACAGTTTATTTATAAACCGTAGAAAAAAATATTAAAATCCGTAAAATATACAGTATAATGAATGCAGTCCCGTACAACCAATAAAGTTGCTCCCTGTAAGGGTTAACCCCTAGAGGGTGCCACTGCGCCAAAGACTATTTGAGTTGTAGTTTGTTTCTTCTGTTTAAGTTTAACTTCAGTTCCCAGGATGCACCTCGGTCAGGTGACGTAGAAGTTCACCTGAACCGAGGAAGATAATTTGAGTTACTATAAATAGCCTGTTTCACTTGAGAGTTTTGTGTTGCATTAATCGTCATTAGGTTTGTGTATGTTTTGTTCAAGTATTTTCAGTATAGTAGTGATTACGAGAGGCTCTCAGAAAGAGCTTATGTTTTGTTTTCACTTAAATAAAACTTTATTGTTGAACCGCCAGCTCGCCTCCTGCATTTATGCCACAAAACCGCCGACACACACCCCAGAACCGTGACAGAACGCAACACCGCGAATGTGGCATAGCGGAGGGCTTCCCCCTAGATAATTTCTGGGGGGTGCTATCACCATCTCACCCGAGCTGGCGGAACTGCTGGAGGACAGCGAGGAGCACGGCGAGACGGAGGTTTGGCATGGCTGGGGAAGCTATGGGCTCATCGAGCCGGCAGATTGAGAATGGCGAGGCAAAGCTGGGAAGGTTGCAGGCTCGTCATCCGGCGCACACCGTCGAGAGGTGTAGCGGCCGGGGGAGAGACGGGAGGAATCTACAGGCAGTGGGCAGAGCTCAACGAGGAGCGCATTCGTGACCTGCGGGAGCAGGTGCTGCAGCTCCAACAGCAGCTCGTCCAGGTTCAGGGGAAACAGGCTGTAGTCCCGGATGTTATCCCTCTCTCGGATCTGGACGACGCGCTCCCCCTCCTGCCACTGCCTGAACTCGTCGGGAGGAAGGCACGCATGGGCTGTGCAGCATGGATGACGCGCTTCCTCCGCCTCCGCCGCCGGTGCTTAACGTAGAGGATTATGCGCCGCTGCAGCACAGCGACGAAGATGCATTTCCTCCACCTCCTCCACCTGCGATCGTTGAGGAGGAATACGACCAGTGGCTGCCAGGACGAGGCGTTTTCTCTTCCACCGCCTCCTGGCTTCGAGGAGGCATCAGTGCTTCCGCCGCCTCCCGGCTTTGAGGACGCATCAGCCCCGCTGCTGCCGCCGTCGAGCTGCGCTCTAGATCTGCCGCTGCCGCCGTCGAACTACACTTCAGCTTCGCCTCGGCCGCTGTCGAGCTACGCTCCAGCTCCGCTGCTGCCGTCGTCGAGCTACGCTCCAGCTCCGCTGCTGCCGGAGTCGAGCTACACTCCAGTTCCGCTGCTGCCGGAGTCGAGCTACGCTCCAGTTCCGCTACTGCCGCCGTCGAGCTTCACTCCGGCTCTTCAGCTGCTCAGTTCTGCAGACAGCATGCCCGATCCTCAGCAGAGGGCAATCACAGGCCCAAGGCCAGCTCCGTCACCCAGCCTCAGGGACAAGAAGGAAAAGGTGGGACATTGGGGAGGAGCATTTTTAAAGTGGGGCGTGATGTAAGGGTTAACCCCTAGAGGGTGCCACTGCGCCAAAGACTATTTGAGTTGTAGTTTGTTTCTTCTGTTTAAGTTTAATTTCAGTTCCCAGGATGCACCTCGGTCAGGTAACGTAGAAGTTCACCTGAACCGAGGAAGATAATTTGAGTTACTATAAATAGCCTGTTTCACTTGAGAGTTTTGTGTTGCATTAATCGTCGTTAGGTTTGTGTTGATGTATGTTTTATTTAAGTATTTTCAGTATAGTAATGATTACGAGAGGCTCTCAGAAAGAGCTTATGTTTTGTTTTCACTTAAATAAAACTTTATTGTTGAACCGCCAGCTCGCCTCCTGCATTTATGCCACAAAACCGCCGACACACACCCCAGAACCATGTCACTCCCGTATTTTTTATGGTAAATTTCTGGCAACCACAGCCGCCAGTTTTTTACCATAAAATTTAAAAGTTTATTTTTTACAGAGCAGATATTTTTCTGATTTTTAAACTCTATCAACAAAGGTTTAGTAAAATATAAACTGATGCTCCATGATATTAGTAACAAATACCTTCTCTGAGAGTTTCCTTTTTATAAATACAGTATATCATAAATTTTACTGAAATAAACCATATTATCATATGTTTTTAACTGTTAAATTTAAGGTCTTACTCTGTAAAACTAATTACAGTTTTTCAGTGTAAATTCTACCGTTATCCCAAGTTTTGTAAAATACGGTTTTATTCTGTAGCATTTATACGGTATTTTACCGTTAGAATTGCGAACATTTTTTACAGTGTGTGTATATATATATATATATATATATATATATATATATATAGTTTTTGGATTTTTCTCCCTAATTTAGTCATCTCCAATTCCTCCCCATCACTAGGGGGCTCCCACATTAAGGCTACAACTATCACTCAATCGGGTGGGCTGAAGACTATTATGTGTTTTCTCCGAACCATGTGAACTGCTCACTTACGCTCTGTTGGGAGCAGCGTAACTCACTCAGAGGACAGTGCTATCTGCTTCTTCCACTTGCGTGAGCTCACAGACGCCCCTGATTAGCTGTAGAGCTGTGATCATGTACCTCTCATCCCTCCCCTCTGAGAGAGCTCAGCCAATCAACTCTCTCTAGACCTCCGGCTGCGAGAGGTTACAGCATCACCCGGGAATCGAACTAGTGATGCTCGGAGGCCCTAAAAAGTTATATATTTTTTAACACTAATGTTGGATGAGCGTTGGAATATAATTGTAACTACATTGTGATGTTGTTCTCTGTTGGGAGATGGCTGTTTTTGGAAGTTGGAATGAATGAATTATTCAAATGCAACATTGTAAATACAACAACCTCAAAACAGGTCAATTTTAACCTTCATTTGGAGCATTCATGCTGATTAACAGCCACTTGCACAACTTCCAATCACATCCATGTTCCTTACTGCAAGTTTCTAACAGGGTTTAGACACAACAGCTTCCTATATCTCATATCACGCATATATTAGTGTTGTAATGGTACCTCTCTGTTTCGTTCTCTTTTGGAAATGCATTTTAGCTTCCTAATTACTGCACAGTGGTCCCTAGGCATAAAAATTCAATTCAATTTTATTTGTATACAGTAGCATTTTTAACAATAGTCATTGTCGCAAAGCAGCTTTACACAATCAAAAGAATTATTTAAGTTTGTATGGAATGTGAATGTCTATGAATCAAAATGGTCAGAGCAAGCCGAGGATGACAGTGGCAAGGAAAAATGGCAATAGGAAGAAATCTTGAGAGGAACCAGACTCAACAGGGAACCCATCCTCATTTGGGTGAAACAGAAAGCAGGAATTGATCTGCATTCATACTGTGTGTTAGTATGCATTCATACTGTGCATTAGTGTAGGTGGCAGCCAGTTCAGCTATAACAGTTGGTGTTAATTGATGTTAATATGGAGTGCAGGTAGTTATTGGAGACTCAGGTAGACTTGTAGGGAATTCTAGTCCTGAACTATCAAACTGTCAAGTCCTCAGAGAAACAGCTGTCAACACCAGTCAAGGCCAAAACTGTTGTCTAGGTACAATGAAACCGTCCCCAAACACCGGACGCATCCCAAAGAGACGGGGCATCCATGTGACGAGATCTCCAACCAGAAGCGGGGCACCAGGACGAGTCAGACAGATCCAGAGGGCGGAGGGAGTCTGGATCACTGGCAGCTCAGGAACGACATGTGTAGCTCGACAAAGAGAGGGAAAGAGAGAGAGGGGGAGAGAAGGGAGAGCAGAAGAGGAGAGATAACAGTTACAGTCACATAATGTATAATGCAAATGTATAAATACCTTCTGGAGGGGAATTCTTAAGGCGAAAATTCATATTGCGAAACGCTTTTGCTGATAGGAAATAATGCAAATGCAGATAATCTGTTCCAGCCACCCAAAGATAAAGTATATGCCGAAACTACACACTATTAGCGTGTTGACTGAAATTAAAAATGGCATGTAAATGAAGTAAAATATGAAATAAAACCTTACTTACCTGTAATTTATGATTCCTCTAGACACAAAACTGAAAGTGGCTCCCTTTTCTTCTTGCTACCGTCCTGGCTGACATTCTTGGGACCCATGGTGCTACAGTATGTCTTCAATAAATCTTGCACAAATTGTAAGAAACAGAAAAAATATGGCTTGGCTTAACACTGACGCAAACAAGTTTCGGATGACTCCCGAGCGAACGTGCAACTAAGCCGGCATTCGGTTTTGTTCGTTCATATGCCGAAAATGCTTCATATGCTGAGCCTTAAGGCGAAAATTTGTGAGGCCGAGGTACTGCTGTATAGTAATATGTGGAGCTTGTTGTTATGTACATGCATTTATCACCTTGTGGTCTAGCGGTAAACATGCAATGCTCTCTACACAGCTATCGGAGTACGAGTCCCAGTCAGGCCATCGTTTTGATGCTAATATTGTCATGAAGTTGTTTTGCACCACTACCACTGTGTTCAGCATTTTTCCATCATCATCTAGTCACCGTTGTTGTGACATAATTTCATTTAAATAATTCTAACTTTCAAGAACAATCTAATGCCAACGTTCATAATGTTGCAGCATTAACATCAGGAACATTTTGACAATTGCAATTCCTGATGGGATCCTTCAAATGTTTAAGCTTTGTTTCGCCAACCTGTTCAGCAGTCAGGGGGGTGTGGCGTTAAATACGATGAATAGAAACACACACACATTCATCATAAAATTTTCATTTTTTATTAAAGGTGATTTGTAGTTCATGTAGGTCATGCCCTTTTTTATATTAAGTATTACAGCTCATAAATGAAATGTCAGCAAACACACTCTCATCCTCCTACAGGATGGATTTACAGCAAGTGAATCTGTGAATCTGCCACTGAAAGCCTGACATAGAGACATGTATATGTTGCTGTCAGTCTGCTGATTTTGTTATGCAGCTCCTATTGGTGAGCATTTATTCAGGGGGGAAAATATTTATTGTATTAACTCTTTGATTCTGCTTTGCCTGAGGATCATTGTGTTGTCTTTTGTTGAACCCACAGCTATCCTCTGTGCCTTGAGGGTTGTCTACGGGGAAGTTAAAATGCATAGTCACACACAAACACACATGTGCAAGCATTTTGTCTACTGGGAAGTTAAAATGCATAGTCACACACAAACACACATGTGCAAGCATTCAAATATATTGAAAGAGCATATATTATTTACACCCCTTTTCTTCTCTGTGTTAAAGATTATCTGGGGAAAAATTATCTGAATAAATCACACAATTTTATTATTTGCTTCATGAGAATGTCCAGAAAGAAGTGTCAAATGGCTCCTTTTGACCGGTGTTAAAATATGATGGCAATTACAGTGATTAACCTGTCTTTGGACAGTTGATCCTTTTAATTGTGCTCCACAAAGTACCTGGCAAATGATAGTGACTTCCCCTTTCGAAGAAAGCACCCAGCCAAGCCAGACCAGTTGTGTTCTAAAATGCAAAACTAGACAGATTGGTGTCTGTTAATATGCTGCAGTACGCACATATTCAACAATCTTTAGGTACTTTCAGTAGCAAATCATCATCCAAAATCAAATGAGCAGACAATGCTGCAACATCTTCAGATAAAGAACACTTTCTCATTGATTCTCTAAGAACTCCAAAGCATTTTCAAAGGGACAAAGCCAGGAGATTGATGCCCGGTTTTTCACATTCCTCTTCTTCCCCTTCTTTTAGCCGCTCCCATTAGGAGTCGGCACAGTAGACCATTTGTCTCCATCTAATGCTGTCTACCACATCTTCCATTATAACTTTAACCTCCTGCACTGTAAAAACTCCAACTGGATAAATGTTGAATTAATTAATATTGGACTTTTTACAGTGTTATTTGTTGAGACAACAAAAACTTCAAAGTTCTTGAAAACTTTGAAGACACAGACAGAATAAACAAAAAAAAGTAAAGTTGAGCTAGCAATTTACAGAACCTTCCCAAACATGCAGTCATGTGACCCTACCTTCTATATATATATTACGAACCACTTCATTAGGCAAATCTGTTAAACTGCTCATTAACAAAAATCACATGGTAGTAACTTAATGCATTTAAGCATGTAGACATGGTCAAGGTGATCTGCTGAAGATCAAACATCAGAATGGGGAGGAAAGGTGATTTAAGTGACTTTGAACATGGCATGGTTGTTGGTGCCAGAAAGGGCTGGTCTGAATATTTCTGAAACTGTTAATCTACTGGTAGTAACCATCACTAGACTTTACAAAGAATGGTCTGAAAAAGAGAAAATTTCCAGTGAAAGGCATTTCTCTGGGTAAAATCGCCTTGTTGATGTCAGAGGTCAGTGGAAAATGGTCAGAAAGGCTCATGCTGGTAGAACAGCAACAGTAACTCAAATAACATGGGCTATAGCAGCAGAAGACTACACCGGGTGCCACTCCTGTCAGCTATAGTAAGAACAGGAAACTGAGGGTACAATTCGAATGGCTCACCAAAACTAGGCAACAAAAAATTGGAAAAACGTTGGCTGGTCTGATAAGTCGATTTCTGCTGTGACATGGGAGCATGGATCCATACGGCTTTGTATCAACGGTACAGGCAGATGCTGGTGGTAAAATGGTGTGGTTGAGATTTTATTGGCACACCTTGGGCATCTTATTATCTGAGTATTGTTGCTGACCTTGTCCATCCCCTCATGACTACAGTGTACCCATCTTTTGATGTCTATTTGAAGCAGAATAAATGTGCCATGCCACGAAGTAAAAATTATCTCAAACTGGTTTCTTGAACATGACAATAAGTTCACTGTACTTAAATGACCTCAACATTCAGGAGATCTCAATCCAATGTCATGAAGAATTACATAGATACTTCATGACATTCTTCTGAAAGCACAATGAGTTCCAACCCAGTACTTGCAAGATGTACTTACTGTAATGAAGTGGTTAATGAGTGTTAATGGTGTCATGAATGAGGAGAATTTGTTCTAACTGAACAACCTGTCAGCCTGTCAGAGTGGCCACTGACAGATCTAACTAATTAGAGGAAAGAAAACAAAGAAGGAGATGAAAGAATTGGGGAAACTATGAGTCGACAGCAATGCTCACACCACACACCTTTTTTTTGTTCTCCGAACAAGATAAGCATCATGACAGACATGCTGATGATCTGCTTTACTGATCTTTTATTTTCTCCCCTCTTTTATGTGACTCATGTCTCTAGCTCTGCTTTGGTGTTCACGCCCCTGTCCATCTTCCTTTTCTTGCTCTGTTCGTCATTGTTCCTTTGCTCAGGAAATATGAAAGACAGAGTCACACCTGTCAGTGTAGCTTGATGAGGAAGCCCACTCAACCATGGTTGCCGTTTCATGCCAAATGATGACAGAAAAGGCATGGCATCACTCTCAGCTGCCTTGGCAAGATTTTCCCACCGATAATGCCACAATGACAAGCCCTGATTCAAACGGCTCATCTAAAGCTGCCAAGCCCAGCTGCCAAATCCAGCTGCCAGACTGACTTCATAACACAGCAATGCTTGTCTATGTTTCACCACACCGGCATGTGTACTGTCACTGCAAAGAGATGATATGGAAATAACCCTTTTAGTTCCAATGGGCTGTGTGTCAGATGGGTGATGACACTAAAGGAGTTTTTATGTTTACACTTAACTTTTAACATTTTCAACTATAAATTCTCGTTATCCATGCAGTGCAGCATTTTATACTTCAGAATAGAGGATTACTTAGATTTACTTAGTAAAATAAATACAATAAATAAACAATAATGTCTAGCGTATAAGGTTTCACAGACCAAGACGCATTCTAAGCAAGCACAGGTAATTGCTTCATACTGTATTAAACGTTTGCTGTTTTGCCTTCTAGTTTTGGTGGGTGGATATTTCAGCACAGAAGAAAGAGTGTTGTGCCGTGGGCCACATCACAGCAGTGCTGATATTCAAGAACAACAGCATTGCTTATAGTACGATATCGCTTTTATATCACAGTTCCACAAATATCATTTATTATCAACAGATTATGATTAGTTTGTTTAATTAACCAGTTACTTTATATCCTTCTGGAACTGGAGCAATCTAACTAATTGTGACTGGTGGAGCCAATAACTGGCAGTTAGGGTGAAAGTTGGTTTTAATTTCATAACAGTACTACTGTATGTAGCCAAAAGGTGAGGAGAATAAACCTTGGAGGTAGTGGAACATCCTGAGAACCTTACAAGATTTAATTTATATATTTCCACTTATTCCACTTCAGAATATCAGGTTAGAGAAGAATTTAGAGGTATTCTGCCTTGCCTTAAAAGTGTGTTATAGCTTTGTAGCTGTAATTAGGGCAGCACGGTGGTGTAATGGTTAGCACTTGTGCTTGCACCTCCACGGTCCGGGTTTGATTCCTGGCAAGGTTCGATTCCCATTTTTGTGTGCATGTCTCTGCAAGCTCTGAGTTTGTATGTCCTCCCCTTGATTGGTGGGTTTCATCTCACAGTCCAAAGACATGCATATTAGGCTAATTGGCGTACTCAAATTGTAGTGTGTGAGGGTGTGTATTTGTGTGTGCACCCTGCGATGGATAGGGTGTAACCCGCCTCATGCCCTAGGTCTCCTGGAATAGGCTCCAGGCCCCCTGCAACCCTGAGTACATGATAAAGTGGTATAGAAGGTGTGTGAGTGAGCTTTCATTAGCCATGAACAAAACAACATTGAGGTTCAAAGTCAATTTGGAATGAAAAAAGCAATTATTAAAGAGACAAAGTGGTGTTTAAGATGATGTAACATTATCAGATGTGTTTTGAATGTGGGTTCTGGCAGGCAGCTGCTCTCCCCTCTTTCTGGTACTGAAGACAGTACTGACCTACTTTCACCCATACTGGCAAACAGTTAGTGCCATTAACAATTGTTAGAACATTTGTGACGCATAGAGATACATATAGTTAAAAATCCCACTGATGTTATGTTCTATATGACCACTTGTGGAATGCCTCTCATCTATTTAGGTCAATCAGGCAGACTTAACTGTTGTATAATTTAAACCATGTCAGAGTACACCCCCGCGACCGACTTTGGATAAGCGGTTGAAGATGAATGGATGGACAGTACACCCACACTTTACCATGAACTTACTTCCTCATAGAACTTTATGTAAGGCAAACTACCAGAGATCAAATTATCTGGCTTTATTTTCAAGCATTTATCATATGGATGAATGATATGGTAAATTATTCATATAAAAAGACTGATTTAAAGTGCTTTCATGGTCCATTGTTAAATTAAAGAATAAACGTACAAAAATTCCTTACACCAATCCACATTTTTATCAACCCATTGCACTGTTATTTTTATTTATCTTTGTTCCACTTTTTTTTTTTTTTGCTTTTGCTCCTTGTGCTTGTGACATTTTGATGCTGCTCCAACTCTGGTACGTTCATTCCAAACCCCCGCAGTGCTGGAATAAAAATAATTCTTTTTTCATTAGGTTGTTTTTCATTGAAACGAAAGGTTGAACTTTTGCTAGTTGTAACATTACTCACTCTTAAATTACAACACCTATTACTGTATATTTTCTTGGAGAAACACATGACTAGTGTTATACCTGGGATATAATCTAATGAAACATACAGTATTAATGTGTTCTAGCCAGATACAAACACAATTATTTATATTTACAGTTTAATGTCACAGAAATGTTGGGCATCAGGTTAAGCGGTTTGCTTTTTTTGTTTGCACTATCACCTTTTACCTCCAGGGTCCAGGTTCAATTTCTGCCTCGGAGTCTGTGTGCAGGGAGTTTGCATGTTCTCCCCATGCTTGGTGGGTTTCATCTGGGTACTCCTGTTTCTTCCCACAGTCCAAAGACATGCAGATTAGGCTAATTGGCCTTCCCAAACTGCCCGTAGTGTGTGATTGAGTGTGTGAATGTTGATAGGAACAGAGGTGGAAAGAGCAATAAAATTTTGTACTCAAGTACAAGTACTGTTACTTCAGTGAAATTTTACTTAAGTACAAGTAAAGTTTCCATTATAAAAATCTACTCAAGTAAAAGTAAAAAGTAGCTCATTAAAAAATTTACTCAGAGTAAAAGATACAGAACAGGAGGAGGAGGAGGATCAGATTCAGGAAGGACCCAGGCCAAAATAATAAACAAAATGGTATTTATATTTAGTAGCTAGATTACCTGCAAAAAATAAAATAAGATTAAAAAATACAGGTGCCTTCTCAGACTCCCTAAACCAAAAACAATGAAATTATCTACAAATATATACAAAGACCAACCAAACCAAAGGGACAAAGCAATAATCAAATTCAATTGGAGGCAAAAAGTCAAAACCGGAATACACAATCAAATGTCAAAACGCCAAAATCACAACCTCTTTCATCTTTCCCGCGTCTCTCTCCGGTTTATATATGGTCGCGCTAGTCGATGACGTCACTCTCAAGGCGGAAGCGACCGTGTGGAATGTCAGGAAGATGCCGATGTCAGAAAACCTGGAGTGGAGTCTGGAGCGGCGCGCGACCAGAACATGATACACACACGCGGCGCAACAGAGCATTTATACAAAGCATAATATTTTTTATTATTTTATCATTTTCATTCATTTATTTTTTACTCGGTAGCGAATATGATTTAAAATGTAGCGAATTACAATACTTCAAACAAAGTAAGTAAAAGTAAAATTACAAATTTTTAAAACTACTTTAAAAAGTAGAAATACACAAAAAAACTACTCAATTACAGTAACGCAAGTAAATGTAATTCGTTACTTTCCACCTCGGGATAGGACACACAGTCGTAAACATGGGAATAAATACAATGGTCACCAGTGGCCTTCACAGTCCATAGTTGAACTTCAGAGGTACCTAAATGGATGGATGGATGGATGGATGGATGGTGTGCTTTTGTAAATGGAACCCATTGTAAAACTTTTTTAAGTTTTGTGCATGCATAAGTAAATAGGTAATGTTTGTGAACATGATGGTGCTGTATAACACGTAACTGGTCGTAATTGCAATGTAGCCAGGGCCAGGGGTAGCTCAGTGGTTAAGGCATTGGACTACGGTTTGGAAGATCCCAGGTTAAAACCCCACAACCACCAACTTGTCACTGTTGGGCCCTTGAGCAAGGCCCTTAACCCTCAACTGCTCAGATGTGTAATGAGATAAAAATGTAAGAGCGTCTGCCAAATGCCTAAATGTAGAGTTTGAAATGAATGAAGATAAATTAAATGATGTTAAGATCCTTTTAAAATACTACATAATTCCTGCATATCATATACAATAACAATAGGAAGAAAATAAAAATCCACATCTAGAGTTAAAGGAATTAAATACAACGCCAACCATATGAATGGGAATGAAATGCTTACGTTCATTCACCGCATAATTGGAGCACTGAGATTCAAAAGGACCTAGCACTAGTCAGCTGTGAAACATAAATCATTTATCATCTACAAAAGAGCAGATTCTATGATTAAAATATTCTCTGAATACCGTTTTTGTTTTAGTGTGATTTTTTTTTTTTCTAAGGATGGGACAATATTGGTGTATAGACACATTTTCTAGGATTGAAAGAAAGATAATTTGAAAATAGATTGATTAATACATTGGAACAGAATTACATGCCCTAATTTATATATATTTTTGAAAAGCTCGTATAACGTTATATTTTCATGACCTTTGGGCAGCATTATCATTTTTTCCCCCACAATTTTAAACTAAAGCCCTTACCATATAGTTTTATCCTCATGATCAGTTTTTATAAATACAAATGTTGAATATTTTTGAATGATTGGGCGATTAAATTAAACAGAAAATATCAATTGAAGGTTATACAAGACAGTCAAGTAAACGTGTGGCACAACATTTCCTCTGCAGACGCAATCTCACCTCTTGTGTGAAATGCAAATTTGATCAAGCATACTATTGGCATCCTAAAAGCACAGGATAGAATGGTGTTATTTTAAATGAATTTGGATGGATTTCTACACAGCAGGATAGATGAGTGTGCATTTTTATGCTGTGCCTCACAGCTGGTGTGGATTTAAATGCTGTTAGAACGGCAGGTTAAGACAGAGAACAAATGTAGGGATGACACTTGAGCAATAAAAGTTTAATTAACAAAACTCACCATGGCAATTTAGCTATTTAAATGAATAAAAGTTAATTTGCTAGACTGGAGACAAAATTAAACAGTGGTAAACTCACAAACAGAAGTCGTGAGAGCTTTCCTAAGGGAAATCAGAGCAACCAGGTCCAAAAATACAATCGGAAAAAGATTGACATGAAGTCTTACTTTAATCAGAACTCAAATCATGATGGATGATGAATTGACCAGCGCTCCGTGAGATGTTCAAAGCTTGGGATATTTTCTTAATAATCTTAGCCTGCTTTAAAGTTCTCCACCACTTTATCCCTGATCTGTGTGGTGTGTTCCTTGGGTTTCACGATGCTGTTTGTTTATTAATGTTCTCTAACAAACCTCTGAGGGCTGGGATTAAATTATAAATCGGTGGACTTGATTTACATATTAGTTGACTTCTGAAGGCAACTGGTTCCACTGGATTTTACTTAGGGGTATCAGTTCATGTTCACACATAGCCAGGTATTTTTAAAAACAGAGATTTTTCTCTGCGGCTTTGGTCTTTTGTCCACATGCAAACGCAATTTTGGACATTGAAAACTCCGTCCAAAGTCAAGATTTCCCAAAACTCTGTTTTCAGTGGTGTTGTGTGGACAGAGGAAACAGAGATTTTTGCTTGTTGTAACGTCACCTTGTGTGCCAATGATGTCAACGTCTGTGTTCCAGTCTTCGTGAGCTTTGTTTATGAGGATATTTATGCAATGGTGGACTTACGTAAAGTAAACCTGTGTTCTGTGTTCATGTTGCTTACTGGGCTTTTTACACACTGTACGTGTACATACACATTATATTAACGACCAGAGGTGCCTGAATCACTGCTGCTACAGTACGTACAGGTCCTTCTCAAAAAATTTGCATATTGTGATTCATTCATTCATTTTCTGTACCGCTTAATCCTGTGTTCAGGGTCGCGGGGGACCTGGAGCCTATCCCAGGAGACTTCGGGCACTAGGCGGGGTACACCCTGGACAGGGTGCCAATCCATCGCAGGGCACACACACATACACACATTCACACACCCAATCACACACTACGGGCAATTTTTTTTTTTTTTTAGGAACGCCAATTAGCCTAACCTGCATATCTTTGGACTGTGGGAGGAAACCGGAGTACCCGGAGGAAACCCACCAAGCACGGGGAGAACATGCAAACTCCATGCACACAGAGACGGGAATCGAGCCTGGCCGGGGAATCGAACCCAGACCCTGGAGGTGCAAGGCGACAGTGCTAACCACTACACCACCGCGCCGCCGCATATTGTGATAAAGTTAATTATTTTCTGTAATGTACTGATAAACATTAGACTTTCATATATTTTAGATTCATTACACACAAACTGAAGTAGTTCAAGCCTTTTATTGTTTTAATATTGATGATTGTGGCATACAGCTCATGAAAATCCAAAATCCCTATCTAAAAAAATTTGCATATTTCATCCGACCAATAAAAGAAAAGTGTTTTTAATACAAAAAAAGTCAACCTTCAAATAATTATGTTCAGTTATGCACTCAATACTTGGTCGGGAATTCTTTTGCAGATTCTTATGTCTTGTGTCTCTCAACTTTCTCTCCACAATATCCCACAGATTCTCTATGGGGTTCAGGTCAGGAGAGTTGGCAGGCCAATTGAGCACAGTAATACCATCGTCAGTAAACCATTTACCAGTGGTTTTGGCACTGTGAGCAGGTGCCAGGTCGTGCTGAAAAATGAAATCTTCATCTCCATAAAGCTTTTCAGCAGATGGAAGCATGAAGTGCTCCAAAATCTCCTGATAGCTAGCTGCATTGACCCTGCCCTTGAGAAAACACAGTGGACCAACACCAGCAGCTGACATGGCACCCCAGACCATCACTGACTGTGGGCAGAGGTGTCAAGTAACGAAGTACAAATACTTCGTTACCTTACTTAAGTAGAAATTTTGGGTATCTATACTTTACTGGAGTAATTATTTTTCAGCCGACTTTTTACTTCTACTCCTTAAATTTTTAAGCAATTATCTGTACTTTCTACTCCTTACATTTTAAAAATAGCCTCGTTACTCTATTTTTATTATCAGAACGCGCAACCCCCCCGGTCGCATGATAAGAACGCGCACAACGCCCGATCCCAACTGCCCCCCCTCCCCCTCGGTCGCATGCTAAGAACGCGCACAACGCACACACACACACAACCGGTCGCATGATCAGAAAGCGAGACCTTAATGCTTTTTTCCCCCTCACGGTACTTTTACTTTTATACTTTAAGTAGTTTTGAAACCAGTACTTTTAAACTTTTACTTAAGTAAAAAGCTTTGGTTGATACTTCAACTTCTAAAGAAGTATTTTTGAACCCTGGTATCTATACTTCTACTCAAGTAATGAATGTGAATACTTTTGACACCACTGACTGTGGGTACTTGACACTGGACTTCAGGCATTTTGGCATTTCCCTCTCCCCAGTCTCCAGACTCTGGCACCTTGATTTCCGAATGACATGCAAAATTTGCAACCTGTAGCCCATTTCCTGCACACGCCTGTACACGGTGGCTCTGGATGTTTCTACTCCAGACTCAGTCCACTGCTTCCGCAGGTCCCCCAAGGTCTGGAATCGGTCCTTCTCCACAATCTTCCTCAGGGCCCGGTCACCTCTTCTCGTTCTGCAGCGTTTTCTGCCACACTTTTTCCTTCCCACAGACTTCCCACTGAGGTGCCTTGATACAGCACTCTGGGAACAGCCTATTTGTTCAGAAATTTCTTTGTGTCTTACCCTCTTGCTTGAGGGTGTCAATGATGGCCTTCTGGACAGCAGTCAGGTCGGCAGTCTTACCCATGATTGCGGCTTTGAGTAATGAACCAGGCTGGGAGTTTTTAAAAGCCTCAGGAATCTTTTGCAGGTGTTTAGAGTTAATTAGTTGATTCAGATGATTAGGTTAATAGCTCATTTAGAGAACCTTTTCATGATATGCTAATTTTTTGAGATAGGTATTTTGGGTTTTCATGAGCTGTATGCCACAATCATCAATATTAAAACAATAAAAGGCTTGAACTACTTCAGTTGTGTGTAATGAATCTAAAATATATGAAAGTCTAATGTTTATCAGTACATTACAGAAAATAATAAACTTTATCACAATATGCTATTTTTCTGAGAAGGACCTGTACATACTACAGCAACGGCGGTTATGGACGAGATACATCGGACTTCTACAAAGCGCAACCGGTAATGACGTTTTGTCTACTGGCTTCTGATTAGCCCCCTGTTGATTAAGGAGGCTCCTAACAGCACTTAACTGAATTCAAATTTCAGGTTAACTGAAAAAACGTAGGTCGTGTGGACAGAATTATTTTAAAAAACAAAGTTTTTAAAAATACCTGGCTATACAGTATGTGGACATGGCCTCAGTGTCAAGGGGGCTCTAACAGAGGGGGCTGTACTGTAGCTCTAATACAGTATCATAAAAACATTGCCGCATCTCTTTTGAGCTGTAGATCATGTACTGTAAGTTACAGCAGTGCTAATTAACCACATACTGTAGGTAGTCTTGGACACACAGGAAAAAAAATTATCTGGACCAACTTCACAGAAGGTAATGCAATACTTACAGTAAATGAGATATTTATTCCAGTGATATAAAATCACATCAACCCATACTGGCCATAAGTTCTGTATTGTAATATATGACGTTGCTTGGCGCGTACATATGGAGTGTATCTCATGTCATGTTTCTCTTTTTGTAGTTAGTGTTTAATTTAACATTTTTTTTAAATATTAATGTGAGCTAAGCTTCCAGATTACTCTACTGTAATATGATGTTTGCACAGTATGCAAATTGCATCATGTGTGCTTTCACAAAATGGATCAAATTAATATTTCAGTAAATTGCTCTTATTTGTATTTTGACATCGGGTTTGATATTAATATTGTTTTGAAGTTGTTTGTCCATTATCCAATTATCATGTTGTCAACATTGTTCTGACAACATTGCATTAAGCAATTCTAACTTTCTTTAACAGCCCTATAACAACGTCATCCAAATTGCCAAATTAAATCGCCACAACATTCTGACAGCTAAGACTTCTTGCTGGGAAGCACAGTAGGCTGGATCCTTTCAGTCCTCACTGTGTTCTGCATTCCCTTAAGATATTTGAACAATATATTTAACAATATCTAATAATCAATGTAAAATGTGTCATGCCAATAAACTATTGAGCAATACCTCTGGTGCATGGATATAGGATGATCAGTGATGTGTCAGGGATAATATTTAATACATTTCTTATTTAGTCATTCCATTTTCTAGTGTGTATTTGGGTTATATGTTAAAACAAATATATCTTTATTTACCAAAAACAAAACAAAATTAAAGTCCTGAAAGTCCATGGGATTCACACAATATTAACATACTGTACAAATTAGCATTTTTGCTATTCAGTGTGGCCAGGTATACAGTAAATGCAGGTTTTTTAATTAGACAATAAAAGCAGTTACCTAAATATACCTCACGTAGACAGTAATTCATCATACAAGTGGTCATTCTTGAGCAACGTGCAGGAAAAAAAGTGAAGATTAGATATGGTCATTCGGATGCAGGCTGGTTTTATGCCTATAACGTCCACCATTTAATCTTTTAGAATTTGATCCCCTGAGGTGTAGTGTTTGGAAATGCAGCAGTTGAATATGACATTGACGTCAACTTAACTAAAGATTCCAGGAGTGAGCATTCCTTGAAAGGTGTGCTAATGTGTGGGATTCCATGCACTTTGGCTCCACTGGCTCTAGTGCAGTGGTTTGCTCAATAGCCATTGACTGTGTAGCAACACCTACAATCTCTACAATGCTCCAGATAAACTCTGTGCTTTTTAGAGAGCAGGATGCACTTAGTCAGACTCTGTAGCTTCGATATGTGATGTCTGGAATATGCAACAGGTCATCTGTTTGTAGAGTTGGGTGAAGTAAACTAAACCTGTATTAGAAAAATAAAGTACGCTAGGTAAAATATTACTAAGTAAAAGTAAACATTCTGTATTTACAGTTTGACTTGAGCCATAGTATAAAAGCTCAGAGCACTTAGACTTAGAGCAGTTTGACTTAGAGCACAAGGTGGGATGCACACCAATCAATCACTGGGCACGCACACATACAGTACAGTACACCTACTCACACACTATGGTCAATTTTAAAATTTGGAAATGCCAAATATCTTAATCTGCATATCTTTGGACCGTGGGAAAAAAACAGAGTACCTGGAGGGAACCCACCATGCACACAGAACCGAGCGAATTGAACCCAGACCCTGGAGGTGCTAGGTGACAGTGCTAACCTCTAAGCTTCTAATGCTGAAAGACCCTAATTCAGCATTCGAGAGAGAAACTAATCTAGCTAAATGTACATAGAGTATCTAACAACGGAGCCACATACCACTGAACACTCACTAATCGTATATACAGTACTGCTTCATTCTGTATTCAGGGTCGCAGGAGGCCTGGAGCCTATCCCAGGAGACTTAGTGCACCAGGCGGCGTACACCCTGGACATGGTGCCAATCCATCGAAGGGTAGACTCACATGTACACACTCATTCACACACTACAGGGAATTTGGGAACACCAATTAGTCTAAACTGCATGTCGTTGGACTATGTGAGGAAACCGGAGTACCCTGAGGAAACCCACCAAGCACGGGGAGAACATGCAAACTCCATGCACACAGAGACGGGAATCGAGGCTATTAGTATTTTGCCAGGAATCAAACCCAGACCCTGGAGGTGCAAGGCGACAGTGCTAACCACTACACCAAACACCTTAAAGACAAATTTACCAAGAAATCCAAACATGCAAATAGTAGAAAAATACCACACTGCTCAATACTAATAGCTGAAAAGACCTGCATTAATTCCATATTTTCCATCCCATTAGTTAGTTACACTGGCTGCTATAAATTTCCCTATAAAATGTAAGTAGTCCCTATGCTGACCGTCATTCAATCCAGGTTGCTTAGATTAAAACCAAGACCCTAGCCTGGATAAAGCCGTTACTGATGATGAAGGAGTCTATGTATAACAGTGAAGAGTTTTACTGATTTCATACATGAAAACAAAAATCTAAATGGATACTTATGATGTTGATTAGACTGAGACCTTGAGAGACCCTAGAGAGAGAAGATATATTCAGAACAGTAAAATAAATCAACAGCAGACAATACAAATTCAAAGACAATAATCAAGACAAAGTATATAAAGGACAACTGGGACAAGAGTAGCTGGAATACATGCTGATGATAGAATGTCCCAAATTTATAACAAATTTTCTGTACAGAATCAAAATAATCTTTATGCAGTATGTTTATCAAATACGTGTAGGTGTATTGCTATTCAGGCTGCGCAAGAGAATGAAAATAACCTCGCCATCTGTAAAATGGGTAACTGGCTCAGGATTTCAAGAGGGTAAAAAAGAGAAATGAAGATGGTAATGGGTAGTCCTGCAGATGCCAGGCATGGTTCTTTTGCTTGTGAGAAGCTATGAGTAAATGCAAGCTTGCAAGTATGATTATTATTATTATTATTATTATTATTAAATAAAAAAGGTTAGCAGAGAGAAAGAAAGAGAGAGAATGGCCAAGCATTTGTGTGTAAGTCTGAGATATTTCCCTACTTCTGTCCATCACACCCATATGTGGTTCCTCCCTAAACTGCTTTGTCCTGACCGGCTTTGTATGCCGTAAACATATGATTTCCCTTAACTGGACCTAAGAGGCCCAAACCTGTACACAAACTGAGTTCTGCCAAGGCATATTTTATGAAAGGTTGGAGTGCAGGAGCACGAGTGGCCTGCACAGGCGCCCTGACCTCAACCTCACTGAAGACCTTTGGGAATAATTGGAATGCAGATCGCACATTCTCACTCAACATAAGTGCCTGAACTCATTAATACTCACCCACCGCTAAATGTTAGGACCTTGAGCAAGGTTGTTCACCCTCAACTGCTCAGATATGATCAGGCATTAGGCTGGCAACCCGACCCTGTAAGAAAACTGCCACTGAAATAAACCAATCCAAGGTCGTAGCTACAAAATCTAGTGGATAGTCTTTCCAGAAGACTAGTGGTTTTTATAATAGCTAATGGTGGATCAATACTACTGTATATCTCCAGTGCCTTGCAAAAGTATTCATGCATTTTATTGGGATTTTATTGGAAGGTTAAAAAATTACGAAAGTTTTTCAAAAAAACCTTTTTAATAAAAACCTGTTCCAGTGAAACCAATTGCCTTCAGAAGTGACGTAATTAATGAATAGTCCACCTGTGTGTGATTTAATCTCAGCATAAATACAGCTGTTCTGTGAAGCCCTTAAGAGGTTTGTGGGAGAACATTAGTGAACAAACTGCATCATGGAGACCAAGCAACACACCAGACACAAGGATTTTTATTTGTGAAAACATTTGAAAACCATTCATCATTTTCCTTAATGATGTGCCACTTAGTGTTGGTCTATCATATTAAATCCCAATAAAAAATACATTCACGTTTATGGTTGTAATGTGACAAAATTTGAAAAAGTTCAAGGGGTATGAATACTCTTGCAATCCACTGAATATAAATGCCATTTTGGACCATTTGTGGGTATAATGGTTAGATGTCTTCATACTTTTGGCTATTAGTGGCATTATTTAATTAGTTGCATGGATAAGGCCTAAATACCATTACCTAGTGCTGACCTTTATGACAATATATAAAGTATCAGTATTTCCAACGTTAATTTTCCCCATTTCCTAAACCTTGTCCACAGTTCATTCTTGTCTCTTTGGTGCATCTTTTATCTCTATTTTCATTATTAACACTTTCTTTATGTGCAAATAGCCAATTAGACATGCAATGTTCTTGAACTATCTGAGAGAGGTTTGGAGATAAATGGGGTGGATGGAGGAGTTGCACAGCAGTAGGTAGGGTTATCAGATTGAGTTTAATAATACAGCGATTTCCACGCTACTCAAATCTCTCATTCCACTGTCAACCCTCTATTCTCTACTCTTGAAGTAGACTTTTGCTCTTTGTCCCAAACAGGCGTTCTCATCTGGATCTTCCTTCATATACTGCATATTTGTGTCAAGGTACTTATGTTAGAGATAGAAGCAATGTATCTACAACACATACTGAGTGAGCTACTGACCTTGGCACAGACGAAAGAAGTGAAGAATTAATTGTTTTCTCTTTTAAAGCGATGCCAATGAGAATGTCCTTGCAAATACGATATAAACTGACATTATGCACACTTAAAAGAAGGACATGATGCTTTTTATTTCCTGATATTGATGCTAGACAAAAATGATAAGTGTGTATATAAGAGTGTTGAGTATTGAGTGCTGCCTGTTGTAATGTCATTCCCTTTAAATGGCTGTCATTTCATAAAAGCATATCACTACCACCAGTATTGGGGGAGGTTACTTTTTAAAGTAACTAATTACATTGATAAAATTACTGACTTCAAAAAGTAATCAGTTACATTACTGCGTTACTTTCTGACAAAAGTAGCTAGTTAAAAAAAGCAGCAGAAAATGAAAACTCCTTTGTGATTCCTCATGCATGTTGTTTTAATCTCAACTTGGTGGTTGTGGGGTTTGAACCTGGGATCTTCTGAACAGTAGTCCAAAGCCTTAACCACTGAGCTACCCCTACACCCAACACTGACTACTAGTAATGGAAATGAGACAAGCAACAAACCAAAAAATGCATGCTACAAGCCCTGGATCACCAAAAATCTTAAATCTACAAATGGTGTGCAAAGGATGATCTTCTGGTGATAGTTGAATTTGTTTGTAAGTAGTTTGAGCCAGCTCTTGGAGAGAGAGAGAGAGAGAGAGAGAGCATTGCTAAGATTTTTTTCTTCTAGAGTTGTGATGGCCAATTTATTGAAGGTTACCTTTCATGAACATTATGACATTTGTCATATTATTGTAATACACACGTTCTTTTTCTTCTTTTTTTTTAATGAAATAAACTACTTTGAAAATGCATTTAGTCATCTTTGTCTGTCTTAAAAGGTCATGTGGGTATTGAAAATAATTGGGTCACAATACTTTGCACAATGTTGGTTTCTATTTTCTTATAAAAGAGGTCCCATTTGAAAGGCCTAATATTTTAAATGTGACTGTGAGACATTTTATCCCTTGTGTAGCTGACTGACTTGACACTTGGCTTCAAAATATATAGTTTTTTTTGCCATGAACAAACTTGGCTGTTATATAAACACAAATCTCACACCATGTAGAATTCACCTTTTAAACATTTCATAGTGTTATGATCTGAAACTGAAATGGACTTAAATGTAAGAAATCTACACAAAATTGTGCAAAATATTAAAGGATTGTCAGTCACTATAATAGTGCAGTGATGTCTCAAACGGTTGAGGCTCTGTGTACCCATACCTTTAACTTTATGCCTTGTGCCAAATGTTGCAAGGGGAAACGGAACCCACTGATGAACAAGGATAATCCATGAGATAGGTGAGAAGTGGACAGTGAAAGGGCAGATTGAGGTCAGGATGCCTGGAAAGCTGTCCTACACTATAGTTTTAAGTATTAACAAATAAATAATTTAAAATATTGTGATAATATTCACTTTCATTCACACTGAAGAGTCCCGAAATCAGTTCCAGTGATTCCAGTTGTAAGTTCATTCACATAAATGGTGTTCACCTGTGTACTATTAAAGTGCTACAGTACATGATCTCCTTATAAATACATTAGTTTCCATTTACTTGCAAAAGTATTCGGCCCCCTTGAACTTTTCCACATTTTGTCACATTACAGCTACAAACATGAATAAATTTTATTGGAATTCCACGTGAAAGACCAATACAAAGTGGTGTACACGTGAGAAGTGGAACGAAAATCATACATGATTCCAAACATTTTTTTTTTTACAAATAAATAACTGAAAAGTGGGGTGGTGAACAAGCCACTGCAAACACCATTATGAAGACTACAAACACAAATCTCTGACAAAGTTCTGGAAAAGTATCTATCAAGGTATTGCTGCGTGTAGCTCTAAACATTATGGCGCAAGCACAATTCTGCCTAGACAAACATTGTTGATCAGGTAAGGAAGTTTTTAATTGCTGAAGCAAGATGCCAAGGGTAACCCTGAATGACCTGGAGCAATCCACAGCTCAAACACACTAAGGGCAATTTGGAAGCATCAGTCAACCTTTTTGTCTTTGGACTGTGGGAGGAAACCAGAGAACCTGGAAGAAACCCACCAAGCACAGGTAGAAGACCTGAAGACCCCAGGTGGGAATTAAACCCTCGACCCTGGAGGGGTAAGGCCAAGCTGCCACCTAGGACAATACTTTTTTTTAATGGTGTTGGAAGATTGTTAAGACATGTGAAATTCAATTAGAAATCCTTAAGACTCTGGAATGACATGGAAAAGTTTTCATTAACAAAATTAAACATTTTAACCCTTGCCACTAAGCCATACATACATACTGTACACTTGAACCCCACTGAAGCCCTACACTGTCACAAGTTGATAACATGATCTTAACAGTGTCGCATGGTCATAGTAGCACCATAGTGAAAGCGCATTCATGGCAACCTCTCTAACTAAGGATCTCCAGTAGTAGCAGCAAAGAAAAGGAAACGCACCCAAACACTGCCAGTATATTTATCTTCTTTGCCTGAACTGTGCTTTACAGTCAGAGATCTGTATCTGTAAGGGTGCGCAAATCACTTATTAAATTCTTACATCACTGATAGAATGACACCATCAAAAAGTAAACCATATCAGTGATCAGATATCAGCGCTACAAATCCTGTAAAGATAAAAAAAAAAACTGGCTACAAACTCTCTCTCTCTCTCTCTCTCTCTCTCTCTCTCTCGCGCGCGCACACACACACACACATTTTTTTTTTATTTCTTGATCTAGTCACACTTTCTTTAAGCCATATTGTATTTAAGTACTTCTTACGGTTGAATGAGAAAGCAAAAGAATGTGTGTGAGAGGGAGAGAGAGAGTTCTAAATGGTAGCCGGAATATAATTTTCCACGGCAGTTTGAATTTGGAGAATACAGTAGGTGCTGCTCAGTCATGATGCAACCTCTCTTTGTGCTTTCCTTCTTTTTTTTTTTACTTCCGTCAATATGCAGCACATTTGCATGTTTACACATTATTTTCAGAATTATTTATTATAACGTACGCAAGAGTAGCCTACTGTACAGTAAGTCGCAGGCTGTGTCTGCTGATGCATGTTGTTATAAATCATGATCTAATAATGCTGTGTGTTCTGTTAGGACATTTGATTGAGTAGGTAAATGAGCAAGAAATACTTATGTAACTTTTTTTGTACTGTATTCCCCAGTGGAAAAAAAAATGCACTTTAGTGTATTACAAATATATTGAAATCCTCGATAATACACTCATAATATATAGGCCTACTAACAAAAAGTTGTACCATCAGTTAATATATAAAAAGTATACTAACATCATGCTTTTACCAAATTTTGGAATTAAACTTTAAATATACTTAAAAATAATTGTATTATAGTACACGTTCCAAAGATATATTATTGGAAAATATACTTTAAGTGAAAGGCTGGTCTAATTTCCAAAGTATACTTACAGTATTTAAACTTGTTTTTCAATATATTTTTGGTATATTCTTTTTAAAATATGCTCGAAATAATCATTGTACAAATGTACAGCAAGTATATATTAGAATACAAACTTTAATATACGGTAGTCTCAGTATATTATCAGTTAAATGTAAATGTACTTATATTGAGTGCACTATTCTCTCGTGCGCGCTTTTAGACTCGTTTTTGCACGCTGAATCTCTCCCTCGCGCGCGCGATCTCAAACTCGCTCCTGCGCGCTCAAAATCACTTTTGCCGTTCAAGATAATTTATGTTTTTACTCCTCACTCTTCTGTCCGCTCACTGTCATAAAGCGACACACAAACTGCAGCAGCGTTGTAAACTTTGCTACTATTCCAGCCAACTGGAGACTAGACAGCGCCCCACCAGCCAATCAGAGGCTGGAGGCGGGCAGATTCGGAATGTCCGTTCTCTGATTGGCTCCGCAGTTCTCCACTTCTAGTTTGAATTAACGGCTGAAGCTGCATTATCGCGTGCGTTAGGTCGTATCGTTATTATTTTATTTTCATCGGCATAAGGTAAATTTAACGGTTTTAAATTAAGTACATACTTTAATCTATAGTTTGTATTGTGTAATGTGTTGTTGTTAATGTGTTATGTGCTTTGCTTGTGGTATAATGGCTCTGTAGCTCTCGGCCTGTTTTCAGTGTCTGTGTAACAGAATCAACACACCAGGTTTAAACTAATACTGTACCTGTAGATTCTAATACTAATGTCTGTGTTCACACACCAGGTTTAAACTAATACTGTACCTGCAGATTCTAATACTAATGTCTGTCTGTGTTCACACACCAGGTTTAAACTAATACTGTACCTGCAGATTCTAATACTAATGTCTGTCTGTGTTCACACACCAGGTTTAAACTAATACTGTACCTGTAGATTCTAATACTAATGTCTGTCTGTGTTCACACACCAGGTTTAAACTAATACTGTACCTGCAGATTCTAATACTAATGTCTGTCTGTGTTCACACACCAGGTTTAAACTAATACTGTACCTGTAGATTCTAATACTAATGTCTGTCTGTGTTCACACACCAGTTTATATTTTAGTTTGTGTGTTTGTAAAACAACCTGACTTTTGTTGAACACAAATAAACTATAGTAGTGCTTTTTTGTAACCTTGTGCAAATTAAATCTGTTGAACTCATGAATAAAGTCTGCCTCATAATTACTGATGTAATGTGTTTCAAAAACATGTTATAGTGTAGAAAATACATTTAGCATATCCTAAACACTTAATGTACTGGTAACAAGTTTGCAATACAGTATTGTGGGCGGGGCGGCGGCTTGCGACCGTCGTGCCTTGTGGCAGGTGTTCTTTTTGTGTTCACCCTGTTTGGGACGTGTGTTTAGGTTAGTGGCTTCGGCCAAGTTTGAGTATGTGTGCTATCTCTACGCGTGTATGTGCTGCATTCTGCTACCGTTCTCCAGTTCTAGCTAATAGCTGAATAGGTGTGTGTGTGTGTGTGTGCGCACGCGCGGGTTAAATAAACTACTCCCAGTCATTACATTGGGTAGCCACCAAACTCACTCGTCCTCCAAGTTCCCTGCTAGGGCCGAAAATTGCTACAGTATTATAGAAGGTTGTGTGTACTGTATGATACAATAAAGTATATTTGTATTAACCACAAAGTGTACTTTTTTAGTATTTGTAATTGTCCAGAACTATAACAGCATGCTACTGCTGCAATAAGAATATACTCATAGTATATTAATCATATATTTGTAATACAGTAAAAATAGCTGTAATGTACTTATAATACATTAAATATATACTTAAATTGTATTAATTACTGTAAGGTATGTACGTTAGTACACACACAGCCATATACTTTAAGTGTACTAAAGTATACTTAAAGTTGTTCCACTTTAGCACAAAAAAGTATACTTAATACACTTAAAATTGTGCTTTTGTACAATTTAATTACAACTTAAATACACTTAGTACAAAATTAATTGTTCCAAAATAGCAAACTTCAAGTATACTAGTCATTAGTCTGGAGCAAGTACATTTAAGTATGCTTTGGCATGCTAGGATTTAATATACTTAGCATACTTTTTTTTTACTTGGGTTTCTGCTTTAGAGTTAAATGGTCAGGTTCCACATGAGGAAGAGGTAAGATTTTGACCGCTGAACAGCTGATATGGTGATCACACAACCTATTCACTATTAATCGAAGAGAAATTTGATTTAAATGCAATTTCAATTGCTTGAGTCTACATTATTCTGAGAGTTCATGTTTTTCACCATCGTCTGCTTGAATGTTAAGAAACATACACCTGCACCTACTGTACCTTATAATGTTGCAGACACCCTTATCGTAATATAACTTACTTGGCTGTTTTACTTTTAAAGAGATTTCATAAACACCCTATATATTACTCTATCTAGCTGGGAAAAACATACTAGCAATGAAAGAACATGATAATGGAAAGAGCAACAGTGGACATCAGACATGAGCAATGCAATGCAGCATTGTCCTCTAAAAAGCTGGTGTTGCATGAACCACTATTTGGAGCATACAATACAGCGAGCCTCATTACAATGTTGGCTGACCTTGCAATGTTGGGATTACAATGTTGAGATGCTCTTGCTATTTGAGCAAAGCGAGCAAGTGAGGCAAAATGTGCAAGCATTTGTAATGGTTTGGGTTAATGTAGCATTTTACTCATTCGCAGCCCATTCAATGCCATATTTCCCCCGATCTTACTCCCCCTTGCTCAGTGGAGATTGAATGTGCATGACCTCTATTCATATGAACAGAAGTCTCTTTTTTTATATATAAATAGTACCTTTTCAGAGCTAAGCTTTTAAGTACTCCTAAGCATGCATAAACAGAACAAAAATGAAACTCAGTGTCACACTGTTTCTCATCCCATTTCACCTGATCGTAGCTCAACTGACAAGCAGATATATTTTGCTTTGTCTTTGTCTTAAAATACATAAACATTGTCTGCCATAAATCACATGCAGGTGTGAACAGTCATTCATTACCTACTTTAATACTCTCATTTCACATCACAGTCTGCACTCAAGCATGTCCCCACTGCCACTCTATTTTGGTGTTATATACTATCATTGTAACATGTTAAAATTAAGAGAAATTGAGTAAAAAAAAATTTTGGGGGAAAAAAAAAAAACCTGTCCAAACCTGCCTGCCCCATTACTGTGGAGGAATTTTGGTTCACTCTTCTTTGCAGAATTGTTTGAATGGATGCACTTTGGAGGGTTTTTTTTAAGCATGAACAACCTGTTTAAGGTTATGCCACAGCATCTCTAACTTTGACTAGGCCACTCCAAAACTTTATTTATTTTTTTATTTTTTGAGCCATTCAGAGGTGGACTTCAGAGGTGTTTCCGATCATTGCCTACCATTGTGATTCACAGGGATCCCAAAGATTTAGAAATGGCTTTGTAACCCTTTTTTGTAACCCTCAACTGATACTTGTCAATTACTTTCTGATTACTGTTAATTGCTTCACTTTGTCAAACAGGTTCAATTAAATTCAAATAAATTTTCAATTGATTTAACATGTCTGGCAGTAATCAGGCCTGGGCGTGGCAAGTGACATTTAACTCAGCTTTCCAAAAAAATTTTCATTCATGATTTGGCAATTACTTTTTGTCATAGGGTCAGGCAGGTTTAGGCAGCATTTTTTCCTTTAATAAATGAAAATCATTTAAAAATGCATTTTATATTTATCTTGTTATCTTTGTTTAATATAAAAATTTATTTGATGATCTATTCAAATAAATTGTTCAGTCCACCAGGCCCCTTTGTGAGACAGTTTAAGGCTGCAGTTAACTGATTGCTGTCTCTCTATGTACAATTACAGTCTTCTACTTGAGCTAATCATCTTTGTTTCAGTGATTAATTTTTTTTAAATTGAAGTATTTAGAGATAGCATTTCGTCAATCCTGGTGGCATTTAAAACACTTTTCCAATGTGGTGTGATGTTTTACAGGCCGATAACTGTATACTGTTAGACCCTTCCAAGTGGGTCTGTCATGGAAGCAAATCAACAAATCCAAACTATTGTTTATAATTATGCTATAGATAATACATTGGAACCTTGGATTGCGAGTAACGTGGTTAGCGTGCGTTCCGCAAGACGAGCAAAAATTTTTACTACATTTTGACTTGAAAAACAACCAAGTTTTGGTTTACGAGGACCGAGTATGATGTATCACGCATGTGCTTCTTGTTTTTACGCAGAGCGTCACGTGATCACAACTGAGCCAATGTTTTTTTCTCGCTCTTGTGCTGCAGAATTTTCGGTAATCGTCTCCCCTGCTCGGTCTTAGTGCACGTCTCTCACTGGTATAATCAACATTCTGTCATGGTTGTTATGGGGTTGCAGACGAGACATATGTGCAAAGGTTAAGACGATAAGATGTTTTACTTTGTTGTTTTAAGTTGGCGGCACTGCCTCAGGGGAGACCTGCATATTCGAATGTAATGCGAGTCCGCTTCCGGAACAAATTATGCTCGTAATCCAAGGTTCCATGGTAATAGATAATATCATTAACAAAAACACACTAACAAATATTAACCGATATTTAGTGATGTACAGTGGGTAGAAAAGAATCCCCACCCACCAAATGTAAATAATTACATTTGCACAGTTTTTGTTTTATCCAGCTGTATTTAATACAACTTTTAACTACCTAAGTGAAAGATCAACATCTCAGAAAAAAAAATAAGAAAAAATAAAAACAGATAATAGAAAAAAAATTGGAAACAGATCACACCCTCCAAAAATGACTTGTAAACTTAATCAGGTGAAGCTAATCTCCTTCTCCATGGCACACAAAGCTTTGCACACTCTTATTTCCATAACAAATTTGATGGTGACAATTTGTGAACTGCAGTCTAAGTCACAGATTTTCAATGAGGTTCAAGTCTGGACTCTGATTTGACAATGCAAGGGCATTCATCTTTTTCTCCTTCAACCACTGTGTGGTCAGTTTTGCTGTGTGCTTGGGTCATTGTCATGTTGGATGGTAAAGCTTCTTCCCATTGACAACGTTCTGGCAGAGGGCAATACATTTTCCTTAAAACTTTTATGGTATTTTGCACCATCCATTTTCCTTCTATATTGACAAGTGCTTCGGGCCCTCCATAACAGGATATTACCACCACCATGCTTTACTGTAGGAATGGTGTTATTTGGATGGTGAGCTGTATTGGATTTTTCCCAGACATTGTTTGGTGTTGTAGCAAAATAATTTAACTTTAGTCGCATCCGATACTGGCATACTGGCAATGAAAGAATGTGATAATGGAAACAGCAACAGTGTACATTAGACAAGAGCAATGCAATGCAGCATTGTCCTCTATAGGGCAGGGAGCCTCATTACAATCTTGACTGATCTGTGTGGGACTAGTTGAGCAAAGCAAATGAGTGAGGCAAAATGTGATATTGTTGTCACATACACACAATGCAGCTGCTTCAGAGTTGCTGTAGGCCTCTTGGTAGCCTCTCTGACCAGGTTCCTCCTCAAAGTGGCTCTTTTATCCAGTTTGGAGTGAAATACAGTAACTAATTCAGGGAGGAGGTTTGTTGGTCCAAATACCTTCTACTTTTTAAAAATAAATTTCCTTGTGCTTCTAATCAGTGTTAAAGTCAGGGCCTATTTATCAATCTTTTAGTAAAAGTAAAGAATTTTAGTTTTGGAAACACTGATTTCCTTGGTGATGACATGCTTATGTTGATAAATGACCAGTAAGTAGTTTGCATTCATTGATGCCCATAAATCTCCACGAAAGGAAAAGCTCTGAAAAAAAAAAAAAAACTGAAAAGTATTTGTACATAAAAAAAGAGAGATACATTTCTTAGAGGTACGTAGAAGATGAAGAACTTTCGTCTTGTATTGTTGAGAATTAATAATATATTAATCAGCAACATAATACACAGCACCTAAATAAAGTGAAGATAAACCAAGAGTTATTATTGATTCTGTCTTTAATAAACATGAGGTTTGCATTTGTTAGTCTTCTTATGCATCAATTTGCCCACACCCATGAGCATTAGGAGGATATGAACACATGAAATGCCACATAACATGTAAAGAAATGGGTTACAAATAAACAAATTCATATCCAGCTTGATAAATGAGGCCCAGGGTGAAAGAATATTACACTGCATTACACACTGCTTCTTTTTTTCTCTCAGGCTACACGAGAAAGGTTAATTATGTAAGTGCCTAATAACATAACAGTGTGGTATTAATCACCGACCTTAATGAGTTGAAACAAGCCTGAAGTCAGCCCTTTCACTCAGCAGCTTAGGAAAGGACTGCCAAGTCTTTGTTTGTGGAAGGTGTTCGAAAACCAGACAATAAATTCTATGCTAATTAGTAATACAAGGGCCACCAGAGGGCAGAATAATGGCTTGTTTACACACATTTGTCTGTGTACAAGCATAAAATCTTTCCCATTTAATATGTGCTGGGGCAGGAAGTGCTTAGGGCCAGCTCTACCGGGTGACGCTAACATAAATATGATGCAAATATGTTTGAAAATAAATTTGTTTACCGGAGGATAATCATTACCTACGGTCTGTGGTCATCATGGCTGTATATGAAGCAGGGAATAGAACATTTTCTGTCATTTCTGCTCTGGTTTTGTAGCTGAGCATGATGACCAGACTTGCTCTTCACCAATTTCTGTAATCGGGACAGAAACAGAGAGAATTTGATTATCAACATAAAGTTTATTATTGTCTATACCACTTTATCCTGTATACATGGTCACGGGGGGGGGGGCTGGAGCTTATCCCAGGAGGCTTGGGGCATGTGGTGGAGTCCACCCTAGCCAGGGTGACAATTTATCACAGATTCACACACTACAGGCAATTTGGGAATGGCAATTAGCCTAATCTGCATGTCTTTGGACTGTGGGAGGAAACCTACCAAGCACACGGAGATATTGCAAACTCCATGCACACAGACCCCGAGGGGGGAATCAAACCCTGGACCAAAGAGGTGCAGGCCAATAGGGCTACCCACTAAGCCACTTTAGGATATATAATTGATTGAACAATTCAGCAAAACTTTGATTTTGGGTTTTAAATGTTTTACAAGTTTTGCCTAGATATTTGAATCAAGTTATGTCTGAATCTATATTGAGATTTAAACCTAGAAGATACAGTACAACAATGTTGGTCTTCTGCTCCTCAGAAGGGTCCTGCAGTTCAAGGTCAGAACAGAGAATCACCTGATCCAGATATTTGGATTTGTTTCAGATTTGGGATGCAACCCTCCCCATTTTATCTTACCTACTGTACCAACTTGGGACTGCTGTGTTCTATAAATTCCTCCTACCTCCTGTATCAATCTTTCCTACCCAAACTTACTGTATATGGATATTCAAAAATTATATCATGTTCGACTACACAGGAGGCGACACGGTGGTGTAGTGGTTAGCAATTGTCACCTTCCATCTCCAGGGTCTGGGTTCGATTCCTGTCTCTGTGTGCATGGAGTTTGCATGTCCTCCCTCTGCTTGGTTGTTTTTCTCCGGGTACTCTGGTTTCCTCCAAAAATAAATTGCCTGTAATGTATGAATGGGTGTGTGAGTGTGTGTCCCCTTGATGGATTGGCACCCTGTCCAGGTTGTACCCTGCCTCATGCCCCGTGACCCTGAATAAAGCAGTATAGAAGATGCGTGAGATAGACTGCACTCTCCCCACCAATAAATCCATGCTTCTACTGCCATCGACTTGTGGTGGTGAGTTTTTTTTTTAATATAATTATTTTTGTGTGATTTTTTTTTTAATAGTTATTTGATTTGATTTGCATAGTTACTAGTTATTTAGTTGTGATTGAAGGAAAATGTTAAAACAGCACATCACAAAGTACTACCCGTGTGATGGAAAATACAGTTGCAGTGGTACTACCTCTTAAAACTACAGGTAGGAAAATTGATAAAGTAGGATAGTTTGATAGATTTAGCTATCTTTTTTTCTACCAGTAGAAAGTTCTGACAAGGTGGAAAAACTGATGTGAAACTCTGGGGTTTCCTGTCAGAGTCTTTAATGGAACAGGAGTAGTAATGCTCCCATTGTAACTGTGCCTAGGAGCAAACAATGATAATACCCACACTTACCCAAATTAGGTATACTACTCCCAAGTGCAATTAAATTTATGGCTAGAGAAGCAGCTAATCTATTTACTGTAAGTGTATAAGTTTATTCCCCATAAGGAAAAGAAATGTGTTTAAGCCCAAATACATTTTTATGTTTGCTGTACACACAATTGATAAGCAACAAGTTATGAAAAAAAAGCAGTTAGTAGAAATTATTAATTCAGCAATCCAATTATCCTTCCATTCTTCCATCTATACCACTCATGTGGTATAGATGGTCACATAGGTGGTCACTGTTATAGGAGCTGTTAGGCTGCTGAAAACACCAACCTGTCACAACCAAAAGGCATATACTGTACACACTCACCTACCCAATCACATCGCAGGCAACAGTGGCCAAATTACTGGGAAGCTGGAAAAATGCGATGCCAGGACGAAACCCACCAAGACTGTGGAGAACATGAAAACAGCATGCACATAGGGTAGAGTGGAGGTAAGATTTGAACCCACTGCCCTGGAGGTGTGAGGTCACAGTGCTAACCTGTCACATAATCAATTTGAAGGCAATTATTTTATTATAACTAATGAATGTAAGAAAACATGTATGTCTTATTTTCAACTTTCAATCATTTAAAAATTTCAGTGTCATTTTTCAGTGTTCGTCCATCCAGAAATTGATAAATTAGTACTCACTAAATTAAACATGGATATAGAATTTATATGGTTTAATACAAAAGCGGCGGCGCGGTGGTGTAGTGGTTAGCACTGTCGCCTTGCACCTCCAGGGTCTGGGTTCGATTCCCCGGCCAGGCTCGATTCCCGTCTCTGTGTGCATGGAGTTTGCATGTTCTCCCCGTGCTTGGTGGGTTTCCTCCGGGTACTCCGGTTTCCTCCCACAGTCCAAAGATATGCAGGTTAGGCTAATTGGCGTTCCTAAATTGCCCGTAGTGTGTGATTGAGTGTGTGAGTGTGTGTATGTGTGTGTGCTCTGCGATGGATTGGCACCCTGTCCAGGGTGTACCCCGCCTAGTGCCCGAAGTCTCCTGGGATAGGCTCCAGGTCCCCCGCGACCCTGAACACAGGATTAAGCGGTATAGAAAATGAATGAATGAATAATACAAAAGCAATACCCCTTTCACATTCTACTGTATATGAAATGTAGTTAAACTAATAGATTCCCTCCAACCCAACAGTATGTACAGTACTGTAGGTCTATGAACTGTAAATGTACCGTATTTAAGAAATGAGCCTTCACACTGGTGTGTGTGTGTGTCCGTCCAAAACATTTCACATTTTTGGGGTGAATTTTTGCACACTTCCTAATTGAAGACTGAATTTTCAGATCTGTTACACTGCACTTTTATAAAGTGTATTTTAGACTATTAAACTTCTTCAGACAGAAGCATAAATTAAACTTCTAAATCCATAATACTCCCACTTTTCTGAGGTTCAGAAGGTGAATCCTTTGGACAGTTTTTTTTTTTTTTTTTGACCTAAAGCATTCCATTATTTCATTTTAAATTTTAAGGCCACATAAATTTTTTAAACCACTTCTGATCTGAGGATCAGATATGTACCTGTCATTTAAAGCAGACAACAAGGCAGGGTGCTGTCGAGATAATGAAATTTACAGAAGGTGGGATCGATGCAACGATGACAGTCATAGTCCTCTCTCATTAATCATATTGGCACAGTTATTAAATTTCTAATGTCTGCTCAGAGAGTCATTAAGCACACACACTAACATACGCAGACTCTGGTTCTGGCTCTGGCTCCGCTATTTCTTTGTCTTAGGGGAAAGTTAAATCATTAAAAACCCCATCCGTCTTATGAAATTTAATTGCACATCCCTCTCTCATTGCCTTTCTTTATTAATCTCTCCTTCGCACTCACTTTAAAAAACAGAGTTGCATTAGTCTACTTTGCATGCAAAACATCAACTGCTTTCTCTCCCTCCCTCCCTCCCTCCCTCCCTCCCTCCCTCCCTCCCTCACACTTCCTTGATTTCTGTCCACAGCTTAAAAACAGAAGCTGCACTTGAATAAAAAAGTGCATCATACATGAAAGTTGCACTAGTTCTAGATCTGGAGTCTAAGAAGGTATCAAAAATTAGAATAAGTTTCATTGACATTTAATCATGGTCTATGCTTTTATGAGTTTGAATTCTTCTCGTAATTCTTCAGATATTCGCTCAGTCTTTCAGAAAAAGGTGTTTCTGACCTTTAAGAAATCAGCTGTAAATGCAGTTAATCCATTCCAGCCATCCAAAGTATTATCAATATTACCAATTTGGAACACTTTAATCATTTAGAAAAGACATGTAAATGAAGTAAAATATGAAATAAATAGACATCAAACCTCACTTAACTGTAATTTATGATTCCTTTTTGTGCCAGCTGCTTTAAAAATTAAACTGAAAGTGTCTCCCTTTTCTTCTTGCTACCGTCCTTGCTAACATTCTTGGGATACATGGTGCTATGTGTTCACTAAATCTTGCACATAATGCAAAAAAACCTCAACAAAAAATTAGGTAAACTTGCTTCACTTGGCTTTCCACTGTCACAAACAAGTTTTGAACATACTGTATAGAGCAACATATACGTTTGGTTCGGTTCATTTGCTCGTATCTTGAAAATGTTTCATATGCCGAGGCCAGATTTCTTAAGATGAAAATTCATGAAGCAGGGCATTCATATGCTGAGGTACCACTATATATAAGGTAATGTTGGAGATAAACAAATTAATGTATAAATCAATGAATTAATGTCATATACACTTATACTGCTCAGCTCTGACATTCCCTGGATGCCATTTTCAAGAGCGAGAATAAGTTAACAAAAATAGATAATTGCTACCATCTAACCTAGCCTTCTTTATCTGTTAGCTGTGTTTTAGCCTTTATACTGATAACTTTTGTGTTTTATTTCAGATAGAATATTAATAGACACATTATGAAGACTGTATTAACTAGCTTAAATGGAACTATAATGTGAAATTTACTGTAGATGCGGTCATATTATTTCACCAGTTTTGACGCGTAGCTTTGTCTTAAAGTTTCACTCACATGACAGAAGTCCGATCTCTTTGTCTCTTGTAGTATATTTTGTCAGCATCAAAGAATCAACACTTCATACAGTCGTCTTGAGTAAATCCACTGTGATTACAGACACCAGTTGCTGCATCTTGCAAATCTCTGACTTTTACAACAACCTATTTGCTGTATCTTGTAAATTACAGTCTTAGCTTACGTATATAACAACACTCTTGTTGTATATCTCTACTTACGGGAGCTTACGGTTACAACAACCTAGTTGTTGTATCTTACATTCCCAGCTTACTGTCAAAAGCTTGTGTTTCCGTAGCCTTCCGCATCTAAACTGAACTCTCTTTCATATGACAGTCATACAAATACATGTAATAGTAGAATGACATCACAGACCAACTTACGATTGTCAAAATGGATGCATGACTTAGAAATTTAAAGCTTATGGCTTATGTAACAAACTTAATGCTTTACTAATGAATAGAACAAGGTAGAATAAATGAAATAACAACAAGTAAAATAAAATAAACACAACAACAAATTCATAACAAGAACAATATGGCTCTTACATTTACCTTTGATAAAAGTCCAATGTTAATTAGAAATTTCTTGTTTAAATTTATTTTTACGTACTTATATTTCCTGAGTATGTGCACATCATTTTAGACATTATTCAACACATACAGTATATTAGCAATAGCTATCCTTTCATTCTCATTCTCTCATCCTTGTCCAAAAGGGGAAAACAGATATCATCCTATTTCCATGTGCATTTTCACTAGCAGAAAATGCAGAACTATCAATTAAACAGGCAGGACAGAAAAAAAAGGTTATGCCTTTATTATGATTATTATTATTATTATTATTCTGTGGTGTTAAGGTTGATTTTGCAAGCATAGTGTTCTATATAAATCAGTTTAATTTAGTTAGTATCAAATACACAGTAAGTTAAACTGTGTTAATGTATACAATAAAAAACATATTTATTAAGCCTTCACATATTGTATGATTTTGTAAGATTTTATAATTTTTTATTGGCAGATAAATAACTTGCCAAACATTTGTAAAAAAATAAAAAAAAATAAAAAAAAACTGTCACAGAGAAAAGATTCAGAGAGGTCCTCTGTCTAAACAGAAACTGGCCGGATGGCTGATAAATAACAACTGGTCATGGGGTTTGAACCTGGCACTTTCTGAAATGTAGTATAATGCCTTAGTCACTGAGCTACGCGCCCCAAAAGCCACATTCTGCACTTCAATCATGGTTGATGACATGTTAATTTTTTTTTGTTTGACAGTGTTTCTTTTCTCTCTCCATCACTATTGTTGCTCTACACATAATTCAGTCTCTCTTCCTTTTTTGTTTGTTTTCTTCAACCTTCTTTGCATTACAGCAGTCTTTCATTATTGCTTTTATTAATGTCTATGCATCTTCAGCCGCTCTATTTGGAAATGTATTATGGTGGCAGGAGTAGGCATTTCCTCTGCTTTATTATTATGTGACATTTCATACACAATATTAAGATAAAAAAAAATCTATATGTATTCATAACATATGCACTCAGGTCTAACTCTGTGCATTAAATTATCTGTAGAATCTTTATTTTTACCTTGGAAGGTAATTTATATATACATTTTCAAATAGTGCACTGTTTGATTGTTTTACAAAACACTGCTTTTAAAATTATTGGTACTTTTATAATACAGAATATATTTAGTGATGCTGGCTATGGGAAGTATAGCACCTTTGAATCTCTTCCTTTAATAGAGTTAAGAGATCCTACATGACCTGTAAACATCTGTAGATCCTAATTTAATCATACATGAGGAAGATGTTAAATTCAGACAACAGGTTTTCATGTTTTAAACAGGAGACTGTCTGAACCTCTTTTATTTATATATCCTGGTACATTATGGCACAAAATCCCTCTGAACCACAAAACCAAAAGCATCAGTGATCCAGTATTATAAATACTCACATTAATAACTATATGGCAAGTCTGTGTACACCTGACTAACACTTTAAAGTTTGATGCACACAATCTTTACCTTTGATGCATTCGTATGCTGTAGCATTACATTTACAATTACAGTTATCACATAATATATATCTCATCAGACACCTGTGCCTGAACTCACTTAAAGTAAACAGGAGATTAAATCTGAAATGGGATGTTCAATAAGCACATATGGATGTGCTGGTCAGGTGAGCACAAACTTTTAGTCATATTATGTAGATTAGTGGCTACATGATACAGCCATGAATTCAGATTACAACACAAGGAGAAAAATTAGCACACAACATAAAGGACAAGACAGTGGAAGATTGCAAAAAGCTGTGCTTTTATGAATATTTCTAACTATTTCATAAGCAAATTTCTAATTAATTTGTTGCTGTTCAGATATGGTTGGCATTCCTGGTTTCCATTCTACAGACAGTACAGCAACAGCAAGAGAATCTGTTTTTAATCAACGATAAAAAAAACAGTGGTTTTCAATATAGTAAGCTTTCTGGTTTCAAGTATAATTGCAGTCCCCTGTGTCAAATTGACCTTGGTTAATATACTCGCCTGCTATGCTATTTCCATCCTTTACTGTTTATCTCTGTAAAAAGTATGAGAACCTCTCCCTTTGTTCTGTGGTGTTCTGCGACTGCGTGTATTAATGACTTTATGCCCAGAAGAGTGAATAGACCAGATCATATTAATGAAAATGAGTGGGGAAAATTAAACAAGCACAATTTGTTCTGCACTTAATGTCTCATGCACTCATTTCTCCCTTGTCTCTTTCTCTTCTTGTTTCCTGTGCCTTTTGCACTGGGGTGTGAAATATCTGCTGTTTTTCTCTCTCTAGCTATTTGGACCTGCTGACATTTAACTGGCCTGGAGGGCCAATTCAGATTCTACTATTTACAAGGCATCATGATCACTTTACAGGGCAAATGGGAAAACGTTCTAAAGAAAACCTGTTGCCAGTAAACATGATGGAGAAAAAACAAGTTCGCTATCCAGTGAGAGTTTTGGAATTGGAGAGAGAGAATGGAAAGGCTGTGTAATCATGGCATACGTGGAATAAGACTTAGTCTAGATCACTTCATTAGGTACACCTTAACAGTAATGGGTTAGACCCCCTTTGGCCTTCAAAACCTAATTTGCCTTTACCTTACCTTAATTCTTTGTGCACAGATTCAACAAGGTGCTGAAAACATTTCTTAGAAATTTCCATAATGACATGATAGCATCGTACAGTTGCAGCAGATTTCTTGGCTGCACCTCCATGGTGCGAATCTCCTGTTCCACCACATTCCAAAGGTGCTCTTTTGGATTAAGATCTGGTGACTGTGGAGGCCATTTGAGTACAATAAACCCATTGTCATGTTCAAGAACCCAGTGTGTGTCATTTTACCTTTATGCTGTGGTCATAAAGGGATGGACATGGTCAGAAACAGTACGTGGGTAGGCTGTGGCATTTAAATGGTTTTCATACTAAGGGGACCAAAGTTTGTCATGTAAATCTCCCCCACACCACTACACCACCAGCAGCCTGAACCATTCATACAAGGCCAGGACGGATCCATGCTTTCATGTTGTTTATGCCAAATGCTGACCAGGGGTGCGTTTCCCGTACAACTATGTAGCTCTTTGCTTAACCACCATAGTACGATGCAACGTTGAAGAAACTAACTAACTAGTCACAAGTGTTTCCCAAAACCATAGTACCTGTGTCGCACTTCCATGGTTAGAACGATGTTGGTTTAATCTGTCGTTCTTCTTCTTCTTCGATACAATGGCAGAGTAGTGCCATAGGCACATATCGCCCCCTACTGTAAAGTGTGTTTATTTTTTTCTCTCTCTCTCTCTTCGGCTCGCATTCAATGCGCTTTCGCAGTGACGTAACGCAGAAGTGGTGTAATAATGGCACAAACGCAGCATTTTTAATTTTTCAATATTTCATTTGAACTAATTTTTTATTTGGTATTGATACATCAGTACAAGTAAAATAAAAAGAAATGATGGGTTTTGAAAATGCTGGGATTGTGTTGTGAACACCTGTTTGCTCAATATAATTTCCTATATAAGTCCCTTTACATACAGCCATGGTGTAATGAGAGTTGACGTGAAAAAATGACACGAAAACCACAATTTACTAAAAAAAGAGCTTGCAGTTCTTTTGGAGGAGGTGGGAAACAATCAAATCTTGCTTTTCTCCAAATTAAAAAACACAGTTACAAATTCGGACAAAAATTTTTTTTATGAAACCGCACAAAAAATTAATGCTTCTGGGAATGGGTATGAGAGAAGCCCAGAGGAAGTCAGAAACAAGTGGAGGGACTTTGCAAGTGTGACCAAACAAGCAAGTCCAGTGGTGGCCTGAAACTGAACCCCTCCAAAAGCTGCTATGTAATTGTAGTTACTGCATTCTCCACAACATTGCAGTCAAGGAAAATGTCCCGCTTTGTGATGAAGAAGAGGGGGGTCTTTCTGGTGCTGCTGAGGATGAGGAAGATTACACTTCTGGTGAGGATGATGATGATAATGATGATCCTTTGAACCCTCATCAAGGCAGAATGCATCCTGCAGGAGCAGAAGTCAGACAAATGTTAATTCTGAATATGTTTGGTTAGTTGTTTTTTCTTTTCTTTTCTTTTTTTTTCCAGTTGGGATCCTATATTTCTTGTTTAAATCAGTGTTAATAAATATTTAGTTTATTTGCCTACATGGTTTCCCCCTGCAGACGTACTTTAAATACTTTTGCAAACAAGTAGGATATATATATATATATATATATATATATATATATATATATATATATATATATATATATATATAAATTTTTTATTTTTTATTATTTATTTATTTTTTTAAATAAACCTATGAACAGTCCATATCCTACTTCTAAGAAGGGCACCGGGGTGGCTCAGTGGTAGCTGTTCCGCCTACCGTGTGGACGGATTGGGTTCGATTCACAGCCAGTTCCCAAACCCCAGTTTGTTGATTTATTTGGGTACATTCTTTGAATATATATTGAGTAATATTTTAAATAGGCTTACACTATGGTAGTGTATAAATTTTACAATTTCTTAGTGCTTAACACTTTGTGCACTGTATATGTTGAATACGTGAAACAGTACAGATAACATTCATTATAAGTGAAAACCTCTAACATACTACTACAAATATTGTTATGAGACATTTCTCTTTGGGTATGTTTAAAGATACTCACTTAAAAACTTACCTTTTCTACGCACAAACGAAACCAAGGCTGTGTTCCAACCGGCATAAATAATGCTTCCGTAGGGCACTTCGAAGGGAGAATAATTGCGATGGTACCGCTGTTATATTGTTTAAAGTGAATTTGTAATCAAAATAACCAAGAAATTAATAACCTAATATCTGAGCACCAAAACATTAAGTTTTCCAAATCGCTCAAAGTGGTTAGGAAAAATTTTAGAAACTTATAGGGCGTAGGGTCGTTAACTGTGAATAGAACACACCCACCCGCGGTAAGGAACTATGCTTCTAACCACAGGTCGAAGGCTGTAGTTCCAACCACGTAAGTTTGCGGCGCTGTTTGCGAATGTTCGTTTGAACTATGGTTTCGGGAAACACCTAGTTGTTGAACTATGTTGGTAACGATGGAACTTGCGACCATAGTTGGCTAACGATGCTTTTGGGAAACGCACCCCAGATCATCTGATTGGCGCAGCAGAATTCGAGACTCATGTTTTTTCTATCTTCTATTGTTCTTATTCTTAGCTGACAGGAAGTGGCACCCGGTGGAGTTATTGCTGTCTGGCCATTCTCCTCTGACCTCTGGTGTCAATGAGGCATTTTTGCCCAGAGAAGTGCCACTCACTGGATAATTTCTATTTCAGACCATCCTCTGGAAACCGTAGAGATGGCTGTGATTGAAAATCCCAGTAGATCAGCAGTTGCGGAAATACTCAAACCAGCCGATTTGGCACCAACAACAATGCTACATTCAAAGTCATTTAAATCACATTTCTTCCCAATTGTAATGGTTGAGATTGAACTTCAGCAGATCATATGGTCAAATGTGTTATGTTGCCATGTGAGTGGCTGCTTAGATATTTGCATTAAAAAGTAGCTAGTTGTATAACTCTAAAAATTTTAATATCGTGCAAAAGTTCATTTATTTCAGTAAAAGGTAAAACTAATATATGAGAGACTCAGTACATGCAAACCAAGATAGTTCAAGTCGTGATTTGTAACAATTGAGATGATTATTGCATACAGCTCATGAAAACCCCAAATTCACAATCTCAGAAAATTAGAATATTACATGAAATCAATAAAACAAGGATTGTACAGTACATAAAACCAGAGGTGGAAAGAGTAATAAAATTTTGTACTCAAGTAAAAGTACTGTTACTTCAGTGAAATTTTACTTAAGTACAAGTAAAGTTACCATTATAAAAATCTACTCAAGTAAAAGTAAAAAGTAGCTCATTAAAAAATGTACTCAGAGTAAAAGTTACCGAGTTACTTTTTTATTTTTTTTAACAGTGGGGGTGGGATGAGGCATTCGTAGTTCAAAAAAGATGAGCAGATATAAATCTCAAACTAGTTGTTTTTAACTGAAGGAACACCTTTGCATAATAAAGCTGTTGTCTTTGTTGTGCTTGAAAATCAAAGTGGTCACTTAAATATGGTGTTACGTCCCAGTCTAGGGCCAAACAGCAAAAGAATGGTTCAGGGTTCTATTTATAATATATATAACTGTATGGAAATGGTGGTATATGGCAGAAAGAACTAGATCCAATCATTAACTGATGAAATAATGAGTTTTGTATATGCACATACACACACACACACACCAGGAGGAAGATCAGATTCAGGGTGGACCCAGGCCAAAATAATTTAAACAAAATGGTATTTATATTTAGTAGCTAGATTACCTGCAAAAAAAAACAAAAAAAACACACACACACACAAACAAAAATACAGGTACCTTCCCGGACTCCCTAAACCAAAAACAATGAAATTATCTACAAATATATGCAAAGACCAACCAAACCAAAGGGACAAAGCAATAATCAAAGTCAATTGGAGGCAAAAAGTCAAAACCGGAATACACAACCAAATATCAAAGCGCCAAAATCACAACCTCTTTCATCTTTCCCGCGTCTCTCTCCGGTTTATACATGGTCGCGCTAGTCGATGACGTCACTCAGGGCGAAAGCAACCGTGTGGAAGGTCAGGTAGCTGCCGATGTCAGAAAACCTGGAGTGGAGTCTGGAGCGGCGCGCGACCAGGACATGATACACACACGCGAGCGCAACGGAGCATTTATACACAGCATAATATCTTTTATTATTTTATAATTTTCATTCATTTATTTTTTACTCAGTAGCGAATATGATTTAAAATGTAGCGAATTACAATACTTCAAACAAAACGTACTTAAGTAAAAGTAAAATTACAGATTTTTAAAACTACTTTAAAAAGTAGAAATACACAAAAAAGCTACTCAATTACAGTAACGCGAGTAAATGTAATTCGTTACTTTCCACCTCTGCATAAAACATATCGGACCTCTGAAAAGTATAAGTATGCACAAGTACTCAGTACTTGGTTTGAGCCCCTTTTGCAGCAGTTACAGCCTCAATGCGGTTTGGGATGGAAGCTATCAGCCTGTGGCACTGCTGAGGTGTTATGGAAGACATACAGTAGAAGATAGAAAATCACATTGTATGATTTTTAAGTAATTAATTTCCATTTTATTGCATGAACTAAGTGCAAACTGGATTCCAAAAAAGTTGGGACACTAAACAAATTGTGAATAAAAACTGAATGCAATGATGTGGAGATGGCAAATGTTAATATTTTATTCAGAATAGAACATAAATCACGGAACAAAAGTTTAAACTGAGAAAATGTATAATTTTAAGGGAAAAATATGGTGAATCAAAATGTCATGGTGTCAACAAATCCCAAAAAAGTTGAGACAAGGCCATTTTTACCACTGTGTGGCATCTCCCCTTCTTCTTACAACACTCAACAGATGACTGGGGACCGACGAGACCGGTTTCTCAAGATTAGAAATAGGAATGCTCTCCCATTCTTGTCTAATACAGGCCTCTAACTGTTCAAGGGCGCGTGCTCGCACCCCCCTCGGTTTGCCGGTCCTGGGGGCGGGGGTACTGTAACATCGCCGTCACCACAGCCCGGGAGGAGAAGGTCAAGGTCACGGGATTACTGAGCCGACACCTTGTCGCCCCCTAGTGTGTCTGCGTGTGAATGTCTCCCTGTAGTGTCATCAGCACGAAATCACCGCCACCTGTCTACCCTTGTGTGTCTCGCTATATAAGCCATGCTGAACCAATAGTCCTTTGTCTGTTCACTGTTGTGCACCTTTTCCATGTCCCCTGATCTCATGTGTGTCTGCCCTTCCCTCAGAATTGATCAGAGTCTGCAGAGCGGGTTGAAGCGTCTACTTTCGAGGATTACGTCTAGTTTTCGTCTGAAAGTGATTCAGCCAAGCGTGAGTGACTGAGACGAATCGAACCGTGTGTTTTTTGTGTTGTTTCAAGGACCGAGTTTTTTCACCCGAGCATTCCGAGAGCCCGCCTGCAGACCCAGCTCATCGAGGAGCCTTTTTTGTTTGTTTTTGCTTATCATAAATAAAGAAAGACTTTTGAAACCTGACCAACCTGCGTCTGCGTCCAACCTTACAGGGGAAGAATGACAGATGCCCGTAATCTCCGGGCCCTTAAACGACACTGCACCACAAACAGGAATGCTACTGTAAAGGAAATCACAGAATGGGCTCAGGAATACTTCTAGAAACCATTGTCAGTGAACAGAATCCACCGTGCCATCCGCCGTTGCCAGCTGAAACTCTACAGTGCAAAGAAGAAGCCATTTCTAAGCAAGATCCACAAGCACAGGCGTTTTCATTGGGCCAGGGATCATTTAAAATGGAGTGTGGCAAAATGGAAGACTGTTCTGTGGTCAGACGAGTCACGATTCAAAGTTCTTGTTGGAAATGTGGGACGCCATGTCCTCCGGACCAAAGAGGACAAGGACGACCCAAGTTGTTATCAACGCTCAGTTCAGAAGCCTGCATCTCTGATGGTATGGGGTTGCACGAGTGCGTGTGGCATGGGCAGCTTGCATGTCTGGAAAGGCACCATCAATGCAGAAAAATATATTCAGGTTCTAGAACAACATCTAGTCATCTCTTTCAGGGAAGACCCAGCATTTTTCAACAAGATAATGCCAGACCACATTCTGCATCAATCACAACATCATGGCCAGTCTGCAGTCCAGATCTTTCCCATATAGAGAACATTTGGCGCATCATAAAGAGGAAGGTGCAACAAAGAAGGCCCAAGACGATTGAACAGTTAGAGGCCTGTATTAGACAAGAATGGGAGAGCATTCCTATTTCTAAACTTGAGAAACCAGTCCTTGAGAAGCCTTGTCCCACTTTTTTGGGATTTGTTGACACCATGACATTTTGATTCACCATATTTTTCCCTTAAAATTATACATTTTCTCAGTTTAAACTTTTGTTCCGTGATTTATGTTCTATTCTGAATAAAATATTGACATTTGCCATCTCCACATCATTGCATTCAGTTTTTATTGACAATTTGTTTAGTGTCCCAACTTTTTTGGAATCCGGTTTGTAATTGATTCTGACTCTCAAAGACCAGTTAGTTTGTCTTTAAGCAGCCCTTCTATCATCCACTCATTGTCTGTATTAACTGCACCTCTTTGAACTCTTTACCTGTATAAAAGATACCTCTCCACACACTAAATCTATCAGACTCCAACTTCTCCACTACGGACAAGACCAAAGAGCAGTCAAAGGACACTAGGGACAAAATTGTAGACCTGCAGGCCGGGACGGGCTACAGGACATTAGGCAAACAGCTTGGTGAGAAGGCAACAACTGTTGTCACAATTATTCGAAAATGGAAGAAATTCAAGGTGACTGTCAATCTCCCTCGGACTGGGGCTCCATGCAAGATCTTGCCTTGTGGAGTATCACTGATCTTAGGGAAGGTGAGGGACCAGCCTAGAACTACACGGGAGGACCTGGTCAATGACCTGAAGAGAGCTGGGACTGCAGTCTCAATGGCTACCAATAGTAACACACTACACCGTCATGGATTAAAATCCCTCTGCTCAAGCCAGCATATGTCCAGGCCCATCTGAAGTTTGCCAAAGACCATCTGGATGATCCAGAGGAGGCAGGGGAGAAGGTCATGTGGTCAGATGAGACCAAAATAGAACTTTTTGGTATAAACTCCACTCGCCATGTTTGGAGGAGGAAGAAGGATGAGTACAATCCCAAGAACACCATCTCGATCATGAAGCATGGGGGTGGAAACAACATGTTTTGAAAAGGGAATAGAACAATTTTGAACAACAACTTCCTTCCCTCAGTAAGAGCATTTGAAGATGGGTCATGGCTGGATCTTCCAGCATGCCAATGACCCCAAAAATATAGCCAGGGCAATTAACGACTTGCTCCGTAAGAAGTGGCCTAGCCAGTCTCCAGACCGCAACACAATATAAAATCTATGGAGGTAGCTGAAACTCCATGTTGCTCAGTGACAGCCCCAAAACCTGAAATATCTAGAGAAGACCTGTATGGAGGAGTGGGCCTCCATCCCTGCAAAATCCCTGCTTCAGCGTGTGCAAATGTGGTCAAGAACTACAAGAATCGGTTGACCTCTGTACTGTAATTGTAAACAGTTTCAAATATTAAGTTCTATTTTTCTATTGTATCAAATACTTATTTCATGCAATAAGAAGGAAATTAATCATTTAATTCTTTGTAAGGGGATAACTTGAAAAATCGACAGTGTATCAAATACTTATTTGCCCGACTGTACATCATACTTTTTTTTAAATAATTAGAATTTCTAACTTACCGGACTTGATATGATGTGTCACACATACTTTACAGGGATCCTTAGAGTGTTAATGAATGTTAACATGGTTTTTGGAATACATTTTTGTTTGGTATATGTGTAGATGGAGCACCTCAGATTATTAATGAGTACAAAGTACAAATGAGCTGAGAGTATTACTGAGAGAGAGAATTTAATGGTACAGTACTGGCAGTTTGGTAAGAGCGCTAATAAATGTACTGTATTATTAATTGCGCTAATAATGCTGCAATGACCGAAGGGCATTAGTGAATTAGAGAATGGACATTAAGCCATAATGAAACCAGATGCTGGCCATAATATAATATCAACAAGGTTACACACATTCAAGCAAACACACACACACACACACACACACACACACACACACACACACAATTAGCCTGATCTCAAAAGGCTGGAAGAAACTAGAGAACAATGAGAAAACCTACAGTTAAACATAGAAAACTAACAAAACCCTACATGCATAACAACCATGAAAGTTTCTTTCCATGCAAGATATCTACAGTACAAAGACCTGCCCATTAAAATAACAATACACAAAAAAGAATACATTACTTATTTTTCATGATCCCAGCTCAGCCGTTGTCAAACCAGTCACTTCCAATATCAGTATATTTTTTTACTAACCAACACCAATCCATAATCAAATAGATAAAACAGATGGCAAAGGATTCAGAATCTCAGATCTATCATTCATCCACACAGCTGTCAAACATATAAAAAGAAATGAATGACTTCAGGAAATTGAATAAACCTATAAATTAACCACTCCAACAAACCGAACACATTGCCATATGGCACAACCCTGACTTCTCAAACATAATAAAGATGACAACATCATGAGTCATTAGACACAGTGCTGTTGTCTACCAAAGATGATAATTCTTAGGTTCATCAAGAGCTAGAGTCAATGGATACATGTGAACTGATAATATAATATTTAATCTATAGGATCTGGTGAAGCAGGACGATTAATGCAATGGAGCTCATAAATGAAGCTCCTTTTTATTCAGGTCAGAAGGTGTCCAAAAAGTGTCGAATGACATTTTAATAAAAGAAGGTAACTCATGGGGTATCTTGAAGCAGTCCTCCCTGGACACTGGACAAAGTTCAAAGTTTCAGACATTTATTAATATACCATGGCATCAATATCTTAGGGAGTAATGCTCAGTTTCAATCACAGTGCAACATGTTTGAATTCTGGCCTCCAGTATAGGCACTATGTCCTGGCCAAAGTAATTTGTTCACAGTGCAAGATAAGAGGGTTAAGAGGTTAAGAATCCCTTCCTTTTGGTTGCATGCAACTGTCAGATCTCTTGCAATGATATGACAGCATGCTGGATTCGCTCAGAGAGGCCAGATCCATAATCACAGGAGTTGGGGTTAGTAGACCTTTCCTCTAAGACTACTGGTTTGGTCTGATTGGTAGTGCACATGGAAAGCCTGTCAATAATATTAATAAGAGATTGGGTTAAAGTCTGTCAAAATGGGCAGCATCAGTCATCATTGTACAGGGCAGAAAAGCATACAGTCTTGGTGCTGGCTAGTCATACTGACTGTCCATCTTTTTATTTTTACCTCCTCTTTTATTTTTTCCCCCACTATACCTATAGTTTATAGGATGTCTGAGTGTACAACATATGTTTCCAGCTCTTTGTGTCACACAATCTATGTATAATGTATATAGGACAGAAGAATATTAAAGTCCATTGTATCTTAGTGTACTGTAGTGTAGGTCTTATCCAAAAAAAGTGCCCTTATCAACATAGTCCTTATATTTAGAAGAACCATGTTTTTCGCTCATTTATTTAAGGTTGGAAGATGTTTAGCTCCTATGCCCTAAAAATAAAAAAGTGAGTGGTCTAGATAAGACTAATTGTAAGATCTGGACCACCACAGCCTCGGAGAGTAAGATCCAGCTCCCTGGATTACTGAGCCGTCGCTTTGTCTCCCCCTAGTGTGTCTGCGTGTGTATGTCTCTCACTTTGTCTAATAATGAAAATCACCTGTGTATCCTTTTGTCTCCCTATTTATACCAGCCGACCCCAGAGTCCCTTGTCTGTCCACCGTTGTGCGTGAATCTGAAATATAGCTCCCCACCATAAAGTGTGTTCTACCTATTTTCCAGGATTAAAGGGTGCCGGGATTTCCAAGGACTGCACCGTAAGAGGAATCCGGTTGACGCCGAGAGAGAGAGAGACTCGCGTGTTTTGGACTATTTCTGTTGTTTTTCTCGTTTTTCGTTGGGAGTCATTTTTGAGTTGTGAACACTTTAATAAAGACCCTTTTCAGTTTAAGGCCTGCACTTGCGTCCGCCCTCTTACTTACGAACATGACAGATGGACAGACCTCTCAGGATGCAGCAGGTGTTCCCCTGCCGGAAGATGAGACCCTGATGCAGTACGTAAAAATGAAGCAGAAGGAGATCGACAGCATGGCGCGAGCAGTGAGCAATCTCGCCCACTGCGTGAAACAATTCGCCTGGCCAGACCAGCCACCCGCCGGACCGTCAATGCGCTCCACGCCGTCACCACCCTGAGCGGCTCCCCCGGAAAGATATGCAGATGATCCGGAGGGGTGCAAGTGGTTCATCATGGCCTGTGAGCTGTACCTGACGGACTTCCCCGAGATGACAGATCAAAGGATTCGGTTCATCATCCAACAGCTCACTGGACCAGCCATGGATTGGGCGGCGGCAGTCTGGAGCACAGGCGGGGAGCTCGCTCACTGTTACGACAGCTTCCTCGGGGCAATGAAGGCCGTGTTCGACCATCCGGATCAGGGGCGCTCGGGAGAACAAAGACTAATGAGGCTGCGCCAGGGGAACCTTCCCGTCGCCGACTATGCCATCAGGTTCCGAGTGATGGCTGCGGAGAGTGGCTGGTGCGAGAAGAGCCTCCTCGCCAGGTTCAGGGATGGACTCCAACCAGAGGTCCAGCTCGAGCTCGCGTGCAGGGATACCGGTCTCTCCCTGAATGAGACGATCAACCTGGCGATCCAACTGGACCAGCACCTGCGCAGCCAATGCTCCCAGCCGGGGACTAGATCAGCCCAGGCACGAACCGGCAAACAACCCCGCAGACCTCCTCCCGTCGTGCCTGAAACGAACCGGCCGGAGCCCATGGATGTGAGTACTTCCCGTCTCTCCCCCGCCGAGAGGAGAAGACGGTTGGCATCATGGTTGTGTCTATACTGTGGGGGGAATGACCACCACATCAAAAACTGCCCGTTGCGAAAAGTAACGCTGCACACACCACCTTGCACTCATCACCCTTTTTGTATAAAAGCACAGTTAAAGATGAATGATTGTGTTATGTCTGTTTTTCCCCTGATAGATTTCAGGGCGGCTACGGGCAATTTGGGAACGCCAATTAGCCTAACCTGCATATCTTTGGACTGTGGGAGGAAACCGGAGTACCCGGAGGAAACCCACCAAGCACGGGGAGAACATGCAAACTCCATGCACACAGAGACGGGAATCAAGCCTGGCCGGGGAATCGAACCCAGACCCTGGAGGTGCAAGGCGACAGTGCTAACCACTACACCACCGCGCCGCCTAGATTTGGAACATTCGCCTGTTAAATTAATTACTGTGCCCCTCCGGTTAACATTCCCCGGTCACACGGAGGAGCTAAAATTTTACATGCTACGTCGGTCGGATCATTCCGTCGTGCTAAGTCTCCCATGGCTTAGCGCCCACAACCCCAATTTCGATTGGACTAATCCCTGCATCATTTCATGGTCCCCTCGATTCTCTTCTGTAGTTCTGTACAGTTCTGTACACCGTCTACATTGACGGTCCAAACCACAACCATTGAAAGCCCGACTGCCCAAGTAACCATCAACATACCATCAGAGTATATGCGTTTTAAATATGTTTTTAGTGTTAGGGCAGCTGCACAACTTCCCCCTCACCGCCCGTGGGACTGCGCGATTGAGCTGTTGCCGGGGAAAGCACCTCCTTGCTCGCGTATTTATCCATTGTCAGTGGCAGAAACCAGGGCAATGGAGGAATACGTGAGTGAGGCACTCAAGCAGGGGCTCATCAGCAGGTCCATGTCTCCCGCCTCGGCAGGTTTTTTTTTCATAGAGAAAAAAGAGGGGGGCTTACGCCCCTGTATTGATTATAGAGGACTTAATGCAGTAACAGTGAAATATAAGCACCCACTGCCCCTGGTTCCGGCTGCTATCGACCAACTCCGAGGTGCTTCCATCTTCACCAAATTCGACCTCCGCAGCGCGTATAACCTCGTACGTGTGCGTAAAGGCGATGAATGGGAAACGGCGTTTAGCACTACATCTGGGCATTATAAATATAACGTAATGGCATATGGACTGGTAAACGCACCTGCGGTATTTCGGGGGTCATGAACGACGTGTTTCGGGATATGTTTAACCGTTTCGTCATAATATACCTGGATGATATCCTGGTATATTTGCGGTCATATTCTGAGCACGTTCTTCATGTAGCTGCCGTCCTTCGTCGTCTGCGCAAACACGGGCTCTATGTGAAGGCAGAGAAGTGCGCCTTTCACCAGAGGGAGGTGGCATTCCTCGGCTATCACATAGGGCCACTGGGGGTCGAGATGGAACCGACCAAAGTCGCGGCGGTGCAACAATGGCCGGAACCAACGTTAGTTAAGGCACTACAGAGATTCCTGGGGTTTGCCAATTTTTATAGGCGATTTATTCGGGGCTTCAGTATGGTGGCAGTGCCCCTCACTTCACTGTTAATAGGGAAACCGAAACGCCTATGCGAGTTCCCAGCGGAAGCGCGAGGCGCGTTTCAACACCTAAAAACAGCCTTTACAACCGCACCTGTCTTAAAGTTACCTGACCCGGAGAAGGGCTTTGTAGTCGAGGTCGATGCATCGGAAGTAGGCGTAGGGGCTGTACTGTCACAACGTCATGGCCATCCCGAGAAACTCCACCCCTGCGCTTTCTTCTCTAGGAAACTAACACCTGCCGAGCGAAATTATGATATCGGTAACAGAGAGCTGCTGGCAGTAAAAGCGTTGTTAGAGGAGTGGAGACACTGGCTGGAGGGAGCGAAACATTCATTCACGGTGCTCACTGATCATCGGAATTTGGAGTACCTCCAACAAGCAAAGAGATTAAACTCACATCAAGCCTGATGGGCGCTCTACTTCACGCGTTTCCAATTTCACTATTACTTATTACTTATTACTTAAGTGGTTAAGGCATTGGACTACGGTTCGGAAGATCCCAGGTTCAAACCCCACAACCACCAAGTTGCCACTGTTGGGTCCTTGAGCAAGGCCCTTAACCCTCAACTGCTCAGCTGTGTAATGAGATACAAATGTAAGTCGCTCTGGATAAGAGCGTCTGCCAAATGCCTAAATGTAAAAGCGGACGCGCTTTCCCGCTATTATCCGTCGCCGGAGCCTATTATAACTCCGGAGCCCATCCTGCCATCTTCACTCGTAGTGGCGCCGATTGCGTGGGACATCGAGATTGTGGTCCAACCCCGCGCCTAGGAACTGCCCTCCGAATCAAACCTAAGTGCTGGAGCCACTGCGCGAGTGAGTGACTGGAACCAAAGTTCTGGTGGCCAAAACTGCGGGAAACCGTGAAGAAGGTAGTTTTGTCTTGCGCAGTGTGAGCGACTACCAATAACCCACGTAGTCTTCCTGTTGGAAAATTAACTCCCCTGCCATTACCAAACAGACCGTGGTCCCACATCGCTGTGGACTTTGTCACCGATCTGCCGGTATCGAAAGGGTACACCACAATTCTAGTAGTAGTGGATAGATTTTCTAAAGGATGCAAGTTCATCCCGTTTCACTCCCTTCCGTCAGCCCTCCAGGTGGCGGAAACCCTATTCACTTTTGTGTTTCGCTGCTATGGCATACCAGAAAATATTGTTTCCGATCGTGGTCCCCAATTCATCGCCAGGGTCTGGAAAGCGTTCTTCCAGAAACTGGGGACCACTGTTAGCCTAACGTTGGGCTATCACCCCGAATCTAACGGGCAGGCAGAGCGGACTGTCCAAGAACTTGGGAGATATCTTCGGGCATACTGCAGCAGCCGACAACGCGAATGGGCAGACTGTTTAACCTGGGCGGAATACGCACAAAACTCCCTACCGGCCTAACGCCATTCCAATGTGTACTAGGTTATCAACCCCCGCTATGTCCCTGGGATGCCATGCCCACCGATGTGCCCATGGTGGACCAGTGGTTTAAAAAAGCGGACAAAGTATGGGAGGACGCACATGACAAAATCTCCCAAGCAGTGCAGCGTTTCAAGAAACACGCCGATAGGCGGCGAAGGGAAAGTTGTCCGCTCCAGGTAGGCGATCGGGTATGGCTCTCAACACGGGACCTCGACCCCAATCTCCCATGCAGAAAACTCTCCCCCAGCTTCATTGGCCCTTTCCCCATCACCGCACAAGTAAACCCAGTGTCTTTTAGATTAAAACTCCCAGCACATCTACGTACAGTATTCACCCTGTCTTCCATATCTCTCTTCTCAGGCCGGTGATCCGGGGTCCACTAGACGAAGGAGCAGCGGAACCTTCACTCACCGGGGCTGTGGAGATAGAGGGTGCCCCAGCGTTTCGAGTCCAGGAACTGCTGGACTCATGGAGGAGAGCGGGGGCTCTGCAATATCTAGTTGAGTGGGAGGGCTACGGCCTGGAGGAACGGAGCTGGGTCCCGGCACGGGACATTTTGAATCAAGAACTCATTGCAGAATTTCACGGAGCACGGCCGGATCGCCCAGCGCCCCGTCCACCGGGTTGCCCCGCCCACCAGCAAGTCCGTCACCCAGGTGAGTCCTCGCTCCCCCCGACGGCACGTAGGGGATGCCCTCGCCTTCCTCCAGAAGCCGGTTCTGGAGGGGGGGGTACTGTAACATATGGACACCACAGCCTCGGAGAGTAAGATCAAGCTCCCCGGATTACTGAGCCGTCGCTTTGTCTCCCCCTAGTGTGTCTGCGTGTGTATGTCTCTCACTTTGTCTAATAATGAAAAAGGAGGAATTCTCTCATGTTATAATAACTACCGTGTACATTCCTCCATCCGCGAACGCCGCCGCAGCGTGTGACGTCATCCACTCGGTCACCGCCAAACTCCAGACCCAACACCCAGATGCCTTTCTTCTGATCTCCGGCGATTTCAACCACGCACCCCTGACGAAGACTCTCCCCACTTTCACTCAGTATGTGGATTGCCACACCAGAGGGGATAGGACACTGGACTTGCTGTATGCTAATGTTAAAAGTGCTTACAGTGCTTCAGCCCTGCCCCCGCTGGGGAAATCAGACCACAACCTGGTTCATCTCCAGCCAATATACAAACCCCTGGTCCAGAGGCAGCCTGCTACAGTGAAGAATTTGAGGAGGTGGTCAGAAGAGGCCACTAATACCTGCAGGATTGTTTTGAGGCTACAAACTGGGAAGTTCTCTGTGAGCCACATACTGTAAAGAGGACATTGATGGTATGACAGATTGCATTACAGAGTACATAAACTTCTGTGTGGACACCTGTGTTCCTATGAGAAAGATTTGCTGTTTCCCCAACAACAAACCCTGGGTCACTAAGGACATTAAAGCCTCCTTAAATGAGAAACAAAAGGCTTTTAGGTCTGGTGATAAGGAAGCGGCGAAGAAGGCTCAAAGAATGTTGGCTGTCAAAATCAGAGAGGGGAAAGAGTCTTACCGGAAAAAAATGGAACAAAGACTGAAGGACAACAACATGAGAGAGGTGTGGAGAGGCATGAGGAGCATTACTGGCTACCAGAAGAGCTATTGAGGGCGATGCAGAACGTGCTAACGATCTCAACACCTTCTTTAACAGATTTGATGTCCCTCTGTCTCACACCACCCTAAACCTCAACTTCAGCCCTAACACATGCTCCACTGCTCCCCCATCCACCCCACAGAAAGCGGCCACTAATTCTGCTGCAATCCCAACAATCAACATCTCAGATGACCAAGTAAAATGCGGTCTGAGCAGAATCTGCCCTACAAAAGCTACAGGTCTGGACAACATTAACCCAAGACTCCTGAAATCATTTGCTCCTCAATTGTGTGGGGTCCTACGGCATCTCTTCAGCCTAAGTCTGTCTCTACAGAAAGTCCCAGCCCTGTGCAAAACATCCTGCATTGTTCCTGTCCCCAAGATTCCACGACCCTCTGCCCAGAATGATTACAGGCCTGTCGCTCTAACGTCACATATTATGAAGGTGTTTGAGAGACTTATCCTGGATACACTTCGTCCCCAGGTGAAGTCTTTTCTTGACCCTCTTCAGTTTGCCTATCAGCCACTCCTGGGAGTAGATGACGCCATCATACACCTGCTCCACCGTACGTACTCCCACCTCGACAATCCTGGGACCAGTGTGAGGATTATGTTCTTTGACTTCTCCAGTGCCTTCAACACCATACAACCAGCAGTACTGGGGGAGAAACTGAGAATCATGGAAATTGACACTCCCTTGGTCTCCTGGATAATGGACTACCTGACCTGCCGTCCCCAGTATGTTCGTCTACAAAACTGTGTGTCTGACACCGTGATCTGCAGCACTGGTGCTCCTCAGGGGACTGTTCTGTCTCCATTTCTTTTCACCCAATATACATCGGACTTTAAGTATAATTCAAGATAATGCCATCTACAGAAGTTCTCCGACGACTCTGTGGTGGTGGGATGTATTAAGGACGGTGACATCTCCGAGTACCAGTCTGTGGTGGATGACTTTGTTTTCTGGTGTGAGCGCAACCACCTTCAACTTAACATCAAGAAAATGAAGGAGCTGGTGGTCGACTTTAGGAAAGGTGGAACCCCTGTGACTCCTATATCTGTCCAAGGAGAGACAGTGGACATGGTCTCTGAGTACAAATACTGTACCTAGGAGTCCATTTGGATAATAAACTGGACTGGTCAGTTAACACAATGGCCCTCTACAAGAAAGGACAGAGCAGGTTGTACTTTCTGAGAAGGCTCAGGTCTTTCAACATCTGTAATACCATTCTTCGGATGTTTTACGAATCTGTGGTGGCGAGTGTCGTCTTCTTTGCCATGGTCTGCTGGGGATGTAACATAAAAGCGGCAGACAGAAACAGACTGGACAAGGTCATTAAAAGGGCCGGATCTGTCCTGGGTTTGTAGCTGGACTCTGTTGATGTCATGGCAAAGAGGAGGATTCTGTCCAAAATACGAACAATCGAACAATCCTTCTCACCCGCTATACGGAGTTCTCATCAACCAGAGGAGCAACTTCAGCTAGAGACTAATTATGACCAGGTGTTCTACGGAGCGCCACAGGAGATCTTTTCTCCCTACGGCCATAAAATTATATAACGCTTCTCTAGGTAACTAAATTATGTGCCAGAGCTAATTACTAATCTATTCTATTTTTACTTCTATTTATTGTTATTTTTCGTTGAATTTTACACATCTGTTTCTTTAATTTTCTTTAATTTTATCCCCCCCCTTATTGGCCTACAAAAGTGTTTCTACACAGAAGACATCACTAGACCACTGTTGCAAGTAAATCAATTCTGCAAATGATCATGTTTGTCCTATCATCATGCAGTGCATTAGACACTGTTGCTCCCATCAGATTTAAAAAAGTCAGAGATAAAACACTTGCACCATGGTACAACAGTCATACTCGCGCCCTAAAGAGAGCAACCCGTAACCTCGAGCGAAAATGGGGAAAAACTAAATTAGAAGTTTTTAGAATTGCGTATAAAGACAGTATGTGCAGCTTTATAGACAGGCTCTAAAAGCTGCTAGGACCGAGCATCTTATAGCAACTGATAGCAAGAAACCAAAACAATCCCAGGTTCTTATTTAGTACAGTGGCTCACCTAACAAAACCTACTGTAAGATGCCCGCAGAGAGTATCCCATCACAGTTTAGAAGTGAGGACTTTATGGACTTCTTTAACGAAAAAATCAATAATATCAGGAAGAAAATAATGGAGGTTCAGCCTGTACTGATCCAGTTCAGCCTATAGCTTCATATTTAGATTTTCAGTGCTTTACAGGTATAGGACAGGAAGAGCTGTATAAACTTATCACCTCGGCTAAATTAACAACGTACCTGATTTTTAAAAGAAGTGATGCTTACGGTTGGAGAGCCACTTCTAAACATTATTAATTCTTAATTATATCTAGGTCACATCCCTAAACCTTTCAAGTTAGCAGTTATTAAGCCGCTTCTTAAAAAATCTAATTTGGACGCGAATGAAATAACAAATTACAGACCGATTTCAAATCCTCCGTTCATATCAAAAATACTAGAAAAAGTAGTATCAGCTCAAATATGCACATTCTTGCAGGAGAACAACACCCTTGAAGAATTTCAGTCAGGTTTCAAGCCCCATCATAGCACAGACACTGCACTAGTTAAGATTACAAACGACTTGTTTTTAGCTTCAGACCAAGGCATGCATCTCATTGCTAGTCCTGCTCGATCTTAGTGCTGCATTCGACACTGTAGAACATAACATTCTCATAGATCGCTTACAAAATCACATAGGTATTCAGGGACAGGCATTAAAATGGTTTAGATCATACCTGTCTGATCGATACCATTTTGTAGATCTGAATGGAGAACCGTCTGGTGTAATGCCAGTGAAATATGGGGTCCTACAAGGGTCAGTTTTAGGACAATATATGTTCTCAATATACATGCTTCCCTTGGGTAACATCATTAGAAGACATGGTATTAGTTTCCATTGTTATGCTGATGATACCCAATTATATATCTCAACAAAACCAGATGAAATACATACCTAAGTTGTCTAGATTAACTTAGTGTGTCCAGGACATAAAAGATTGGATGACCAATAACTTCATTCATTCATTCATTTTCTATACCGCTTAATCCTGTGTTCAGGGTCACGGGGGACCTGGAGCCTATCCCAGGAGACTTCGGGCACTAGGCGGGGTACACCCTGGACAGGGTGCCAATCCATCGCAGGGCACACACACATACACACACTCACACACACACCCAATCACACACTACGGGCAATTTGGGAACGCCAATTAGCCTAATCTGCATATCTTTGGACTGTGGGAGGAAACCGGAGTACCTGGAGGAAACCCACCAAGCACGGGGAGAACATGCAAACTCCATGCACACAGAGACGGGAATCGAGCCTGGCCGGGGAATCAAACCCAGACCCTGGAGGTGCAAGGCAACAGTGCTAACCACTACACCACCGCGCCGCCTGACCAATAACTTTCTTTTATTAAATTCAGATAAGACAGAGATATTACTTATTGGCCCAAAAACCAGCACGCAACAGCTTCACAATTCAGCCTGCGTTTAGAAGGATGTACTGTTACTACCAGCTCAGCAGTAAAAGACCTGGGCGTAATATTAGACAGTAACTTGTCTTTTGAAAATCACATTTCAAATATCACAAAAACAGCCTTTTTCCATCTTAGAAATATTACCAAACTTAGGAGCATCTCATCCGTATCTGATGCAGAAAAGCTAGTTCATGCATTCATGACCTCCAGACTGGACTATTGTAATGCATTGCTAGGTGGTTGTCCTGCATCCTCAATAAACAAGCTTCAGTTAGTCCAAAATGCAGCCGCCAGGGTTCTCACTAGATCCAGAAAATATGATCATATAACCCCAATATTATCATCCCTGCACTGGCTACCTGTTCAGTTTAGAATAAATTACAAAATAGTATTACTTACATACAAGGCCTTAAATGGTTTAGCTCCCACATACCTAACCAGTCTTCTGATGCGCTACAATCCACCACATGCCTTAAGATCACAAAACTCTGGACTTCTGGTAGTTCCCAGAATTTCAAAATCTACAAAACGGGGTAGGACATTTTCATATTTACAGTAGCTCCAAAGCTTTGGAATAGCCTTCCAGACAGTGTTCCGGGAGCAGACATGGTTTCCCAGTTCAAAAGTAGACTCAAGACGCATCTTTTTAATCTGGCATTCACATAACTCATACCATAACCTCATAATCTGGCATACACATAACTCATCCCATAACCTCATACTCCAGTACACCTATCTCGAATGGCAACTACGCTAATTCTACCCATCTGATCTGTATTTTTTTACCCATCCCGAGGCATCGGGAGATTCTGCTAGCTTCAGTAGACAAAGGCCAACCCTGCGAGGTTCCTGAGGCATCCAGAGAAGGACCAGCTCCAGCTGGATTCAGCTTTATGATGGTTGGAGCTACACATGCTACTCCTGTGCTTCCAGTGATCCAGACCTCAACTGCCCTCTGCACCTACTGACTCGTCCCTATGCTGAACTGGTGTTTATGTCAATTTAAATAATTTCTGCCATATTGAACTTTCACCTGCACAACACACAAGATATAATTTCTATCTGTTATCACCCAGATGAGGATGGGTTCCCTGTTGAGTCTGGTTCCTCTCAAGTTTTCTTCCTAATGCCATCTCAGGGAGTTTTTCCTTGCCACTGTCGCCGTCACCCTTGGCTTGCTCATCAGAGACATTTCATTCAACATTCATTCATCTCATTATTATCTAGACACATTTTTCTCACACATACACACTTCCAATTATTTCCTTTTCTAAAAAAATGTTTTTTTCATTTTTTGTAAATTTTCTTTCATTTTTGTGAAGCTGCTTTGAGACAATGACCATTGTTAAAAGCGCTATATAAATATAATTGAATTGAATTGAATTGAAATTACTATATACAGTATGGTTCCTCTAGGGTAATGATATTGCTTCAGGTCTAGACTCAGCGATGTTATGTGGCAATAAAATTAAGTCAGCTGATGACTTGAATGTACTGAATGACCTGAGTATTGTATCAGGGGAGTTTTTGTGGTTACATACAACTGGGCACCTATTGAAATACTTCAACTGGTGTTTCTTTATTGAAATAATTTTAAAGGTCAAAATTTAAAGATTTTTTTGTAGAACATTTTTGTCTGTTTTTTTTTTTGGGTGGGGGGGATAAAAGTTATCACCCATGTAGAGTAATATTTTCTTAATATACATAACTAGTTACAGTACTAGTTAAAAGTTTGGACCCAAATTTTTATTTATTTGATATGTTTTGAAAAAAATGGGATTTAGTTATTACTGTACATAGTCATTTGTTATTTTAAGACAGAAAAGTTGCTGGAATAGTTCTTGCAAGAATGATATTGGTAAGTGCATTTGCAAACCCATTAAGCACCATGATGAAGACTCATGAAGACCATCCCAGGAAAGCAAGAAAAGGTCACTTTTCACACAAGAGTTACCAGCCTCAGAAACCACCCACTTACAGTACCTCCAAATTAGAGCCATTGTGGAGGCTTTACATACAGTAGCACAAATAGCAGGCACATCCCAATTAAAGTTAATATCACATTTATTTAAACATAACAATTAACAAAAACATAATTTTTTCTACAAATATGTTGTTTTCTTCTTTACATTAGGCACTTGTAATAAATATCACACACATATAAAAGTCCAGTAAAATTCAAACCAGCGAATTAGGCAACATCATCTTCTGGAATAATTTATTAATACCTTTTAATTAATGTTTTTCAGACTGTTTGCTTGGACTACATGCAGTACAGATTATCTTGCATTTACTGGATATAATTCCAAAGACAGGAAAGCCCATGTTGTTTGTACTCTGGAGTTTCATGTTATGGCAAAGAAACACAGGGGTGCCATATTCATTTTATATTAGTGCATACATTTATTATGATAACTATTTAGTACAGGAGTGCAAAAAAAAGCAGGATTAACACTGTTATCTCCAATTCACCACAAGACCTGGTCAGCAATATGTTCATAATGATAACGGTACAATGAAAGACAGCCCTAATCCATGTACAGTATTACTTATAATTACCATCATATCTCTCCTTGCTACTCGACTGTTTAAACCTGCTATGCCCAAGCTTCATTTCTGTGCTGCAGTTCTGGCTATCATCAAGTGCTTACAGAGATTGCCTTTCTCAAATGCTTTGCAGTCACACTGCATCCAGAATAAATCAACTGTAATTACATGAGGGCCTGATTATGTTGAGATGAGGTCCACTGGCAGTGAACATTACCATCTTCACTTATAAGATTTTTTATACCCAGTCACTCCTCCAGCATAGTTAAAGTAGCTTGCAGTGTTGAACATCTACAAGGTCATCCAGATAGATGGAAAAAATGTCTTACGATGCTTATCTGTGTGCCCAAGGCTGTGTCCAATTACAATTGTTTAACACCACTTGAGATATTGACATGCTTTTGTTAACTCACATCTCCACAAATCCTAATGATTCAGCTTGGATTAAATTTTCTTTTCTTCCCTAGGATTGGACACATTATGTCCAAATGGTTCCAAAATTTATTACCATCCTATCTCCTTGATGATTTTAAAGGGAACATAAGTCTGACAGGAATTGCCTTTAGTTTTATTGGCCCTGTCTTATTTGAACTTGCACAGGCATAAAATTAGTAGCCCTTAGATTGAATTATTAGGTTATCATATACTGTAATTAGTTGTAGCTATATGATCTAGTAGCTAGTAGTCTGGGTTCAATTCCTGCCTGGGGGGTCTGTGTGCATGCCGTTTTCCTATTGTCCTCATGCTTGGTGGGTTTCCTCTGGGTACTCTGGTTTACCTCCCACAGTCCAGGCATGCAGATTAGGCTAACTGGCATTCCCAATTAGTGTGTGTGTGCTGTGATGGATTGTCATCCCGTCCAATGTGTACCCCACCTCATGCCCTAAGTCTTCTTCAGGCCCCAGGCTCCAAATAAAGTGTTATAGACGATGAGTGAGTGAGTTCAAGGAGCGCCCTTGTGGTGTGGAAATAATAAGGTAAATATATATAATTAAGGTAACTATTATAACTAACGTCAGAAGATGTTAAGGAAGTGGTGAAAATAAAACATTCATATCTATATTAAGCAGGGGGGAAAAAGCAAAAAGATAGCAGCAAAGGAGAAGTAACAGACCCAAAGCATTAGTAAGAAATGTCTAAGTATTTTTTATTTATTTAGTAATATCATTGGAATAGAAACAGTTAGTGGTTATCTAGCCAGTTAGTATGTAAAGTAAGACATTATAGGGTAAGCCACGTTAATGTGCAAGCTTGTTACTACTAGCTCTGACAAAAGTAATGTTTTAACTGTAAGCACCGTTTAGGTGGTAAAAACATCAATCATGCGCAATACTTGCCCCAAAAGGTGCATATAAATTGTGTAACTACCACAAAGTGCCCTGAGAGAAAAACATGTAGTAAAATGTGTAATATCTGCCAGAAGCACAGGATAATAGGTGAAAATAACAAGCTGGCCTGGGAATGTTACTGAAGGAAAATTGAAATCTGTAGAAGGCCCTAAAAACAAAATGCAACAATTAAAAAGATACTGCTCCTAAGGCAGCTTGTTGTACTTTTCTTTCTTTTGCTATAGTTAAAAATAAATGTGCTGAGGAAAGTGGTTCATTAATTCATACTGAATTAGTATTATCTAGCCTTCAAATTAGCTAGCAAGTATATATCAATAAGGTCATAACAAGCAAATACAGTATGCAGCCAGCTAGCTAAACTATGCTACTTTATTTTTTTTTTTAGAAAGTATTTTAATATGTAATAATCATTTGATGCCAATTTACCTCAACCAGAAAAAAAAACTAATTTTTTTTTATAATTTCCCATCCGGGGATAAATAAAGTGTTATCTTGTCTTATCTGATTTTATCTTAAATTACACTAGAGGTAAAGTCAACTGTTGAGTATGTGGTCAACTCTCAGCCACATACTCTCATCTATCTATCTATCTATCTATCTATCTATCTAGTTTGCGCAGGTAGTTCTGTCACAGGCATGTCACAGGCATTTATGGCATGTGATACAGTATGTAGACAGCGGCATCCATGGCTAAAATGTGATTCCACCGTCGGACTAAAGGCGTTGATTGTGTGTTTGAACAGATAATTCCATCACAGGAAACTCCTGTCCTCACTTAAACTAACAGTAGGCAGCGGCATCATCAGCTTTTAATTCATACTGTGACATAAGAGTAGTCAGCAAAAATGTCCATAAAGTGGTGCAATTTACTGGATGTCAACCGCCCTAAAACAAGAAGATGAATATAGTTGCCTGCAATGCGGGCCCAAGCATCCTGCGCCATTGCCACCCAATGGGCACACGCATTTAACGCCCAGGGCCCAGACTCTGAGGCATCCTAATGGCAGTAGACTCCCAATCTGCCTGCCAATTTTCATGAGTTTTTGAGAAGGTTAAGACCCCCAAAAAGCCCCCAAATGTTGAATAGAAAAAATCCTTAAGCCCTTCACACACTATGGCAACATAGGGCTGATGTCATAGTGCTTGGGCCCTAAAGAAGAAGAACAGTAGTCAGTGTTACCATCAACTTTTACATCATTCTGTGAGCATGTCACCTGCATTGTAACAGTAGCGAAAAACGAAAGCGAAAGCGGTGAAGTCAGATCGATCTCATACTGTAGCTGCCGAAACCCTGTCTACAGGTTACCCGCATACAACAGGCAGGATTAAGGGCTGCCGAAACATTGGAGCAGTGTGAGTGGTAGCCCGCACACTCCATTGTCAGATAATTTTAGCACGCAGGCATCAGGATCTGGCCGCGAGTACCCTCTAGTATGCATACTGTATACAGTGGTGTGAAAAACTATTTGCCCCCTTCCTGATTTCTTATTCTTTTGCATGTTTGTCACACTTAAATGTTTCTGCTCATCAAAAACCATTAACTATGAGTCAAAGATAACATAATTGAACACAAAATGCAGTTTTTAAATGAAGGTTTACGTTATTAAGGGAGAAAAAAACTCCAAATCTACATGGCCCTGTGTGAAAAAGTGATTGCCCCCCTTGTTAAAAAATAACTTAACTGTGGTTTATCACACCTGAGTTCAATTTCTGTAGTCCCCCTGGCCTGATTACTGCCACACCTGTTTCAATCAAGAAATCACTTAAATAGGAGCTACCTGACACAGAGAAGTAGACCAAAAGCACCTCAAAAGCTAGACATCATGCCAAGATCCAAAGAAATTCAGGAACAAATGAGAACAAAAGTAATTGAGATCTATCAGTGTGGTAAAGGTTATAAAGCCATTTCTAAAGCTTTGGGACTCCAGCGAACCACAGTGAGAGCCATTATCCACAAATGGCAAAAACATGGAACAGTGGTGAACCTTCCCAGGAGTGGCCGGCCGACCAAAATTACCCCAAGAGCGCAGAGACAACTCATCCGAGACGCCACAAAAGACCCCAGGACAACATCTAAAGAACTACAGGCCTCACTAGCCTCAATTAAGGTCAGTGTTCACGACTCCACCATAAGAAAGAGACTGGGCAAAAACGGCCTGCATGGCAGATTTCCAAGGCACAAACCACTTTTAAGCAAAAAGAACATTAAGGCTCACCTCAATTTTGCTAAAAAACATCTCAATGATTGCCAAGACTTTTGGGAAAATACCTTGTGGACCGACGAGACAAAAGTTGAACTTTTTGGAAGGTGCGTGTCCCATTACATCTGGCGTAAAAGTAACACAGCATTTCAGAAAAAGAACATCATACCAACAGTAAAATATGGTGGTGGTAGTGTGATGGTCTGGGGTTGTTTTGCTGCTTCAGGACCTGGAAGGCTTGCTGTGATAGATGGAACCATGAATTCTACTGTCTACCAAAAAATCCTGAAGGAGAATGTCCGGCCATCTGTTCGTCAACTCAAGCTGAAGCGATCTTGGGTGCTGCAGCAGGACAATGACCCAAAACACACCAGCAAATCCACCTCTGAATGGCTGAAGAAAAACAAAATGAAGACTTTGGAGTGGCCTAGTCAAAGTCCTGACCTGAATCCTATTGAGATTTTGTGGCATGATCTTAAAAAGGCGGTTCATGCTAGAAAACCCTCAAATAAAGCTGAATTACAACAATTCTGCAAAGATGAGTGGGCCAAAATTCCTCCAGAGCGCTGTAAAAGACTCGTTGCAAGTTATCGCAAACGCTTGATTGCAGTTATTGCTGCTAAGGGTGGCCCAACCAGTTATTAGGTTCAGGGGGCAATTACTTTTTCACACAGGGCCATGTAGGTTTGGATTTTTTTTTTCTCCCTAAAAAATAAAACCCCTCATTTAAAAACTGCATTTTGTGTTTACTTGTATTATCTTTGACTAATAGTTAAATGTGTTTGATGATCAGAAACATTTTGTGTGACAAACATGCAAAAGAATAAGAAATCAGGAGGGGGCAAATAGTTTTTCACACCACTGTATGTACGAAATACACCAACACACCACGCAATGACTCACAACTTGCCTAGAGAAGAAAATAATAAGAAAGCATTGTGAAAACTCTGCTCTGTTACACACATTTCTCCCACTAGCACTTTTTTATATTGTATTGTCATCATAAAATTTAATATTTTAAATGTAGTTATTAGGGTTGTTCCGATTCCGATACTGGTATCGGAAATGCTGCCGATACCACAAAAAACGCTGGCATCGGAATCGGCGAGTACTTGAGTCCACGTACCCATCCGATACCATTTTCCTAAACATAACCTATTTATGCCCGCTAGCTTTGCTAGCTTAGCTTACTTACAGAGTGTCACGGCGTGCGCCTGTGATGGGCGTGCGTCCAAATTGATATTGCTCCTCGTTCACTAGTTAGGCGGCCTCCCCCCCCTTTAGGTATGTGAAGTAGCAGGGCCGCAGAATCAGGCAACGGCCCATGAGCTATCGGCGCTATAAAACACAGCGGGGAGTGTAGCTCGGGGTCTGACTGTTGGGAAGCTGGGTTTTGCGACGCGGTGGATTTTATGAGAGACGGTGGCACAAGAGCGGGCCGATGTGATGCGCCCCAGAGACTTTAAAAAGGGGGCGCCTTTGATCTCCGCGAGAGGAGTGCGTCAACGAGCTGCATGAGCTCCCGCGGCACCTTCACTTCCGCGTAGAGCCTGCATTCGCATCCCTGCCGCCGAAGGGGAAAAGACCGCAGAGAGCCTTTAACCCTTTATTTCCCCATTTTTCTAAATAAATTACCCTTTTTCCTGTAAGACCTCGCCTCATGTCCGTGTTTCATGGTGTCGCCCGTGCACTTAGGGTCGAACCCGTTACACAGGGCTAGTAGTATTTTACTTAAAAAAAGAAATGATATATATATTTATTATGTATGTGTGTGTGTGTATATATATATATATATATATATATATATATATATATATATATATATATATATATATATATATATATATATATATATATACACACACACACACAGTACAGATACACACCCAGGTATCGGATCGGTACTCGGTATCGGCCGATACCCTGAGCCCAAGTATCGAAATCGGTATCGGGAGGGAAAAAATGGTATCGGAACATCTCTACTAGTTATGATTCTACTGTGTATATACAGTGGTGTGAAAAACTATTTGCCCCCCTCCTGATTTCTTATTCTTTTGCATGTTTGTCACACAAAATGTTTCTGATCATCAAACACATTTAACTATTAGTCAAAGATAACACAAGTAAACACAAAATGCAGTTTTTAAATGAGGGGTTTTATTATTTAGGGAGAAAAAAATCCAAACCAACACGGCCCTGTGTGAAAAAGTAATTGCCCCCTGAACCTAATAACTGGTTGGGCCACCCTTAGCAGCAATAACTGCAATCAAGCATTTGCGATAACTTGCAACGAGTCTTTTACAGCGCTCTGGAGGAATTTGGGCCCACTCATCTTTGCAGAATTGTTGTATTTCAGCTTTATTTGAGGGTTTTCTAGCATGAACCGCCTTTTTAAGGTCATGCCACAACATCTCAATAGGATTCAGGTCAGGACTTTGACTAGGCCACTCCAAAGTCTTCATTTTGTTTTTCTTCAGCCATTCAGAGGTGGATTTGCTGGTGTGTTTTGAGTCATTGTCCTGCTGCAGCACCCAAGATCGCTTCAGCTTGAGTTGACGAACAGATGGCCGGACATTCTCCTTCAGGATTTTTTGGTAGACAGTAGAATTCGTGGTTCCATCTATCACAGCAAGCCTTCCAGGTCCTGAAGCAGCAAAACAACCCCAGATCATCACACTACCACCACCATATTTTACTGTTGGTATGATGTTCTTTTTCTGAAATGCTGTGTTACTTTTACGCCAGATGTAACGGGACACGCACCTTCCAAAAAGTTCAACTTTTGTCTCGTCGGTCCACAAGGTATTTTCCCAAAAGTCTTGGCAATCATTGAGATGTTTTTTAGCAAAATTGAGACAAGCCTTAATGTTCTTTTTGCTTAAAAGTGGTTTGCGCCTTGGAAATCTGCCATGCAGGCCGTTTTTGCCCAGTCTCTTTCTTATGGTGGAGTCGTGAACACGGACCTTAATTAAGGCAAGTGAGGCCTGCAGTTCTTTAGATGTTGTCCTGGGGTCTTTTGTGGCCTCTCGGATGAGTTGTCTCTGAGCTCTTGGGGTAATTTCGGTCGGCCGGCCACTCCTGGGAAGGTTCACCACTGTTCCATGTTTTTGCCATTTGTGGATAATGGCTCTCACTGTGGTTCGCTGGAGTACCAAAGCTTTAGAAATGGCTTTATAACCTTTACCAGACTGATAGATCTCAATTACTTTTGTTCTCATTTGTTCCTGAATTTCTTTGGATCTTGGCATGATGTTTAGATTTTGAGGTGCTTTTGGTCTACTTCTCTGTGTCAGGTAGCTCCTATTTAAGTGATTTCTTGATTGAAACAGGTGTGGCAGTAATCAGGCCTGGGGGTGACTACAGAAATTGAACTCAGGTGTGATAAACCACGGTTAAGTTATTTTTTAACAAGGGGGGCAATCACTTTTTCACACAGGGCCATGTAGATTTGGAGTTTTTTTTCTCTCTTAATAACGTAAACCTTCATTTAAAAACTGCATTTTGTGTTCAATTATGTTATCTTTGACTAATAGTTAACGATTTTTGATGAGCAGAAACATTTAAGTGTGACAAACATGCAAAAGAATAAGAAATCAGGAAGGGGGCAAATAGTTTTTCACACCACTGTATACAGTACAGTCCATAAAGTATATTTGTGCCAGTGATTACTCTGAATGTTGTTTGTCTAATTTATGTGGAAGAGAACTCTTCCAGGTTTGTTCTAGTGTTTTAAACTAAAATTCTATTTCTTGTAAATCCCCAAGTCCTAATTTAACTTAATCTATTAATAATAAGTTTATAGTATAGTTTACTTTTAGTTTCATTTTTTCCTTTATTTCATTCAAGCCTTGCATATTGCTTTTTAATTTTTCTCATGTTTATTTTCTTGAAATTATTTTTCACATTTGAATCCTTGTTAATTTAGAGGCATTTAATGCAATGGCCCATTTACTCTGACTTACTCACATTTATTCTCACTCATAAAAATTATTTCAGAAGCCTGTAGGATTAAATTAGACAACAGCTAATATCATGGTCATATAAACAGAAAGAGCTCCTTAATGATCTAAAGCAAATGTGAAATGTAGCATGGGCTTGTATTTTTGCCACTTGAACTGGTTACGCTGTGTTTATTGATGTAGTCTTTATGTATTTTTGATGACTTCTTGAGTGCATTAAAAGCACTACACCAGACTGCTGAGATCCATCAAAAATAGTCATTGCACTTTATATGTATATTTACCTCTATGGCATTTGGCAGGCACCCTTATCTAGAGTGACTTACATAAGTGCATTGAAGTTTACATCAATAAATATATCCTTACGGTGGTTCACTAGATTACTGACTAAAAGTCAAACACTGTTGGGAAAGTTTCATTTTAACCCAAATGCCCAATAAACTGATACTGTAGGTCATTAGAACTTATTTAAGTATTGCCAGTGAATCTAGTTGCACCGACTGACAAAAACTCAAAACTGTGGTGTATTTTGAAGCCAGTAATCCTTTCTTGCCTGTTTACTGACCAAAACTGAATTGTACATATTTAATGCACTTACTGAAGACAAGACTAGAGAAATTCATGAAGGGTGTTCTGGGAACGAGGCTAAAGTGGTGCTCATATGAAATAGCTTCTTTGGCTTGGGTGTGACGGTTAACCCCTAGAGGGCGCCTAACGCCCGTTTTTGGTTTTTGTTTGTAGTTTGCTTTACGTTGAGTTATAACTTCATTTCCCAGTTTGCACCTCGGTCAGGTGACGTAGAAGCTCACCTGAACCGAGGGAAGTTAATTTGTTTATGTTTGGTATAAATAGCCTGACTGAACAGCAGTCAGGCGTCTAGCATTTGTTGTATTATGATTAGTTTGTGTTTGGTGGTTAACTTTTATTTATGTTAATAAAAGACTTGAGTGAACCGTCAGCTCGCCTCCTCCGCATTCATGCCACGAAAACGCACCAGACGCAGACATCAGAGAGTGAATCGTGACAGAATGCTAGACCTAACAAGTGGCATGGCGGAGGATGCCTCCCTAGATAATTTTGGGGGGGGCGCAGATACCATCTCGCACGAGCTGGCGAACAGGCTGCGGGACAGCGAGGAGGAGTTCTACGGCTGGAATTACATCGGGCTGGTTGAGGACGAAGAGGAGATGTACCGCAGCTGGGAGTACAGCTTGCTGGAGGAGCAGGAGCACCTGCGGGAGAGCAGCGAGGAGAGAGAGAGAGACACCACAGAGCTGGGAGGGCTGCAGGCTCGCCATTCGGCGGACGCGATTCAAAGGCGATGCAGCACGGGGTCATGTGGTTCCCCGCACCGGCCGGAAGAGAAGGGCGAGGAAGCCCAAGTACGGCGGTGACGCGAGGGAAAGAAAACCCCAGGCAGAGTAGCAGCAGAGAGAGGAAGAGCTCAGGTGGTGGATTCCGGAGCGAGTGCGAGAGATGCAGGAGCAGGTAAAGGAGCTCCAGCAGATGATCCTTCACGTCCGGGATAACCGCGAAGCGGGCTCGGAGCCTTCTCCTCCCTCGCCAACGCTCAGCAGCGAGCTAGCGTGTCAGCAGCCGCTGTCCGACGCTCCCGTTCTGCCACCGCCTCCCGGCTTCGATGACAGGGAGCTAGCGTGTCAGCAGCCGCTGTCCGACGCTCCCGTTCTGCCGCCGCCTCCCGGCTTCGATGACAGCGAGCTAGCGTGTCAGCAGCAGCTGACCGACGCACCCGTTCTGCCGCCGCCTTCCGGCTTCGAGGACAGCGAGCCAGCGTGTCAGCAGCAGCTGACCGACGCACCCGTTCTGCCGCCGCCTCCCGGTTTTGAGGACGACGTTACGCCACTGTCGAGCTCTGCACAAGCTCCAACGCCGCTGTCGAGCGCAGTGCACGCCTCCAGCTCTGCAGCCGCCGAGCACGCCTCCAGCTCTGCAGCCGCCGAGCACGCCTCCAGCCCCGTCACCCAGCCTCCTGGACAGGAGGCGAAAGGTAGAACATTGGGTTGGGTGTCCGAGGCCTCCGGTGATGCTCCGGAGGAGCATTTTTTGGAGGGGGGATACTGTGACGGTTAACCCCTAGAGGGCGCCTAACGCCCGTTTTTGGTTTTTGTTTGTAGTTTGCTTTACGTTGAGTTATAACTTCATTTCCCAGTTTGCACCTCGGTCAGGTGACGTAGAAGCTCACCTGAACCGAGGGAAGTTCATTTGTTTATGTTTGGTATAAATAGCCTGACTGAACAGCAGTCAGGCGTCTAGCATTTGTTGTATTATGATTAGTTTATGTTTGGTGGTTAACTTTTATTTATGTTAATAAAAGACTTGAGTGAACCGTCAGCTCGCCTCCTCCGCATTCATGCCACAAAAACGCACCAGACGCAGACATCAGAGAGTGTATCGTGACATTGGGGTAACTTTTGTCCAAAATATTCTCTTTTACTAGAAATTCTGTGTACTCGCCCGAACTAACCATATTCTTTGTCCAAAGACATTCACTATGTGGCCACAGTAGATTAACAGTTAATAAGATATTACAGTAGTTTGCATTGTACCGCTAAAATTTATGAAATTTAGCCAGGGTATTTGGAATAAACCTGGTTTATCAAGTTTCCTCGCATGCACCTGGTTCCCTGAAATCTGATGTCTGCATATGCTGTTCAGTGTACAGTATGTTATACAGTTATACATATCTGTGAGTACATCATGCCAAATTCAAGGAGATACAATATATATTTTAACATTTCACATCAAATTTAGGTGTATATTCTGTCTCTTTGTGATTTGACCTAACAATCACTACTGGTAGTAACTGAGTAAATGACTTTGGCTGAATCAATAGTGAAGCTCTCGTCGATTACTAAAGCTTTTTATTTTCCCTTCACTTCATGCATAATTGTGGAGAAATGGGAAAAAATTATATTGGCACTCTTGTCTGGCATACTAACTTAACTCTTGGGTATGATAAGAAGACATTTTTCTAATATAAAAAAAGAAAAATGGGAAAGAAACGTGTTGATTCACATCAGACACACAAAAGAGACTATTCGGTGACTCATCCTGACATTGGCAGCCAAACAGAGACATGGGTGGATAAGAGAGACATTGAACACAAAGAGATACGGAAGACATAGCAGATGCAGTTTTGAGTAAATCCAGGCTATAAAATAGATTTTGCTATAAACGTACACTATATGGGCAAAAGTATGGGCAAACCTGACAATCACCCTATTTCTTAAACTGTCGGAAGCCGACAAAGGAATAAGTCTTTCTATGTTGTTGGCATTACAATTTCCTTTCGGTGGAGCTAAAGGGCATAATCGTGTCCACAAAGCAGGCTCCACAAAGACATGGCTTGCCAAGGTTAGAAAAAAACTTGAGTGGTCTACACAAACTCCTGACCTCAGCCCCAGTGAATACCACTGGGATAAAATATAACACCGGCGGCACTCCAGCCCTCCTCATCCAACAACAGTACCTGACCTCACTAATGCTCTTGTGGTCAAATGAGCATGGCTGAGCTTCAGAAGAGTTCTTTAACTCTCCTAAAGAAAAACTGCAACATACTGTAGCATTGCTTAAAACATTTGGTTCGTACAACACTGCATGAATCATGGCACATTATAATATGACCGAATCAATATAAATTGCATAAAAGCAAAAGAACAACCAAAGAGCATAAGGAGATTGAGATTTCCGTATGTTATTTTTCACATTTTTGCTTTGTTGTGTGAATATGATGTCAAGCTTCATGCAGCTTTCTATTCTAGCAGTTGCTGTGCACCAAGCACAATGTCACACTTTGAGGCTATTTTCGTCAATGCTGTAAATGCTGTTCCACCAGAGATACAAGACAAACAATGTATTTGACTTGTCGCTTATGTGAAAGAAGAAGAGATGTTCCACGTTGCCAATCATGAAGCACTGTTTTGTTATATCCAAAGAGGTTTTTCTTTTTTCTTTCTTTTTTTTGACAGAGCTTGCAAATGGTCCACCCAGGTCTAAGGAATAGCAGTTACTTTTGGCCTAACAACAAGGTCCTGCAAAAACACTTAGAGGGGCAGAGGCTCAAGGTGCACATAACATCAACTACAGCATAATACATTATACAGTAAAATAAACTGCCAGTTTTTAAAGTATACTGTATATTTATATTTATTGCGTGGCTAAATAAAGAAGAAGCAATAAATATAACATGTTTTCAATAATAAAAGACACAATAATAAGAAACAAAGTACCAACAAAAATCCTTTAAACTCTTTTAATTTTGCCAAGTTTTGTTGTGTTTCACACACATCTTAAAAAGGATTCAAATCCTTTTTTTGATGACCTTCATCACCCTACACCCAAAATAATCCAAAATAACAAAATAAAGACAGGTGTTTGGATTTTCTTTGTTATTCTATTTTAATAAAGAAGTATCGAATTTGCATGAGTATTCAGACCCATCACTGTCGACAGTTGTGACAGCCTCAAGTCTGCTTGGGAATGATGCTACAAACTTGGAAGGCTCTTCCAGCAGAATTATTCAAGCTCAACCAGGTAGAATGGACACAGCCATATTCTCCAGAGATGCTGTATTGGAATGAGACTCCTGACTGGCTGAGCACCAGGACTTTAATAGACTTGTTCAGATCATTGTCTTGTTGAAATGTACTGTAAACACATGGCCCCAGCTTGAGATCCTGAGCACTCTTGAAAAGCTTTTCACTGAGGATGTCTCTTTATTTTTCTGCGTATTATATAATATATAGACAAGGAATTCAAACACTAAGAGCAAAGTAAAAAGGTTTTATTATAACTCCTGCAGAAGGACTAGTCTCATCTCGTACAGCAAACGGTTGCAGCATGGAGAAAGGGGATTTCTTTTTCTCAGCTCTCCCATTTTATGTGCAAAGATCTCTGCCAACATAATTTACGTCCTGTGCATGATGTTCCCGCATTCAAACTTTCTTTATTTGACCCAGACCAAATGTCTTCACCTTATCATTCATACAGTGGCAATTATAATCAGTTTGTTTCTGTCCAATTTTCAGCCTTATCTTGCTATGTTTCAGCAGACAGGTTTAAAGAATTTATCGTCTATGTGGCATTATTAATACGAAGAACAGAATTAATACATAATTAAAATGTGATTTTTTTTCTTTTACATTACAGTACATTTTCCCTCTATCCTGACTAGGTTCCCAGTCCCAGGTACAGAAAAACATCCCACAGCATGATGCTGGAAGGTCAATGTTTGACTGTAGATATGGTATTAATAAGGTGTTAATGCGCAGTGTCTGATCTCCTGCATACATGGCATAAGTTGTTTAATTAGACCAGAGATTTAGCTTTTTGTGATCTCAGAGTCCTTTAGAGGCTTTTTTTCACAAACACCAATCATGTGCCTTTTAGTGCAGAATGATTTCTGTCTGGACACTCTACCATAGAGGTCTGATTGGTGGAGTGGTGGAGTGATGATTCTCCTTCTGGAAGGCTCTCCCACCTTCACTAGGGAACTCGGGACCTCTTTTTATAATTACCCTTGTTTTCTTGGTTAACTCTCTGATCAATGCCATCATTCCCAATTATGCAGTCTCGCTGGGTGGTCAGATCTGATAAAAGTGTTGGTTGTTCCAAATCTTTTCCATTTGAGAATGATTGAGGCTGTTGTGCATTTTGGCATTTTTAGTGCTGCAGAATTTTTTCCTCATAATCTTCCCCAGATCTGTGTGTTGACATAATCCATTCTCTCCGGTCTACAGATAATTCCCTCGAATGGATTTGTTTTCACTTTGTCATACACCACCTTCTGTGAGAGTATATAAATATAGGTCTGAGCCTTTCCTAAATATGTTTAATTAATTAAATTAGACCCAGATGAAATCGAGTCAAGTTGTAGAAGCATCTTAAGGACCTGTAATAGGCGTAGGATGCACCTTAAACTGATTTAAGTTTTTAAAAATCCTATGGAGTATAAAAAGTGTAAAAGACTGTAAACACAATAGGCTCAACATCTCCACATTGGTAATCAAAGCACAGACTAGGTCATATGGTTAGGGCTGTAGTTCAGTGCCAGGTCATGAAAAGTAAACTGACAGATTGCGACTAGGGCAGGTTGGAATTATGGGGGATTTGGGGGTCAGGACACCATTTTATGTGGTGTTAAAATTTACTCAAATGAAGAAAAAAAATCAAGTCAGTTGAAAACAATACTGTACTGTATGTCAGAAAGACATTTGTGATGCAATTAGTCCACACATGCAGCATGTGACTGAAAGTACTCTGACATAAACAATCCTGACCTGTGAAAGAGTAAAGAGCAAGAGCGAATCTCTCAGCATGGGATGACCTTGTGCAATTCTTTTATTACAGCTTTAAGGCCGGAGGAGGATCTTCGGCAGATTCAAGAGTGTCATTAAGGGCTGATCAGATGCTGGGGAAGAGTAGGAAATGTCCAGTTGATGGCAAGGCCTCAGTGCAGACATCAAAAAAGGAAACGATGAGGTGCTGACTCTGCTCAAAGGACAGATCTACTCCGAGAAATAAGGCACTGATAATTGGGCCATTGCCCAGGGGTTCATGACAAAAAACTAATATCTGTGCGAATTTGACGGAAGGAAATCTCATATTGTAGTCGATTACTTCTTAAGGGATACTGAAATGGCAAAGCGGCCCACTTTGACTAGAGAGCAGATTGTGCCAAGTGAATTACATATTTATAAGGTGAGAAATTTCTTAGGAGCTTATTACTAATAATGGAGCGCAGATCTCATCAGCCGAGCTCAAGGGATGAATGTATGGATTTATCCATACCACATTAAGCTCCCTGCAAGTCAATGGCAACACGATGAAATGGAAAAGGAAAGCTTAACCAGGGTGATGCATGCAGACATTCTACTATCCTGGGCCTGATAGAAAAAGCTTGGTTTATTTAACCTTATGCTAGGCCAACATACTGTATCTATCTAAAGCATTATCTCATTGTGGGATAGCTCACTATGGACTAGTAATGTAAAGTTGAATGAAATAATGTATTGTATGGAGATACTGTATGAGGAGCGTAACACACAACTGAACACCCCAAAATTCGGAATCTGAATATTAGTCCTATTAGCTTTGCATCTTGCCAATTTGTGTTCATATATATATATTTGATATATATAAAATATATTAAAAAAGTATTATGCAAAAAAGTATTTAGTCAGCCACCAATTGTGCAAGTTCTCCCACTTAAAAAGATGAGATAGGCCTGTAATTTTTATCATAGTATATCTTAACTATGAGAGACAAAATAAGAAAAAAAATCCAGAAAATCACATTCTAGGATTTTTTTATGCATTTATGCATTTATGCTGTAACTTCTAATTTATAGAGGCTCCTCTGCCCTCCACTCGTTACCTGTATTAATGGCAACTGTTATCAGTATAAAAGACACCTGTCCATAACCTCAAACAGTCACACTCCAAACTCCACTATGGCCAAGACCAAAGAGCTGTCAAAGAACACCATAATCAAAATTGTAGACCTGCACCAGGCTGGGAAAATCAACTGTGGCAGCAATTATTAGAAAATGGAAGACATACAATAATCTCCCTAGATCTGGGGCTCCATGCAAGATCTCACCCTGTAGGGTCAAAAAGATCACAAGAACTGTGAGCAAAACCCCCACAATCCCACACGGGGGGACGTAGTGAATGACCTGCAGACAGCTGGGACCAAAATAACAAAGGCTACCATCAGTAACACACTGCGCCGCCAGGGACTCAAATCCTGCCGTGCCAGACGTGTCCCCCTGCTTAAGCCAGTACATGTTCAGGCCCGTCTGAAGTTTGCTAGAGAGCATTTGGATGATCCAGAAGAGGATTGGGAGAGTGTCATATGGTCAGATGAAACCAGAATAGAACTTTGGAGGAAAAAGAATGCCGAGTTGCATCCAAAGAACACCATACAGTACCTACTGTGAAGCATGGGGGTGGAAGCATCATGCTTTGGGGCTGTTTTTCTGCAAAGGGACCAGGACGACTGATCCATGTGTATCGTGAGATTTGGAGTGAAAACCTCCTTCCATCAGCAAGGGCATTGAAGACGAAATGTGACTGGGTCTTTTAGCATGACAATGATCCCAAACTCACCACCCAGGAAACATTAGACTTCATTAGAAGCATTTTAAGGTTCTGGCCTATCCAGATTTCAACCCCATAGAAAATCTTTGGAGGGAGTTGAAAGTCCATGTTGCCCAGCGACAGCCACAAAACATCACTGCTCTAGAGGAGATCTGTATGGAGGAATGGGTCTAAATACCAGTAACAGTTTATGAAAATCTTGTGAAGACTTACAAAAAACGTTTGACCTCTTTCATTGCCAATAAAGTGTATATAATAAAGTTTTGAGATTAAATTTTGTTATTGACCAAATACTAATTTTGCATCGTTATTTGCATAAATTCATTAAAAATCCTACATATTGATTTTCTGGATTTTTTTTTTATTATTTTGTCTCTCATAGTTGAGTTATACCTACAGTATGATAAAAATTACAGGCCTCTCTCATCTTTTTAAGTGGACAATTGGTGGCTGACTAAATACTTTTTTTGCACCATTATTTATTTATGAATTAGTGTATATTTGCATATATACCGTATGTATAAATTTCACAATTTATTTGTATTTGCTTACATCTCAGACAGAATTTGAATTGACATATATGGTGGATGCTTATGTGCAAAATATTTTGCACAGAGAAAATTAAGTCTAAGCAACTTTTTTATGGGTGCTGCTATGGAAGCTTACAGCTGCCAGTATTTGAAATCATGACCTTCCGATCAGTAACCACTGAGTCACCACTGCGCTCATTTTCAGAACCTACTGTTAAACCCGGCACAGCTCCCAATACAAGAACAGCATCTGTCAGCGTATTTGGGTTAATAACCAACCCTGCTCGAGGCAGTAAGTTGTCAGACACAGTGTATGGCAGATTAATCCCTATGTCACCATAAACCATGAACAGCCAACTCTAATGCCCTGTGAATCAGAGCTACGGTACATTTTGAAGCGTATCTACTATATAATCAGTTATGGATCTGTCATACAAATTTATCTGCACTGCGTTTGAGTTTTTTTTTTTTTTTCTTAACAAAAGCTAAAATATCAGTATCTGATTACACATTATTACATTATTTAACCTTGGCGCTAACCCAAGTCAGAAAGTAATTTACTGCAGATCAAATCATGCTGCTTGAACAACCGTGTTGATGTATCAACAGTGTAGCACCGAGCAGAGTAAATAGTCATAGCGTGATCTTGCACTTGCTTACAGCTATTAGTCATTCATATCCTCATGTGGTGTAGACATAACAGGTCCCCCCCTCTCTCTGTAATAAGCTCTCTCCTATTTTCTACCCTGAAATGCAGATATGGCATGCGGGTCAGGATGCCATGACAACTGTTCATTTCCGTAAAACGGGAGTAGAATATAAACATGTGGATATCTGTATTATGTTTGAAACTGCTAATCATTGTACTTCGACTGCAGTCATGTCAAAATGTAACTTTTTTTATTTAGAATGTTTATTTGATGCCACCATGGCCAAGCAGGCTCCTTGTACTTCCTCTAACCGTTGCATCATTATTGTTGCATCATTCTGCTGAGAATTGACTTTGTAGAAAAAGTAAGGTGAAAAAAATAATAAACCTTGTCAACCTCCTAGACCATACAAAATAATAGCCATAATTGTATTTTATTTGTGCCACCTGTTGGTAGATGGTCTTATGCCACTTTCTAAGTATAGTAATATTTAAAATCTTTACATTTTGAAAACCAGACAAAAGTGACCAGGCAAGACGTGGACCAGTGTTATTCACTAGTATAAAGGTTTATCCACAAGTGATGATGTAATAAGGCATTGACGAATCACATATCCTCAGACATGAACCTATAAGACAGAAATAGCTGGAAAATTATTAGAGCTAATACATTTTTAGTCAGCTAGCTTAGGTTATATTACTCAAAACAACAACTGGTTGTGTTGACAGAAATGGGGAGCAATCAATAATGCACAGCACATTTTCGATTTATTCTGTTAATAAATAAATCCTTTTTTTTTCAATGTAACATGGGCTTAGTGGTTAGCACTTTCGCCTTGCACCTCCAGGATCCAGGTTCAATTCCCACCTGTGTGTGCATGGAGTTTGCATGTTCTCCCAATGCTTGGTGGGTTTCCTCCCACAGTCCAAAGACATGTAGTGTGTGAAAGAGCGTGTGTGCCCTGCAATGGATTGGCACACATCCATGTCCACATCTGCCTCATGCCAAAATCTCCTGGAAAGGCTCCAGGCCCCTCCGTGACCCTGTATATGACAAGACAGAGTGATTGAGATCTGTAAATGGATACAACCATGTCTGTCCCTTCTGATGTACCCGAGTTTGCCTTGATCTATAGAATAAAGGTGTGACTTGTAATTTATAGACACTCCATGAGTCAGTGAAAATATTGATCCCACAGACTACTATTTCTTCAAAAACCTTTTCAAGGTTGTTTATTTCATTAACTACCTTACCATATTTATAAAGACTGTAGCTTAGGCAATACTTTAGCTCTGAACGGTCATGGCAATGAAGCTACTCTGAATTCTCAGAATTCTCTGAACTACTGGCTTTAATTTTACTGTAGCTACTGTGGCTGTTTACGATCAAGACATTATATCAGTGATAGGTCAACACCCTGTAGAGTGGGAAGAAATGTCAGGAAATATATGTATTTGTCAAAAGCTGGGGAGCTTGTGGAACATAAACTATAAGGAGTGAAAAGAATGAGGTTATTAAAAAAACAAAATGATTGAGACCAGGATCCAGAAAGAATGTCATAAGAGATATGATGCAAAAGCTGGGGAGATGAGGATATCAATTGAAATAGAGTGAGAGATTATGAGTAAAGAGAGCAACCGAGACTCTGGGAAGGAGAGACTGCAGCAAGTGAGCTCCGAGTGTAGAAAATGTGTAAATTAAGAGTGGCGCCATAAATAATTTCATAGAAGTAGCAATATACTTATGGCAGAAATGTGGGGCATGGATGTTCCTGAGTACCTAGTTTAAGTGAAAAGAGGCCCAGGTGTTAAGGTGGAGATTATTAGCAGTAGCATTGGAAGTTGCTTTTGCTTTTGTTACGATATCGATATTTTCAGTCTGTGTTTATTGGCATTGTCAATGCATCTCCAAGGCAGAAAAACTGTATGTTGTACAAACCAGCAGTACTCCCTGCATGTCCCTTCAACCACCCACACACCCTCTCATCCAGCATGCAATTCTGTATATTTCACATAATGTAGTTTTCACAATTGTGGTTATTGCACATATACGGTAGCAGTTATTATATTTTTTCGACATTTATCCTATCTACCTATAGCACATGTGGCACAAATCTTTTGCACAGTATTGCAAATAGTTCTTACATTCTTACATATTGAAGTTATTGATATATCAATGGGGGGGGGGGGGGGGGGGGGCATGTGAACAGGTATCGTTGTGAATGTCCAACCTGATAGGAGGTTAATAAAGAGGTGGTGAATTGACTGACAGTACTGTAGATGCTTTCACAATGTTAGTTGGGTTCTGTGCAAATCTGGGCCTAAAACTTGCTCCTACTGATGAAATTCTAAGAAAATGTTTAGAATTATGACATTTTCTTAGAAATTTTCCTTAAATTTAGAATTAAACCTTCATTCATTCATTCATTCATTCATTCATCTTCTATACCGCTTTATCCTTCTATTCAGGGTCGCAGGGGACCTGGAGCCTATCCCAGGAGGCTTAGGGCACAAGGCGGGGTACACCCTGGACAGGGTGCCAATCCATCGCAGGGCACACACTCATACGCACATTCACACACTCATTCACACACTACGGTCAATTTGGGAACACCAATTAGCCTAACCTGCATATCTTTGGACTGTGGGAGGAAACCGGAGTACCCGGAGGAAACCCACGAAGCACGGGGAGAACATGCAAACTCCATGCACACAGAGACGGGAATCGAGCCTAGCGAATTAAACCTTAGTTAAGATTTTAAAAAATTATTCACAAAACATCTTAGCCCTAAAAGCAGCTCCTAAGGTAAAAATTGTTAAGAGTAGAGAGACAGACTTTTAAGAGGCTTAAGAGTTTCTATAGCAGAGGACAAAAGGGCAAAAAGAAGAAATACTGTATTCTCCAAACACTGAACTTAAAGCTAAAAGTAAACACTGCTCTTCTGTCCAATGATTCAATTCAATTCAATTTCATTTGTATAGCGCTTTTAACAATTGACATTGTCTCAAAGCAGCTTTACACAATCAAAAGAATTATTTAAGTTTGTATGGAATGTGAATGTGCATGAATCAAAATGGTCAGATAGTCCCTGGTGAGCAAGCCGCGGGCGACAGTGGCAAGGAAAAACTCCCTGAGATGGTAATAGGAAGAAACCTTGAGAGGAACCAGACTCAACAGGGAACCCATCCTCATTTGGGTGAAACAGATAGCAGGAAATGATCTGCATTTATACAGTGTGTTAGGTGGCAGGCAGTTCAGCTATAATAGTTGATGTTAATTGATGTTAAAATGGAGTCCAGGTAGTTATTGGAGACTCAGATAGACTTGTAGAAAGCTCCAGTCCTGAACTATCGAATTGTCAAGTCCTCAGAGAAACAGCTGCTAACCCCAGTCAAGGCCAGAACCGTCTTCTAAGTAGAGAGAATCATCCCCAGACACCAGACGCATCCCAAAGAGACACACGGGGCATCCATGCGACGAGACCTCCAACCAGAAGTGGGGCACCAGGATGGATCAGACAGGTCCAGAGGGCAGAGGGAGTCTGGATCACTGGCAGCTCAGGGATGACATGTGTAGCTAGACAGAGAGAGAGAGAGAAAGAGTGAAAGGGGGAGACAGAGGGAGAGAGGAAAGAGAAAGAGGGGGAGAAAGAGAAGAAGAGGAGAGATGGCAGTTAGGTATGGTCACAGTCACATAATGTATAATGTGAATGTATATTTACTGTAGAGTGCAAGCAGGGACTCCGGCAGGACTAACTATGACAGCACAACTAAAAGGGAGAACCAGAAGGAAACACAAACATGAGGGCTCCATGAGATGTAAAGCAAACAATCACCTCACCGTCAACAAACCTGAGTGATCAAATGAGAGTGAGGAAGACAGCATCTAAACATACCAGTTCACCATAATACTCTACGTCCATGAGTCCCCCAGATCTGCTCCTTTAAGCCTAGACTTACACTGAGACTGTGTCTGAGTCCCGAACACTATTTGGAAGACTATTCCATAATTTTGGGGCTTTGTAAGAAAAAGCTCTGCCCCCAGCTGTAGTTTTCATAATACGCGGTACTGACAAGCAGCCTGCATCCTTTGATTGAAGTAGGCGTGGCGGATCATAAGACACTAGCAGTTCGCTCAGATACTGCGGCGTGAGACCATTTAATGCTTTATATGTCAAGAGTAGTATTTTAAAATCAATGCGAAATTTCACAGGGAGCCAGTGCAGTGAAGATAGGATAGGGGTGATGTGCTCATATCTTCTGGTTTTAGTGAGGACTCTCGCTGCTGCATTCTGGACTAGCTGAAGCTTGTTTATGCACCTACTGTAACAGAACAACCAGACAGTAAGGCATTACAATAGTCCAACCTAGAAGTGATAAAAGCATGAACTAGTTTTTCTGCATCGTTTAGCGACAATATATTTCTTATCTTGGCAATATTTCTGAGGTGAAAGAATGCTATCCTGGTAATACTGTATTAGCTACATGAGCTTCAAATGAATGGCTGGAATCTATAATCACGCCGACGTCTTTTACTGTTGCACTTGATGGAACAGAAAGGCCATCTAAAGTTACGGTGTGATCTAAGATTTTACTTCTAGCTGTATGCGGTCCTATGACTAGAACTTCTGTCTTATCCGGATTAAGCAGAAGGAAGTTAATTAGCATCCAATTTCTTATGTCCTGCACACATTGATCAACTTTAGTAAGCTGGTTTTTCTCATCAGGTTTTGTTGAGACGTATAGCTGTGTGTTGTCAGCATAACAATGAAAATTAATACCATGCTTATGGATTATGTTGCCCAGAGGAAGCATGTAAAGGGAAAAAAGCAGTGGGCCTAAAACTGAACACTGCGGAACGCCAAACTCCACTAGAGAACATGCAGAATAATCACCATTTAAGTCTACATACTGATAACGATCGGTCAAATAGGATCTGAGCCAGGAGAGGGCTGTACCCTTAATTCCTACTACATTTTCTAATCTGTGAAGAAGAATAGCATGATCAATGGTGTCAAAAGCGGCACTGAGGTCAAGTAATTCAAGCATAGTTACACAACCCTGATCAGAGGCCAATAGGAGGTCATTTACTACTTTAACGAGTGCTGTTTCTGTGCTGTGATGAGGCCTAAATCCTGACTGATACAGTTCATGTATGCCATTTCTATGTAGATATGAGCATAGCTGCTCCGCTACTATCTTTTCCAGAATCTTAGAGATAATGGGGAGGTTTGATATTGGCCTGTAATTGGACAGCTGACAGGGGTCGAGGTCAGGTTTCTTAATTATTGGTTTGATAACTGCTAATTTAAAAGATTTTGGAACATAACCAATGCTGAGTGAGAAATTAATTATTCTCAACAGCGGTTCTGTTATTACTGGTACTATCTGTTTAAGAAAATGTGTCGGTATAGGGTCTAATATACAGGTTGATGAATTTGCAGAAGAGATGAGTGAAATTAGTTCATTCTCTTCAAGGGGAGTAAAGTATTCTAGGTTCCGATCTGACATGGCTAGGTTAACATCTGCAGCAGTTACATTGTTTGGTTTCAAAGCCTCAGTTTTATGCCTAATATTTACAATTTTATTATTAAAAAAGTTCATGAAGTCCTCACTATTGCATGATGTTGTTGTGGAGATTTCTGTAGTGGTCTTATTTCTGGTTAATTTGGCTATGGTATTAAATAAAATGCACAAGAGGCGCCACTCTTGCTTTCAACAAGCCCAACTTTTTGGGCTTTTTAGGGGTCTTAACATGCTCAAAACTGCCATTAGGATGCCTGAGAGTCGCGTGGCCTGGGGCCCGGGGCCCTCAGGGCCTCACATGAGATTTTGCGGAATAGCTCATACACGCTTTCAGGTATGCACACAAAACTCGGTAAACATTTAGAGCTCATTGAGCCAAACAACTTTCGAACTGCATGTCCTGGGCTCAATTCATCAGGAGGCCGTTTATTTTGGGTCGTTCGCAAAAACGCACCCGATGGATTTTGATATACTCCTCCTAGGGAATTTATACGTTGTTGTTGGTCTTTCGGCTGCTCCCGACAAGGGGTCGCCACAGCGGAATATCCAGTCCGCACTACAACTTGGCACAGGTTTTACGCCGGATGCCCTTCCTGACGCAACCCTCCCATTTTTTTTATCCGGGCTTGGGACCGGCACTGTATCCAGTGGCTGGGGTTTGGGCACTGGCTGGAATCGAACCCGGGCCTTCCTCATGGCAGGCGAAACACCTACCACTGAGCCACCAGTGCCCTCTCCTAGGGAATTTATACGATCATCACCAAACCGGGCCGGTATGATCAAAATACATTGAGGACGCAAAATTGCGGAGCGATTTTTGATATCTCAAATGGGTCAGCCGTGATAATGTCTTAAACTTACGCTGAAAATTGATTAATAACTTTCTGTGTGTCATTATATTGAGTGACATTGTATTCAGTGACACGCTCAGTGACATCACACTGAGTGACATCTTAGTGTGATGCTTACTTTCCAGCATCTGCCGCCTATTGCACACACGTACACGTAACATATGTTAACACTCACAGACGCATGCACGCATGCACACACACACACCTCTGTCACGATGCACACACAAGCACAAACACACTTATATCACAATGTTTAACACTCTCACACTCATAGATGCACACACGCATGCATATGCAAACATACTCATATATCACACATCACAAATTTTAACACTCACACACTCCCATCTCTGTCTCACATGCAAAAACACACACCCACACACACACTAACAAGTCACATTCTCAGACTCACATCACACACATACTAACACACACAGCACTAATGTTAACACACAGACACACACACAAACAAACATGCACAAACACATTTACTCGTCACACACAGACTGACACATCCATGTCTCACACACACACACCTCTCTCTCTCACTCTCACACACACTAACCCTCACACACACACTAACGCACTCAACAAATATTTGGTGCCCAAACTGACATTAGCCCTGTATATAGTGTGATGTGTGCAAATTGTTCAGTGTGACCGGGCAGCGATAAATATTCAAGGTCTTAACACACTCAAATAACACAAAGGTACATTTTCTTAGAGTTTTCCCTTAAATTTAGGAATAAATCTTAGTTAAGATAAAAATTATTCTTAGCCCTAAAAACTGCACCTATGGTAAAAAGTGTTAAGAGTAGAGAGGAGGACTCTTAAGATGCTTAAGAGTTTCTATAGAAGAGCACAAAATGGCGGAAAGAAGAAATATTCTACAAACACTAAACGTAAAGCTAAAAGTAAACACTGTTCGTCTGTAAAATTTAGTTTTCTTGTTGTTTTACTTCCTTCCATCTCTCTTGGATTGTTGACTACACACCATCTAAAAGTGCAGCTAAAATGGACTGTCCTGGAATCATGTAAATTGGTAAAAGGTCAGCCATTTTGCTTCCATCAATCTGAAATGGATTACAAGTAGAGAAGTTCCGATACCATTTTTTCCCTCCCAATACCGATTCCGATACTTGGGCTCAGGATATCGGCCGATACCTGATCTGATACCTGGGTGTGTATCTGTACTGTGTGTGTTTGTATGTGTATATATATATATATATATATACACACACTATATATATATATACATACATACATAATAAATAAATACATAAATATATATATATATATATATATATATATATATATATATAGGCGGCGCGGTGGTGTAGTGGTTAGCACTGTCGCCTTGTACCTCCAGGGTCTGTGTTCGATTCCCCGGCCAGGCTCGATTCCCGTCTCTGTGTGCATGGAGTTTGCATGTTCTCCCCGTGCTTCGTGGGTTTCCTCCGGGTACTCCGGTTTCCTCCCACAGTCCAAAGATATGCAGGTTAGGCTAATTGGCGTTCCTAAATTGCCCGTAGTGTGTGATTGGGTGTGTGAGTGTGTGTATGTGTGTGTGCCCTGTGATGGATTGGCACCCTGTCCAGGGTGTACCCCGCCTAGTGCCCGAAGTCTCCTGGGATAGGCTCCAGGTCCCCCGCGACCCTGAACACAGGATTAAGCGGTATAGAAAATGAATGAATGAATATATATATATATATATATAGTAGCGTTTTTCAACGCTTGCAGGGATCTTGGAGGACGAGTGAGCTTGGTGGCTACCCAATGTAATGACTGGGAGTAATTTATTAATCTCAGCACAACACACATACAAACAGGAAAGCACACATACCACATGCTTAAACATGGCCGAAGCCGCTAACCTAAAACCAATATCCCACCCATGGTGAACATAAAAATAATGCTGGCCCAAAGCCGGCGGTCGCCAGCCCCGCCCACGCCACACTGCCCCCACCCGAGCTGTGACCGTCCCCGGTCACCCCTAATTCTTCAGTCTCTGAGACGTGCAGGCGGTCGGCGCTGGCGCTGTGAACGCCGGAGCCCTGCTGTAGATGAAACGTGAACATTAGCCTGAGGCGGTCCGGCCTCCGCAGCAGTTGCCGTCTCACCGGCATGCGGCTGGTAGGGAGCGAGACGGTCTCGGTGAAGCACAATCATCCGCGCTCGCCCCGCCAGCCGCACCCGGTAGATGACATCCGAAAGCCGAACGATCACCGTGCAGGGTCCCACCCAGTGGGACATCAGTTTGGGTGATAGCCCTCTCTTCCTTCTCTGGGAATAAACCCATACCTGCTCTCCCGGCTCAAAGTCTCGCCCCCGGCTATGAGTGTCATAAACCCGGCGCTGCTTAACACCGGCGTCCGCCAAGTGTTTGCGCGCTAACTCGTGAACACGGAACAGTTTTTCTTTCAAAGAACAAAAATAATCCAACCCCGGTTCCGTGGGTAAGTCCGATTGTGGAGGTGGTCCAAAAACAAGGTCCACTGGAGTGCGCAGCTCGCGGCCAAACATGAGAACAGCTGGCGTTAGCTGCGATGACTCCTGTACTGCTGTGCGATATGCCCAAAGCACGAGAGGCAAATGTTCGTCCCAATCGCGTTGCCGATCGCTGGTAAGTAGGGCGAGTTGTGTGGTGAGCGTCCGATTAAAGCGCTCCACGAGGCCGTCACTTTGTGGATGAAGTGGCGTGGTGCGGGTCTTTTTCACCCAGAGGCGTTCGCACACCGCCGCAAACACTTCCGCCTCGAAGTTGCGCCCCTGATCGCTGTGTAACTGCTCTGGAGCGCCGAACCGGCTGAACACCTCATCCACTAGCACTAGCACAACGACCAGCACATAACGGTCACCCCGATCGGAAACGGGGAACGGTCCAAGGATGTCCACGCCCATACGCTCCATGGGTGCCCCCACCCAAAAGTCCTGCAGCGGTGCTCGCGAGCGCTGGGTAGGGCCCTTCTTTGCTGTGCACAAGTCGCATCTGTGGACAAAGAGTTCGCTATCAGTATGACAACCTGGTATGACAACCAGTAGAAACGGGCGCGCAACCGCCGCAAAGTTTTTGTCACACCAAAGTGTCCCGAACCCGTATGCCCGTGAACCAACCCCAACACGCACGCCCTCAAAGTCCTGGGTACCAGAAGCTGAAAACACTCGCCAGCGCCGAACGGCCGCTCCCAGCGGCGGTAGAGTAAACCTTCCCGCAACGCTAGGCGGGTAAACTGCGAGTGGAGAGCCTTTGCCTCTAGCCCCAGATGAGCGATCGCGGTATAATCCGGGCTCAGGCCTGCTTTAACCCAACCCAGTACTTGCTGCAGAACCGGATCACCCTCCTGCTCGGCTGCGAGCTGATCATTGTCCAGCTGTGGCACAGGTGAGATGACGGTGGGAGGTGCCCTAGATGAGGCAGTGACTCGGCTGCATGCCGGAACGCTCGGCTGATCACCCCCGGGGGTTCCGGAGGATTGAACGGGAGGGATGTTGTGCATCAGTGGTTCCGGGGGTTGGCCCGCATCGCAACCGCGCTCCTCGACCCGCTCGCAGTACCGACAACGCGCTTCGCTGTTGAGCACCCGGAGTGCGTCGCCTTCAAGCGAGAGTGCTACGCGGACCGCGATTTCCGCTGGGGACCAGCCCGCGAGATCGGCGGCGAGCTCTACCTCCGCAAAAAATGCGTAGGGTTGGACGGCGCCGTTATAGAAAGGAAGGCACAGCTGTAAGTCGCCTCGCCGGTTAACGGCGCACGGGGCTTGGTCTGTGGGAAGCTCCGCCCCGAGATCCAGTGCTCTGCTTTCGCCGCGCCGCCTTTTTTGTGCTGGCACCGTCCGGAAGGTGCTTCCTCTGCAGGAGTTCTGCTGCCACTCGGCGGCCCTCTTTGATCTTCTTCAGATCCTCCGCCGTTTGCTCCAACTCAGAGATCTCCATCCCACTTCTGACACCAATGTAGCGTTTTTCAACACTTGCAGGGATCTTGGAGGACGAGTGAGCTTGGTGGCTACCCAATGTAATGACTGGGAGTAATTTATTAATCTCAGCACAACACACATACACACAGGTAAGCACACATACCACATGCTTAAACATGGCCGAAGCCGCTAACCTAAAACCAATATCCCACCCATGGTGAACATAAACATAATGCTGGCCCAAAGCCGGCGGTCGCCAGCCCCGCCCACGCCACAATATATATAATTTCTTTTTTTAAGTAAAATACTACTAGCCCTGTGTAACGGGTTCGCCCTAAGTGCACGGGCGACACCATGAAACACGGACACGAGGCGAGGTCTTACAGGAAAAAGGGTCATTTATTTAGAAAAATGGGGAAGGAAAGGGTTAAAGGCTCTCTGCAGTCTCTCCCCCCCCCCCCCTTTTTTTAAGTCTCTGGGGCGCATCACATCGCCCCGCTCTTGTGCCACTGTCTCTCATAAAATCCACCGCGTCGCAAAGTCCAGTTTCCCTACAGTCAGACCCCGAGCTACACTCCCCGCTGTGTTTTATAGCGCCGATAGCTCATGGGCCGTTGCCTGATTCTGCGGCCCTGCTACTGCACATACCTAAAGGGTGGGGAGGCTGCCTAACTAGTGAGCGAGGAGCAATATCAATTTGGGCACACGCCCATCACAGGCGCATGCCGTGACACTCTGTAAGTAAGCTAAACTAGCAAAGCTAGCGGGCATAAATAGGTTATGTTTAGGAAAATGGTATCGGATCAGTACGTGGACTCAAATACTCGCCGATTCCGATGCCAGCTTTTTTTGTGGTATCGGCAGCATTTCCGATACCAGTATCGGAATCGGAGCAACCCTAATTACAAGTAATAAAATCATTATGGTAAACAAATGTAAGGACTTTAATATAGTAACTACTGTGTGGAAATTGGTTGCTTCAAAAGTAGACAAATTTTCAATATTTGGTTGTTTAATTAACTTTAAGATGTTTAGCCTATAACAGACACTTTACATTAAGTAACCTGTAGTCATGATTGTACAATCGCTTTGTGCCTAGGGTCGTAATGATGCTGGAACAGGAAAATCCACAGCATCTTATACAATCCTAAGTGAGCTTCCAGCTTTGAGCCAATAGTTTGTATGTATATAATTAGAAGCATAGCAATAAAAGTGTACTCTGTAGTGTTGGTCATATTTATAAATATTTTTTTATACCAGCCACATACACACTCTGTTCTGCTCAAATTGCAGGAAATCAATTAATGAGGAAAGATTGTGGAGTGGCAAAAATCACTGGAGTATTAGCTAAAACCGTGCTTCTCTTTTCAAAACATACCTTTTTCCCCTTCACCCAGGGCTCCAAACAAACCATTAAAGCAGCACAGTCTTCCAGACACTTTCAGTTATGAAGTGCACCTGGCAATTCTGTGTCAGTGACAGATGCACCCTCAAACATGACTCGAATCTCCTTTGTGTCATGCAAGCTTGCTTTCACATCATGCACTGCAACTCATTCCACATGCTGTACGTCCTATAGCTACATGATGTTGTTCCATTAAATATATTACCTGGATTCATCTTGCTAAATTATTTTGTCTTAAAAGGGATCATCATTGTTAATGCTCGTTCAGGTAAATTGTCGTTTTATTTGTTTAATATTATCAATGCATGGAGCAATCAGGAATACCAGAATACGTTTATAAAGGACATCGTTAAGCACAATACAATAAACAAATTGTATTATAAGTAAATGGGTCATTAAAGGTTTTTTTTTTTTTATAAAAACCTAATTTCAAATTGAAACCTGATCTACAATTAGGATTATGTTGTTTTTTTTACAATATTGATCACACCTCACTTAATGCATATTTGCTTTACATTTACTGTATGCATTTAGCAGACACCCTTATCCAGAGCACCTTAAATTTTTTATCTTATTATACATCTAAGCAGTTTTAGGGTTAAGAGACTTTAGGGTTAAGAGTCCACTGAACTACCCCTGACCCTGTTATGGATAGTTCCAAATATATATATATACATATATATATATATATATATATATATATATATATATATATATATATATATATATATATATATATACACACACAGTATATAATTTTTTTCCTGCTTCTTTCATAGAAACAATAACAGAGCAGTTAGATTTAACTACACTCTTTTTTAGTGTTACCTTTGTTTCATTATTATTTTATATTAAAACCACTTTGCTCTTGGTAACCCAATTTAGTTTTAACTGCCTGTAATAATTTTTTTAAGAACATATTTATTGCTCCACTTCCTGATGATTCTTCCTATTTGATATTACTGCTTAACCTTGCAAAGTTTTGTCGTTCTGTGATCATGCTGACTCAGAGAACACTTGAAGCTCGGGTCTTACTTCACATGATCAGTCACAGTCTAGAGCTCCAAAACCTAACACACCAGTTATAGTCATCACAAGTGTAAGTGCAAATGACGTCTTAAGCACCGTGCTGCAAAAGCCTCTACAATGTACAGTATAGGATGCTGCATGATAGTTAGAATTCCAACCTACAGTATATGTATAACATTTCACCTGATATTCTCTCATACAATATATGAGATACAATCAATCTTCAGTTATATGATGTTTACATAACTGCTATTCATAGACATCTTACATCAACACCCTTCAACACCCACAGCTCCAGTGCCTCAACATTTCACTCCTCCTGAGTTCTGATTCCATCTGCTTCTGTTTTTGATTTGTATTCATTTTCTCCACCACCTTTTATATTTGTTGGTCTTCGTCTTCCCATACTATTATTTGTATCATCTCTGTTTATTGCACACAGTATGTTCAAAAGTTAGTACCCCCTCATTTTTTGTGGTTTTTCTGTGAAAACATAATTTTAAAAAATCATCTGATCATAGTGGGTCTTAGCATTACATTTAGGCATTTGGCAGACACTCTTATCCAGAGCGACTTACATTTTTATCTCATTACACATCTGAGCAGTGGTTAAGGGCCTTGCTCAAGGGCCCAACAGTGGCAACTTGGTGGTTGTGGGGTTTGAACCTGGGATCTTCCGAACCGTAGTCCAATGCCTTAACCACTGAGCTACCCCTGGCCCCTGGCTAATACAACCTCAGATGAGCGACATATTCAATACTAACTACCCCATGATTTCAGTAGTGTGAAATAACTTAGTCATAAAGGAAATTTTATTTATATAATTTATATAAAACTTTATATTTTATAACATTGCTTCTGTTCATTGTGGTCTTCACGCATTCACATGTATGTATGCACATTTCATTTGACCAGATCATTCCAAATGCCCCTGATTCTTCAGCTATTTTGCTTTAGATTTAATGGTCTACTTAGGATCATTGTCCTGTTGTCCTGCAAGACACCTAAGCTTTAGTTGTCACACAGATGTCTTACTCTGGTATACAGTTCATGAACCGCTCAATGACTTCAAGGTGCCCAGGTCCTGTGGCTGCAAAACAAGTCCAAATCTTTACCCCCTCAGCAGAGGTGTTTCCTCTGAAATGATGTTTGGTTTTTCTCAAACATGGTGCTGAGCATTAAGGCAAAGCAAGTCCAGTTTGATCTCATCTGTCCATAACTAGTCTTGCGGTTTGTTCAGATGTAGATTTTTCAGACCTCAGTCATGCTTTCATGTTCTTTTCAAACAGAAGATGCTTTTTCTAGACAACCCTTCCAAACAAACCATACTCGTTCAGTATTCTTCTAATTATGCTGTCATGGACTTTAACATTTAACATGTTAAATAGTTAGGCCTGTAGGGTCTGAGAAGTAGCGCTTGTGTTTTTTGTAATTCTCTGAGAATTGCACAGGGGGTGAATGTGCTGATATGTCCACTCCTGGGAAGAGAGTGTCTGGAATGAGTTCCACTTGTGAATTATGAGCCAATTATGATCAGATGATTTCTATTATGTTTTTACACAAAAACACATGGAATTAAAAGAGAGGGTACGAACTTTTGAACATGATTGTAATAATATCCTTATGACCACTGACGGGTGAAGTGAACAACATTGATACACCAGCCAACTAGTGACAGGATCATGGGAACCCAAGGCCAGCCCATCCGGCCCAAATCCACAGCAAAGCCAATGAAGCACAGATAAAGTCAATGCCGGCTACAATAGAAAGCCACCATAATACCCAGTGCACCACAACCTGCCATGCATGTGGCCCAGAAGGCAAAGAGTCCAAGGTTCCTGACCTATTGGTTCCTGACCTATTGGAGATCTTTCCATGGGGAAAGAGCCACCCTGGTGGCACACGGTGAACCTAAAACTTAGGTGGTTTTAAATGCTAATGGTTTTAAGGTTATGGCTGATCTCTGTATATTAGTTCTTTTGTCCTGCATGCTTATCATGCGTTTTTTATTTTCGTTTGCTTAAAGTAATGATAATTTAAATAAAAAATAAAAAAACATTGTAGTACTTTCCATTTTCAGTTTAAACAGTTTATCCTGAAAAGGGTATGCAACATTATGTTGGGTCCTGGTGGTTGCAACTTAAATAATTTTAAGAAGGTCCACAAAAATGACAAAATTGGAAGAATGACATTATTGTCTCTCCTTAGTCTAGCCAATTATGGGCATCTGTGAGTTTGGGTATGTAAAAGGATAGATGTTCCTCTAAGTGTGTTACTCTGTTCTTTAATGCAGATGTACTACAGTAGTTGCTTGAAGTTTAATATTTGCTTCATGTCTCATATGAAGCAAATATTAATGAGGATATATATCTTTTCCTGCCAAATAAGGTCAACTTCAATAAACAGGTTTCCACTTTTCACTGGAATTTAATAAAAACTAGTTGTGGAACTCTACTGAATAGTTTAGAGGAGATGTAAGAAGATCATCTTCCACCGACTAAGCTGTGAATGATCCTCTGGACCAGCTTTCTCAGAGATAAAGCAAATGCTGTTTGTTTTCATGCCAGTCTGAGACGATGGAGAAAAAATGTATATGGCTTTTTTTTCTGTACATTATGCAGGAGTCTATTTCTTTGAAATTGCTTCCCTGAAAGAAAATGTAAAAATCACGTGAAAACAAATGCAGGTGATATTTCATTTCAGAACAGTACTAAAGAGAAACTGGCACTCGCAAAAATCCATCATCTGCAAGCTACTGCAGACTTTTCATTCCACAGTTATTACCTTGCAACAGATCCTACTAAATTTGCTTCTTGCCATGCTGAACAGGCACAAGCTATGGTACATTAAGACATTAACTGATGTATAGGAAAGAAGTAGTGAAGTCTAAAAAGAGATGAGATTATCTCTTTTTTTTACTTATAATACAATCGTCCTACATATTTAAATATCAGAAGCAGGACACAGCATGGTCCATCAAGATTACTTTGGTAGTAAAAAGCAATGTTACATAAAGAGATATTTAAGGAATGAGTTTTTTTCTGGTGGGCCCTGAGCTGGTGGAGGCTGATCTAATCCGCTGATAGCTGTTATATTAACTGACTCCAAAAGTTAGATGAGGTAAGGTGTTGCTGATGGAGAAACCTGAAGGAAAATGGAAGATTAATCACTGTTTGTGCTATTTGTGCACTCATTTCAAAACTCTTGTTTTCTACACAATCAAGATGGAGCTCAAGTGCTCCCTGCTGGCCAAAATATGCATCAATGTGGCCATTCCTATGTATAGGATATACATTTTTTCATTTTATTTTATTATTTTTTTAATGGCCGACCTTGTTAACCTATGCATCTATTAACAATTTTTTTTTAACAGACCTGTTGCCCAGCAACAAAAGAGCACATTTTACAAAAAAAAAAACATAGGATAATATGGTTAAATGTGCAAATAATCACTAACATCAAAGCGTGCTACTCTCTTCTAAATGCAGGACCAGAAAATCACATATAATATTTTATTTAAACATCAGTTTTTAAACACAACCAAATTTCATTCTTTTTTTTTTCATGGTAACCACTATTTATGAATACAGTAGATGTGCTTTGTTTGTAACAATACACTTTTTGTAGTGTTATGCCCATACATTGAGCCTTAACTACTCTTAAAATCTTTATTTAGCTTACATGTCAGAACCTACACAACTGAGATTGATTCTTGTGATTTTTACTATTTGATTGACACAGACATTTGTGAGCTGCATAAATATTCATGATGTTTAAGAAAGCAGAATCTCAGAATTAGTGTCTCGCCAGAGGGTGCTAATCCCTTTTCCTTTAAGGCAAAGCATTTTGAATCGCTAGTATTAGTGGTCCAGGCCTGCTGATTACTGGCTCCTAAGCCAGGACCAGGTGCACAGTCACTTCCTTTCATGGTAATGTCTCACTATTACTACACAAGGGAGTGCTTCTTCAGGTTGGCCCCTCTCAGCTCCACTGGGGTGAAAAATTCAATTTCCCCAATCTCAGAGTGACAGTAAGGGAACAGCATAGAGAATTTTGACGTGGTTTGACAGAGATGCAGGGAAATGGCTTTTTTGTTTCCAGAACAATTTTCAGTCATGGTGAATGGGCCAGCATAGGTTTTTGATAAATGGATTGTCTGAGTATTGAATGAAAGAACATTATCAAGTATCAATGACAAGTATCAATGATAAATATCAATTCTTTAAAAGACAGAATTAACCAAATTCCCATTGTTAAAGGAATTCCAACAGAACAGTCTTGAAATTGGGTTCAAGACTGGCAGTTTCTGCTCACACAAATAATTTTCTACTTTTTCTCTCTTATGTATGATTTGGACTATTATCTGTATATACATCAAGGAAGAAATATGCATTGATCTGATAACCTGGTCATTCAGTACATTTAGGTCATAAGCTGACTTAATTTTATTGCCACATAACATTGCTGAGTCTAGACCTAACCAACTGTAGCAACCAGAGGCATATAGATTGGCGACCATGTATCATGGGTGCATCACTTCATGCGCCATCATTTTGAAATAGAATCATCAGACGAAACATTTTTCTATTAAAACGCAGACCTTTTTTTCACAAAAATAAGAAAACTAAATAGAAGAAATGTTTAATTCAAAATAAAAATTTTATTTGTCACATACACAGTCATACACAGTACGATATGCAGTGAAATGCTTAAACAACTTCCCGTGACCTTAAGAATAAAAGATTATTAAAAATAGGAAATAAATATTGGGGGGGGGGGGGGGGTAGAAAATTAAAATAGAAAATAGGAAAAATATTACAGGGTGTAAAGTAAAAACACTATTAAGATCAATCAAAGAACTATCTAGCCTCCATAGCTGATACTTAATAGTTAATTACTCATAAATATGTTTTATACACCACGGAAGCAGTGCAGAAAGTAATTAGTTTTGTTAGAGATGCTTGAAAGGCTGACATAATTAAAAAATTTATAACATTTACATTTTTATCGAAGAATTCAGTTAATCTAAATTCTTACCTAGGGTTAGGTAATTATAAACAAATAAATGTATTATAAACAGTGACAGAAACTTCTTGTACGTTTGTTAAAATATATGTTGTCAGTTAACATATATTATTTCCAGACTATGTTGTTCTTTATATTTCAGAATACAGCACATACTGCGGTAACAACTTGTGCTTTGGGGTTTTATTATGCACTCTAGCCAAAAACTATTTAGCTATCTGGCTTTTCTCTATCTTGCTTTTTAAACAGCCTTGAAAGACAGTTTATAGCAGCTGTCCATCATTCATGCACTATTTTTATTTTTCTGGTGGATGCAGACTGGTACTTTTGGCTGAAATTGTTTCATTATGTTCCCATAGAGCTTTCCAAAAATTTTAGACACCCGACCTGCAGCCACAGAGGCTTTCTCTCTCGTCTGTTTCTCAGTTAAGTAAAGAGCCTGCCTGTGACCAGGTGCAAAACATTAAACTGAAAAGTATTCAAGGTGCTATAAAGTCTAAGTTAACACGGCTAGGGCTAGTTTCCTTCAGAACCAGTTTTAGACTTTTACCTGCCTTCAGATTGATGAGCTTCAGGTTTGATCCATCATTTTTCACCGGACGTTCAATTATCTCGAGTCACTGAACAGAGTCAAGAACTTGTGTGATGATTTGCTTCTGTGCCTCTATGGAGGTTGTGCTTCTGTTTCATAATCAAACTCAATAAGTTTAATATGAGAATTAACCTTTAAGTGGTGCTAATTTGATGCTGCAGGTTTAGCAATAACAGAATTAGGCTTATTAACATATAAAAAAAAACACCATGTTAGAGCAATGTACTTAATGTCTTTCATAGGAGAAGCGTGACATACTGTACCAGAGACCTTTTTAAGGGCACCCACATTGATGATGATTCAACTATTGATACTCTGTAAGGAATGAAAAATACTCTGTTACTATGGAAGGAAAGCACCCAGGTGTTCTGGAAATAAGGAAGAAGAGCTGAGAGATTAGTAAGAGATCGATTAAAGGTCAAAGAAAACACTTAGTGCTTCAGACATAATGATGTAAAAAATGGTCTGCTGAATCCTTCAAAGAATATGAGAAAAAAAGAAAACCAAAAATGAGACACTGAGAGCATTGCTCCTTCAAATTCTATTCATACTGCTTTTCACTTATACTGTACAGGAACATCAAATATCCCAGTTTCAGCAATGCAACCAAATTTCCCTCTCCCCCCCCCCCCCCCACCGATCTATTTTCCTTTCCTGATCATGTCATGCAGGAGGGAGAAATTGGTACATGGGTGAGGTGAATGGAGTGTTGATGAGCAAAGGATAGCACTCGCTATTCCAATCTGAATCATTATACCTCCATTGTGTTAGATGCAGCACCTGCTTATCCTCTTTCAAAAGGAAAATGAGAGGCAGGGAGGAGAAGGAAGGGGAGGATATGTCAATGAAGCACGACAAAATGTGAAAATTTAATTTAGCCCTCTGGAGTAGATGGTTCATTTGTCTTTTGTGTGAACAAGGCTTGTGGGTAAGGTCAGCTGGAAAAGAGTACAACTTCGGCTGTTGTTTACCTGCCTGAATGCCTGCAAACAACAACTGAACGTTCTGCCTTGGGCCCACATAAACACCTATACACAAATGAATTACGGATGCCATGCTAATTTTTCAAATACCACATTACTCTATTTAACAGCACACTTTGTTCCTGATGGTAAAGGGGTAGCTCAGTGGTTAAGGCATTTCACACTTCAGAAGGTACCAGGTTCAAACCCCACCAACAAGTTGCCCCTGTTGGGCCCCTGAGCAAGGCCCTTAACCCTCAACTGCTCAGATGTATAAATGAGTAAGTTGCTCTGGATAAGAGTGTCTGTCAAATGATGAATTGATGAGTGATGATAAAAGTAAGTATTTGTTTTACATGTACTTGTATAAAGATTTTAACACTCAAAACTAAATTAGGATTAAGACTAATGTAGTTTGAAAGTTGTCTTGCCTGCAAAGCCTAGTGAGGTTGGCTTGTGATGCAAGAATCAAATGTATTCACTTTACCTATGATAGATAGATAGATAGATAGATAGATAGATAGATAGATAGATCATGATCCATTCCAAATTTTTATTGTTTACCCACCCTTTCTTCTGAGATGCAGTTCCCCCCATCTCGCCACTCCTAATCATATCCACCTGTCACCTATTAGCCTCTCTGCTCTACTACCTCCATCACCACTGTTCATTCTTTGCCAGATTGTGTCTTCATGTCATGTTTGAGTTCTCCAGACTTCATTCTATTCCTGAATCTGCCTGTAAATCTGACTCCTTGTCCATAACTCTACAAATCTGTCTACCTGTTCCTCTCTGTACAGTAATAGTCATATCAAGTCAGATTTGGAATCTGCTACTGCTCTGTCTGCACTGTAATAAGTCACTGATATCTGACTTTTTGGACTGATTACTGAAATTGGATTATGTCTCAGATATAGCTGTTTACTCGATCTCTGATCATTGTTTGCCCTGTGGATTTGGATATATATCTTTTCCTGCCACACCTTTATTCAGCCCTAGCACCAGATCATTCTGAAATGCTCTTGCCTTCCTACAACATAATCAATTTTCCCCATCCTCATCTGTTTACACCACCTAGGGCTTCAGCCTCAAACCTCTTCTCCAGCAACTTCAGCTACTCACTTGCTTAAACATACAGTACATGCAACATCTTATTATACCATATACCAAATTGTTGTTGTCCTTTCAGATGCTCTCATTTGGGGTCACCACAGCAAGCGATCCAATCTGTACATTCATCTTGGCATAGGATAATGCTGGATGCCCTTGCTGATGCAATCCACTATCTTTATCCAGGCTTGGGACCAGGGCTAGGATGCTTTACAATGTTGGGTTTTGGCATTGGTTGGAATCAAACCTTTTGCTCCTTCATAAACCACCAATGAGCCACCAATGCCGATATACCATTTTACAATAAACATGAAATTTTTTTACCTGTGCTTTCATATGGGTGCACTTGCTAAATGGTTAGCGATACAGTAGATTAAAATAGTACATACTGTATATTAGAATACCCGGGGCGGTGACTAGAACCTGGTTCATGTTGTCTCCTTGCAGTAGTGTTGCACTTCCATTCATTCGTCTCCATATTTCAGTCAAATTTATGTGCACCTAGAGCCTTATTTAAGCTATTAAACATGAATGGACACAATGGAAAACATATTTCAGGTATAAACCTTAATTCAAAAACATCACAGTAGAATCAGTATCTTTTATAGTCACTGTTTGCTTTCAGTGGTATGAATTTATTTTTAAATACAGTTAGCACTTCAAAACACATGAAGTTCATTACTGATTGACTCTGTTGGCATCGACAAGTAAAAAATCACTGAAATAAAACACAAAGCTTTTATGAGCGAATGCTGGTCATTATGGAAGCTAACCAGTTGGAAAACTCATACTGACTTTTCTTCTCCACTTCTCTTCTCACGGTGCCAAAATTCTTCAATTCTGTCAGAATCATGGAAGGAAAAAATAACATCAATGTGCTATTATGAAATACAAGACTGAGGGGTACCAGAGAAGCAAGTGAGAAATAAAGCTTTATATTGTAATAAAACAGTACTTTCAATGTCTATCCTTCCTGTTCTCTGCAAATACAATGTCAGCTGATTTAGGGGTCAGCTGGAAAATAACAAATGCTGAAAATAGACAACAGATTGAGTTATTTTTTTTATTTCTTTTTTTATACACTCACCAGCTACATTAATAGGACGATCTGCTCGTTTATTCAATTATCCAAACAGCCAATCATGCATATAACACAATGCATAAAATCATGGAGGTACAGCTTTGTTCACATCAATCATGAGAATGAGCAAAAAATGTCATCTCCGTCACTTTGATTACATCATGGCTGTTGGTGCCAGACAAGGCTCATTTATGAAACTGCGGACCTCCTGAGATTTTCATACACAAGAGTCTCGAGGGTAAATATAGTATGTTATAAAGAATTCAAAATCATCCAGTCTGAGGCAGTTCTGTAGATAGAAATGTCTTGTTGATGAGAAAGATGAATGAGCAGTAATTCAATATAGTCACTCTTCACAGTAGTGAAAAGAAAAGGAACTCAAAACAGAGTACATGTTTAAGCTTGGGTGGATATCCTACTACATGAAATATCACAACGGGTTCCATTTGTGCCAGGCAAAGCAAGGAACCTGACACACAATCTCATTGAAACTAGACATTTGGAGATTGGTAAAATACCATGTTTTTTTTTCATAATACTATCTGTAATAATAGGCTCTGCTATTTATAATGGTTTTGTCTCCATCAGCTGGGACATTACAATTAATAAAAAGGGGAAATCTAATTATTTCTATTATTATGGAGAATATTGTAGAATCTCCTAAAGTGAAATCTCCATAGAGGTAGAAGTCATGGCTATAATGTGACATGTATATAGTATATATGCATATTTTGGCAAATTATACCCTCCATCACTTGTTTTGGACCTCATGTTAAGAGTTCGAGTGAACAGCTACCAAACGCATTCAAAACCACCTCTAGGCCTGTTTGATTGGTCATGGATTAATGAGGGAAAAGACTACACATGACCATGCAACTACTATTTGTTCCCTTAGCTAACCCCTCTTCCTCCCCCACAAAAAAAAATGCCACACTTCTGTCAACCTCTTTGAATTTAAGCTAGAATTCTTGATTTTACTCTCAGCTTGACTGTATTATTTAAATTTTACTGTGATGGTGAACAGAGGACAAATGACAAAAAACATATATGTTTCAAAATGTATAGAACTGACTGTGTACAGTACCAGTCAAAAGTTTGGATTTGTTTTCTACATTCAAGAACTACACTGGATTTTTTCCGAAACTATGAAATAACACATATAGCATTACTGTAGGTAATTATGTAACAACAACAACAGTCAGTTGCAAGTTAAAGACAAGAAGGTCTGGAACAGTTCTTGCAAGAACAGTATTGTCAAGTGCATTTGCAAAAACCCATGATGAAACTCTCATGCAGACCATCACGGCACTGTAAAAACTCCAACTAGATGTATGTTGAATTAATTAATAGTGTATTGTTGGCACCAACTTCTTACATGTTGAGACAACGGGTAACACTGTGTTCTTGAAAACTTTGATTTTATAAGCCCACCATACTGTTATCTATGTCCTTAACCAGAGCTCTGCTATGGAGGATTGGGTCAAAGGGGTGACAGGTGGCCTTTTGGAGCTACAGGAGGAACAAGAACACGCTGGTGGCTATGCAACAGCTTTAGGAGTGATGTTTGGTCAGGTCTGTGCTCATGTACACTGAATTCCAAAAGGACTGGACGTAAACCTATTATCAAGTCATTCAAACGGTTTCTATTGGACTTGGAGAGACACAGATTCACATGATGAGAAACAAAGTCTTGTTCCCATAGATATTTTTTGTGTGTCTGACACATTGGGGTAAAATGTTCATTTTTGCTAGTTTTTAAAAATGGTTATGATATTGTAATATAAAAGAAACAGTAAGAGAGTGATAAGCATCTGGTGTTACCCAGGTATGTTATTGACCTTAAAACAAAATAGAACCTGTATTCTCCTGTTTCATGCAGATCAATGTTTTAACTTTGAGTAGTTTTGTAAGAAAGTAATTTTAGTGTTTTAATTGTTGGGGTATTGTAAAGCTATCAATTGAACCAACTACATCTATGGGCTACAATGAGAGACAACATACCTTTTTGAGTAGATGAAAAGTTGGACTAAGTCAAGACTAGAGAAATATAATTAATTAAAATATTTGAAATACAAGTTGAGTCAACTTAAGCCTTAGAACTGTGTACACATTGTGTCAACTGAACAGCAATGTGAAATATTTTGTTTGGCCAGCAAATTTCTCTAAAAGTTGAGTAAACTTAAAAAATTTAATCTGTGCAATGTGTTACTAAATGGTTCAAATGAGATATTTTTAAAATGTAGAAAAAATAATCAGGAAAGCCTATGAATTTAGAAGGAGTGTTTAAACTTTTGATGATAAGTGTTAGGTATGTAATGTTTTGTGCGTCTGAAATCATATAAATATAGTTCCATGAAATTTTTTTTACCCCTTATTAATTTCATTTATTTATTGCATATTTGTCCCACTTAAATGATTCAGATCATCAAACAAATTTTTATTTTACACACAAAAATAACCCGAGTGAATACAAAATCCTATTTTTTAATGATGAGATTTTACATGAGATTTTAGAAAATAAATTTTGTAATGAATATTACATTTATTAAGGGAAAATGTCTTTCCAAACCAAAACTACTGATTTGAAAATGGATCACACCCTCCTATAAATGACTGACTTGTAAACTCAATCAGGTACTCGCCTTATCAATGGCACGCAAAACTTTGCACATCTACTGTACTTTGCCCGCTCTTTGCATAACTGCTCAAGTTTAGTTAAATGATGGTTGACCACTTGTGGACTGCAGTCTTCGATTCATTCCACAGATTTTCAGTGTGGTTTAAGTCTGGGTTCTGATTAGGCCATACAACATTCATCTTTTTCTCCATCACCCACTCTGTGGTTAGTTTTGCTGTGTGCATTGGGGCATTGGCATGTTGAAAGGTAAACCTTCTTCCCATTGACAACTTTCTGGAAGTGGGTTGAAGAGGGTAATTTTCCTCAAGAATTTTATGGTATTTTGCCCCATCCATTCTGTGCTTTAGTCCCTGCTGCAGAAAAACACCCCCGTAACAGGACACTACCACCTCCGTTTATGTTTGGAACTGTGTGTAGCAGTTCAAGTGCTCAAACAGAAAGTCTCTCAATGTAGCCAACACACACATGCAGATGCACAATCAGTCCTTCAGGGCTACTGTCAGGCCGAGTTGAGCAGGAAAGAAGGCGAGTGAGCTGAGGAGGCGGTGGAGTGCTGATCCTCACGTTCTGTTGGCGGTTTTCTCCTTGAGTTTCTTTCCTGGAATTTTCTGAGCCTGCAGCAAAAGGAAACAGCCATGAGACACTTGACTGAAAAGACCTACAGTACTCTCTGGACTTGGCCTCCATGGCCCTTTTATAGGCCTCAGATGAGAGTGAGAAGGCAGCCTGTAAGTCCAAGCATGGTGAGTTACAGTAGGGCGTCCCACCCCTTCCGTGTAAACAGCGAAGCTGTCCTTGGTTCAAAATGCACACTGTGTGTGCCCTTCGTGTTTTCAGCATGGAGCTGTCCAGCGGTAAGTGGCACAAGCTATGAGCCCATTTGTTATTTGAATATTGAGCTGTATTGGATTTCTGCCAGACATATTATTTGGTGTTGTGGTCAAATAATTAATATTCTCATCTGACCACCTGTGTTTTTTCAAAGCTCAGTAGTGACTGCATTTGTCCTTTCTTGGGGAATGTTTTTTTTTTTCTTTCAACCCTGCCATACAACCCACATTTGGTAAGAATTTATGATATTGTTGTCACATGCACACAATGACCACTCTTTGTCAAAAAAATTCCTGCAACTGCTTCAGAGTTGCTGAAGGCTTCTTATTAGCCTTTTTGACCAGTTCCCTCTTGGTTCTTTCATCCAGTTTGGAGCAACATCCTGATCCAGAGAGGGTCTGTGCTGTACCAAATACATTCCACTTCTAAATAATGGACTTCACTGTGTTTCTAGGCACTGATTTTTTGTATCCATCTCCTGACTTGTGCACAAATTTATCCTGGAGATCTTTTGTCAAATCTTTTGACAGCGACCCATGGTTGATTGCTTGCTTTAGTTGCTTCTGGAATGCACCCGCTTTTCATGCTGAGCTAATCAAAATAACCCACAGCTGATCACAGTCGAATGCTAAATGGGTTTGTGTGATTAGCTTTACCTGAATGAGTGTACAAGTCTTTTTTGTTGCTGTTTGTTTGTTTTGGGGTGGGGGGCAGGGATCCTTTTCCAAATCAGTGATACATTTTTTTTGGTCTATTTTTTTTCTGACATTTTGCTGTTATTTACATTTACATTTAGGCATTTGGCAGACGCTCTTATCCAGAGCGACTTACATTCTTATCTCATTACACATCTGAGCAATTGAGGGTTAAGGGCCTTGCTCAAGGGCAACAATGGCAACTTAGTGGTTGTGGGATTTGAACCTGGGATCTTCCGAACCGTAGTCCAATGCCTTAACCACTGAGCTACCCCTGACCCCATATATGTTATATATTTCACTTTGATGTTAAAAGTTGTACTGAATAAATAAATACAACTGGATAAAACAAAAACAAAGTGTCTGTCTTCATTTCAGGCTGCAAAGGAAAAAAATGTGATAAAAGGGGAGTTGTTCTTTTTTATACTCACTGTGGGCAATATACATTGACCCTGTGGATCCCCCGACGAGCAGTTTTGGTGGAAACAGAAGAGTTGAGGTGCAGATTTAATTCTGCAGTGAGTTGAACAGCTGTGGTTTTATGTTTTTTGGATACAATCTGGGTTTGCACGTGGACATCCCTTTCAGACAGCGTCCACTTGCGTCCACAGTTATTCCTGTTGGATGTGGTTCGTCCTTCTTGTTGGTATGCTGACATTACCCTGGATACCGTGGCTCTTGATACATCACAAAGACTTGTTGTCTTGATCACAGATGCGCCAGCGAGACGCACACCAACAATTTGTCCTCTTTTGAACTCTGATATGTAACCCCTAATGTTGTATGCATTGCAATATTTTAAGCAAAACTGTGCTATTAAACCTTTACACACTGCTCTTACTGGTGGAATGTGCAGTCAATGAATATTGGCCACTATATACAGTATATATCACTCTTTTTCTCCCAAAACCAGTCATATTACATTTGAGGATTTTCAGAGCAGGAGAATAAGACTAGGGGGAATTGGGGTGATTAGCAAAACAGACACAGAGCTCAGAGCATACTCACACTGCACATCCTGCCCTCTAGACAGGATAAAGCTCAGCAGACAAAGGTGGCAATCTCCCTTTCTTCTCTCTCACTCCAGTTCTCTCTGTCTCTGTAATCTAAAGCAGTCCCTTCTCTCTACACTCTCTTTTGTTTCCTTATTATTCTGCTCACATATACTTTATCATGGAAAATCCAAGGCAAAGTCAGACCTATCACTGAAACTTGAAGGAGCCCACTTGACCATGACTGTCATATCCCTGTGCAGAAGGCTTGTCTAAAACTGCTGTCTTCAGCATGACACACTGACTTCACAATGCTGCAACTGCTGTCTCCTACAGGCAACATTCTCAAGCTATCTGTCCCTGCAATGAGCTGATAACAAAAATAGCTGAAACAATGCATAGTCCATGGCTTAGAAGGATGCATCTGAACTGCCCCTTACCGGTACAATACATCAACTTGATCATTGGACTAAAATAATCTGGACAATATAAGGAAAAAAACTAATATATATAAATTATACATGTTTTGTGCCCTACAATTTTTCTATATTTGATTCCAATTTATTTATTCTAGTTTTAAAAAATAATAATAATAATTCAATAAGAAATTGAATCAGGTCAGCCGACGCTGATGCAAATCAAACACTAACAGAGAGAATTCTCTATGGGGTTCAGGTCAGGAGAGTTGGCAGGCCAATTGAGCATAGTAATACCATGGTCAGTAAACCATTTACCAGTGGTTTTGGCACTGTGAGCAGGTGCCAGGTCGTGCTGAAAAATGAAATCTTCATCTCCATAAAGCTTTTCAGCAGATGGAAGCATGAAGTGCTCCAAAATCTCCTGATTGCTAGCTGCATTGACCCTGCCCTTGATAAAACACAGTGGACCAACACCAGCAGCTGACATGGCACCCCAGACCATCACTGACTGTGGGTACTTGACACTGGACTTCAGGCATTTTGGCATTTCCCTCTCCCCAGTCTTCCTCCAGACTCTGGCACCTTGATTTCCGAATGACATGCAAACTTTGCAACCTGTAGCCCATTTCCTGCACACGCCTGTACACGGTGGCTCTGGATGTTTCTACTCCAGACTCAGTCCACTGCTTCCGCAGGTCCCCCAAGGTCTGGAATCGGTCCTTCTCCACAATCTTCCTCAGGGCCCGGTCACCTCTTCTCGTTGTGCAGCGTTTTCTGCCACACTTTTTCCTTCCCACAGACGTCCCACTGAGGTGCCTTGATACAGCACTCTGGGAACAGCCTATTCGTTCAGAAATTTCTTTCTGTGTCTTACCCTCTTGCTTGAGCGTGTCAATGATGGCCTTCTGGACATCAGTCAGGTCAGCAGTCTTACCCATGATTGCGGTTTTGAGTAATGCCTCAGGAATCTTTTGCAGGTGTTTAGAGTTAATTAGTTGATTCAGATGATTAGGTTAATAGCTCGTTTAGAGAACCTTTTCATGATATACTAATTTTTTGAGATAGGGAATTTGGGTTTTCTTGAGCTGTATGCCACAATCATCAATATTAAAACAATAAAAGGCTTGAACTACTTCAGTTGTGTGTAATGAATCTAAAATATATGAAAGTCTAATGTTTATCAGTACATTACAGAAAATAATGAACTTTATCACAATATGCAAATTTTTTGAGAAGGACCTGTACAGTGGTGTTCAAAATAATAGCAGTGTGTTGAAAAAAGTGAGTAAAACTCCATATCTATATACAGAGGTGGAAAGAGTAATAAAATTTTGTACTCAAGTACAAGTACTGTTACTTCAGTGAAATTTTACTTAAGTACAAGTAAAGTTACCATTATAAAAATCTACTCAACTAAAAGTAAAAAGTAGCTCATTAAAAAATGTACTCAGAGTAAAAGTTACCGAGTTACTTTTTTATTTTTATTTTTTTAACAGCGGGGGTGGGATGAGGCATTCTAGCGTAGTTCAAAAAAGATGAGCAGATATAAAATCTCAAACTAGTGGTTTTTTAACTGAAGGAACACCTTTGCATAATAAAGCTGTTGTCTTTCTTGTGCTTGAAAATCAAAGTGGTCACTTAAATATGGTGTTACGTCCCAGTCTAGGGCCAAGCAGCAAAAGAATGGTTCAGGGTTCTATTTTAAACTGTATGGAAATGGTGGTATATGGCAGAAAGAACTAGATCCAATCATTAACTGATGAAAAAATTAGGTTTTTATACACACACACACACACACAACAGGAGGATCAGATTCAGGATGGACCCAGGCCAAAATAATAAACAAAATGGTATTTATATTTAGTAGCTAGATTACCTGCAAAAAAAAAAAAACACACACAAACAAAAATACAGGTACCTTCCCGGACTCCCTAAACCTATATAAACTATATAAAATATAAATCTAAGCTAAACTATATAAAATACCTGGCTCAAAAAAGTCTCACAGTCTAATATTTCACTGGATTGTTTTAGCTATGATTAAGCTGTGGGACTGCTTTGATAACCTTATATATATTATGTATATATAATTTGATCACCCCCCCCCCCCCCCTCCCCATCATTCCGTACAATAAGGTAGTCAGCTATCTTTATTTTATTCCTGAGCAAATAAATTCCCAAATCAACTCCCTCTTCCAAAAATAAATGGCAGCCACGCCCCTGCTACTAGTGAGTGCACAGACATACAGTGAAATTATCTACAAATATATACAAAGACCAACCAAACCATAGGGACAAAGCAATAATCAAAGTCAATTGGAGGCAAAAAGTCAAACCAGAATACACAACCAAATGTCAAAACGCCCAAATCACAACCTCTTTCATCTTTCGTGCGTCTCTCTCCAGTCGCGTTAGTCGATGACGTCACTCAGGGCGGAAGCGGCCGTGTGGAAGGTCAGGAAGATGCCGATGTCAGAAAACCTGGAGTGGAGTCTGGAGCGGCGCGCGAACAGGACATGATACACACACGCGGCGCAACGGAGCATTTATACACAGCATAATATTTTTTTTATTGTTTTATCATTTTCATTCATTTATTTTTTACTCAGTAGCGAATATGATTTAAAATGTAGCGAATTACAATACTTCAAACAAAACGTACTTAAGTAAAAGTAAAATTACAGATTTTTAAAACTACTTTAAAAAGTAGAAATACACAAAAAAGCTACTCAATTACAGTAACGCGAGTAAATGTAATTCGTTACTTTCCACCTCTGTCTATATAATAACTTTTAATTTAAATCACACAAATGCATTGTACATCCTGCACATTCTATTCTAAATCACAACATGAAGAAAATTGTGCTAAATGTATTATTAGTTTAATGTGAGTGAAGAAAAACAAAAAAATAGCAGTGTCATCACTCATCTTTACAAAGTGAGGAATTTACCATTTAAACAAAAATGCTTGAAGTTTAATTTTTCTTGTGCATCTCTGAACTAATATTTAGTTCCCTTTCAAGGCTACACTTCGATGCTGCGTAAAATGCTATGGGAACCATTTTGCCGCGTTGCCGGCCGTGAAGCATGCTGTGAAAACACGCCAAAGTTTTTGGCTATATATAGCCTCAACCAGGTGACGTCATCTGATCAGATGCAGGTGGAGGCTATAAATACAGGTGAGCCGGCATCAAACCTCACATCATTTGTCTTCAAAGCCTTGTTGTGAAGCGTGTTTGTGTTTAAACCAGCAAAATAAGAAGGTGTTTAACTCACCAAAATGGCAAGTTTAAACGAGATATCCCTCCGTGTGTGATAATCCATATCGGAGTGCGGTCTCTACACTGCTTCGACTAGTGCTGCGCGCGCCGCGCATTCCTGGCTTAAAACTCGTGCATCTGACAGAGCTGCGGCAGACAGAGGTAAGCCCCTTTTCTTCCGCGTCTCATCACTAGGATTCCTCTCTTGCTTAGCGGAGATGAAAATAGCCTTAAGCACTTAAAAAAATAAGAAAAAAAGCAGTAGACGGCAGCTTCTGTTGGGTGGCCGGGGGGCGGAGCCTCAATGACGCTCTCCCCCCCCCCTTAGCTCTCTCCATATGAGTTAACCCTTTCATGGAGTAAGCTGTATTCATGCTGTGTTTTTCCTGCCATCGACTTATTTATTTATTTAAATATAGTTGATGTGGAAACGCAGGATTATATGATGACGCCCAGATAGTAGAGACGCTTCACAGGCTATCTCTCTCCTGGGACATCACCCTCCCTGGTAAGCTTATACTTCCTTTCTAGCTGTGTAGACTTTTATCTTCCCTGGAGGAAAAAGCTTTTCAGGCAGTATGTCAGCTTGGTGCTCCACTGCACACCATGGCGGTTTTGCAGGCCTACCAGGCTGACCTGCTGAGAGACTTGAGTACTGGCGGGGCTCTTCAAGATAAGGCATATTGGAATTATGTCGAGCTACAGACTTGTCTCTTCGTGCAACAAAGCAGACGGCTCGTGTTTTCGGCCGTTCTATGGCTGCTACAGTTTTCGCACGAGGCACCTGTGGCTAAATCTCAGGCGCATCAAGGATAGGATTGTGCATTTCTCCTTAATGCCCCTATCTCGCCTTCCGGCCTGTTTAGCGATGTCGTTGACTCAGCCGCCACTAGGTTCTGGGGCGAAGTTATACGAACAAGCTTTTGGGAAATTCCCTCCCCGCCGTGCTCAAGAGTCGGGATTGTCGGCCACCCGGTCTGACTCTTGCGAGGCGTAAACACAAGGAGTGTGTTTTTTTTTTTGGACCCGGGCACCTCCTCGTAAAATTGGGGTGCGGCGCGTTTCACTATCTGCCCCAGGAGGTCAGACTGATAAAAAAAAAAAAAAAAAAAATATATATATATATATATATATATATATATATATATATATATGTAAAATAAAATAAATGGGGGTGGCCCCCCAATAGGGAGAGGCACCCAGAATTCCTTTCAAATGAATAAGTGTTCTCCCTGGCACCCCCAGGAGGTCGGTGTTTGCAACACCAGTCTCCAATAGGCTGTTAGTTCTTTGGTTTTTCCTGCCATGTTTCAGGATGCCGAACAGCTAACACCACCCCCCCCCCCCCACACCCGTTTAACCAAGCCGCCGAAACTTTTGCTCTTTTCTGAGAAACTGGCAGCGTGGAAGCTACTGCCAAGTATATCTCCTTGGGCACTAAGCACTGGAGAGAGGAACTACAGGATTCAGTTCTCACTTCACCTTCTGTGTTTTCTATGGCGTGGTCTCCACTTCCATGAAACCAGAAAGTGCGCATCTGCTGACAAAGCTGCCGGGGAAGGGGGCCATGGAACATGTTCCCCCACCAGACAGTGAGTCAGGCTACTACAGTCGGTATTCTTGGTTCCCAAGAGGAACGGGGGCTGCGTCCAATTTTTCAGATTCTGCGGGCTCTCCCACTATCTGATAATCAATAATACAGTTCAAATGTTGACTGTCAAGGTGATTGCTCTCTACCCTACCAAGCGATTGATTTCTGACAATCGATTTACGGATGCTTACTTTCATACAGAAACATTGCCACAACATAGGAAGATCCTGAGGTTCGCTTTCGGGGGCGAAGCTTACCAGTATCGGGTCCTTCCATTGGTCTAGCTCACCCGCACACATACAAAATGCACGGATTTAGCCCTGGTTCTTACGGGAGTCCCAGGGCATCCAGTGGCTAGTGCTTCGACATCAGCATGTCGTCCTAGCTCATCTCTGTTCTCAGGACTGGGACCCAACGCCACGAATGCGTGCTCTTTCCTGTTCAGAGGACAACACATTGGGTGCCATATGGGATTTGGTCGTAAGCGGGCACAGCTGTCTCCCGCTCGTGTCGAACCCATTCTCAACACCCTCAAGGAAATCAAGCTAGACCAGAAAGTGACCATCACTTTCAGACATCCTGGCTCTCATGGCAGCTGTATCCACGGTGACACCTTTGGGCCTTCTGCACATGAGAGCATTCCAAGTTGTGGCTAAGAACCAGGGATTTTCACTAGGGCCAATCCCCAATATGGGTTACGCGCCAGGTGCTTCGTACCCTTTCTACGTGGTTCAGACCACGGTCTCTACTCTGGGTCCCACTCTAAGTTCATCTTGTCGTCGCTGAGGCTAACGACAGATGGTTCCCTCACAGGCTGGGGTGCGGTCTCAGATGACCATCCAGCCCAAAGGAGCTGGAGAGGTTATCTTCTCGCATGGCACATGAATTGGCTCGAGATGATGGCTCTATTTCTGGCCCTAAAGCACTTCCTCCAGCAGTTGAGAGGCTGCCATGTCCTAGTGCGATGACAACACTATGGCGGTCTCATATATTATCGCCAGGCGGACTGTGCTCGCGCCGCTAACAGCTAGCGCACCAGGTTCCTGTCCCTCAGGGCGATTTACATTCCAGCATGGATGCGGGAGCAGTAGTACTGTCCAGTCTATCTCTGACACACGGGGAATGGGAACCCCACTCCGAAGTAGTCATGGAGAAATTTTCATGTAGCAAGGCGGACCTCTTGCCTTCCAAGATATGCTTCGCCTTTTACTGCTCTTCAGATTTACGTCCACCGCATCAGCTAGTGGCGTAGGTCAGAGCAGCTTCTACATGTTTTGGATGAGAGATGCTATTGCAATCTCCTATGAGGTGCGTGGGCTCACTTCGCCTCTAGGAATCAGGGCTCTTTCAACCATGGGGATTGCCTCATCTATTGCATTAGCAAGAGGTATTCCCCTGCAGCAAGTATCTGCTATGCAGGTAAACCCAGTCCACTGCCGAATTGTTTCAGTGCTGGAGTTTCCGTCCTCGGGTCTGTGCCCTAGTACTCTCAGGACGTACGTGACTGCATCCTCTCTCAACTATCTTCCGAAAGCTCTATAAACCCAACAGGCACCCTATTGCTTTTGAAGCCTTCTGTTCTCCGCGCTTACAGCTTCGGAGCAGGAGAGACTTCACTTGCTGTGTCCAGCTTGTGCTCTTCAGATCTACCTCCACCGCATCAACTAGTGGCGTAGGTCAGAGCAGCTTCTACATGCTCTGGATGAGAGATGCTATTGCCCTCTCCTATGAGGCGCGTGGGCTCACTTCGCCTCTAGGAATCAGGGCTCATTCAACCAGGGGATTGCCTCAGCTATTGGATTAGCAAGAGGTATTTCCCTGCAACAAGTGTGTGCCAAGCAGGTAGACCCAGTCCACTGCCGAAATGTTTCAGTGCTGGTGCTTCTGCAGGAAAAGCTTGTCCTTGGGCTTGTGCCCTAGTACCCTCAGGATGTTCTTAGCTGCATTGTTTGAAGCCTTCTGTCCTCCGCCTTTTACAGCTTCAGAGCAGGAGTAACTTCACTTACTGTCCAGTATGTGCTCTTCAGATTCACATCCACCGCATCAGCTAGTGGCGTAAGTCAGAGCGCCACTATACTGGGTGAGAGATGCATATTGCCCTCTCCTATGAGGCGCGTGGGTTCACTTCGCCTCTGGGAAGCAAGGCTCACCCAACCAGGGTCCCAGTCTCACCAGTAGGAGATATCCCCTGCAGTAATTGTGTGGTGCCAATGGTTGGTCCTCCCCGCACACATTTCTTACATTTATAATCTGGATGTTCATGCTACTCCGGGCTCACTGCCCCCGAGTTAGCTGCCCAGGCATAGTTCTGAGACCTTCTTGGCTTTGTGCGCACACGCTACACAACCTTGGGGTCCAGACACCTGTAGTGCGGCGGCATTGGTATTCTCGTTCCCATAGCGTTTTACGCAGCATCGAAGTGTAGCCTTGAAAGGGAACGTCTCTGGTTACTTTGCAGTAACCCTGTTCCCTGAAAGGCGGGAACGAGATGCTGCGTCTGAATGCCGCACTACCACATGACCGGACGTCCGTTCAGACAAATTAATCTGAGGTTTGATGCCGGCTCACCTGTATTTATAGCCTCCACCTGCATCTGATCAGATGACGTCACCTGGTCGAGGCTATATATAGCCAAAAACTTTGGCGTGTTTTCACAGCATGCTTCACGACCGGCAACGCGACAAAATGGTTCCCATAGCGTTTTACGCAGCATCTCGTTCCTGCCCTTGAAATGGGTGATATAACAAGACAACGACCCCAAACACACCAATAAGCGAGCAGCATCTTGGTTCCATACCAACAAGATTAACGTTATGTTAATGGCCAGTCCAATCCCCAGACCTTAATCCATGCTTCACTGTATTCACAGTGTACTGTGGCTTTAATTCAGTGTTTGGGGGCCAGACAAACTGTCTGTGGCCTCTAGACCCAAAAAGAACAATCTCGCTTTCATCAGTCCACAAAATATTGCACCATTTCTCTTTAGGCCAGTCAATGTGTTCTTTGGCAAACTGTAACCTCTTCAGCACATATCTTCTTTTTCATCTTGGATGGAGTTTACCAAAAGGTTTTTTTCAGTTTTTCAATAACACAAAACAGAGGATGCATGTGGATGAAAAATCTAAATGCGTAGAAAAAAAAACTAATTTCCAAAAATACCCATGTACAGTATGTGTGGGCAAGGCTTCATCATTCGCTTCAGAGCTGCACATTTCCATAATTAATCTTGTAACTGGTGGAAGGAATTAGGACCCCAGTTAAATACTTTTCTCATTTACAAATGTTTATTCATGGATAGCATACATTCAAGAGAAAGGTGTATCAGGTATGCAGATTACTCAGCTTACTCCGGTATGCAGATTACTCAGCTCTGGTTGCTACTGAGGTAGATGCTATGAAAGAAATTGGTTAGCATTTCTCATCTAACTCAACTCTCGTTTTGCCAGATAACTATCTCTATACCTGAGTTCTTATACCTATCCCAACAGAGAAGAGCTACAGTACCTGACATACTGGTCAATGAAACACCTTTGAGTCTTTCACTTACTTATTAGACCAGTGAGTTGAGAGGAGGATCCAATCACCTTCCAAACTGACTGTGGTTTCATCATGACAATAAAAAAAAAACCACCAAGATTAAAGTGCCCAATCGTGCTGTCCTACCATCTCCAGTCTACTCTGGAAATGAAACAATCACACTGTATCTGGAATCCATCTTGAAGCTGACAAGGACACAGTTTCATCATCTGCAACAAATATCGTACATCAAATGGCAAGAGAAGATAGCAGATGTGGAGATGCCTAAATGTGCTGAGACACACAGTGCAGAATCTATCATTACAGCCTCTCAGCAAAACCAAGGGCTGGCCAAATCAGAAGAATGATAAAAGAAAACCTGCCAAAAGTCTTTTGTCTTATATGACGGCAAGAGGAGGCGAGGTGGTCAAAAACTGCACTGTAAAGATATGCTCAGGCCAGACCAGGAAAGATGGTAAAGGGGTCAAGTGAAGTGAACATGCAGAAAGAATATAAAAGGCTCAGACATTGTCAGTATATCTAAAACTGGCCCCCAAACCTGTACATAAGAAATCACCCAAACACAGTCATCATTGAAATCGAGGAACCACGAAGTAGAGAAGAATATGAACGGAATTCCAAGGTCATGTGTACTTTAACCCTTAACACAGTGAACAATACTGTGCAACAGTGTTGAAGCACCCCTCATTGTTTTCTGCTTCCAAACAGACAGATTTTCTTTCAGTTTAATGAAGAAACTTCTAATGTAAGGCATGAACCAGTGAGAAACTGGTGCAGATGATGACAGATGATCAGGATGGTTATTAGTATACATACTAGTGATGCTGAATGCTGCGTGGTTGGAACAGAAGAGAGGGGAAATGAGGTTAAACTAGAAAACCTATTTAAATGTAATATAATAAATAGGGGAGGGCAGGCTTAAGACCTTTTCACAGTACTGAAATTAAAACATGTAAGTAGATGTTTATTGACTGTAGCTCATCAATTGCTATGCCATAGCTCTGCATCCTGTCACCTAAAAAAAGGCAACCCCAAGGGCACTACAAACCATATATTATTTGTGTGTGCTACTTTGAACACAGCATTGACACTAACATGATCGTTGTCTGGCACTAGTACAAGTGTATTAGACGCAGCAGCAGTGCATAATAAGGTGCTTTAAAAAGGATTCATTCAAATGTGAAGAATAGATAAGGAAAAAGCTCATGCAGCATGCATCTGCTTTTTAACAAGCATTTTAAATTGTTCTCATTTCACAGTCGATAAATCCATTCTTCAATTGAAAAACCAAACTTAAGTTGTGTAATACCAATATTTTGGTCCTGTTTTAAAAACTAAATCAGTTTTTAAGGAAGTTCATGGAGAAGATTTTATATCAGAAATAAAAAAAAATTAAGAAAAAGGCAGCTCTTACAGTACGTTATATCCCATCTCTAATCTCTAGACAACGTATTTATTAAAACAATGAAAATTAACATGGTATATCCAATACAGAGTCGGGTCACAAGCTAAGGTCAGGCAACTGGCAAACAGACCAGGGAACATCAAACGAGAACATGAAGTCTGTAAATCAAAGCAAGGAGACACAAGAATGCAAACAACAATCAATGGCATGGTACAGCCTGGAGTGAACTCATGAGAGTAAATATTTTGTAAAGACCTCTAGCTTCTGACTGTCTTTTATAGTCCAGCAGAGACTGGAATCAGGTGTGGAATGGATTTCCCGTTCAGGTGATCTGGAGGGAGCATGCTGGGAAGTGTAGTTCATTCTGGCCCAGTTTCCCGTTAAGGGCTTAAAATAAACCAGTACTAGGCTAATTCTACTTAAATTAGTCCACACTAAACAACTGACTTTCTGAGATGTTGCTTAAGTTTGGATTAACTAGTTCTAGACTACAGAGTCTCAGATTAAGGTAATCAAGGACAAGTGAGATCATCTTTTCGAAACCCGATTAGATTAATGGCAGGCACATGTGGCTAAGACTCCCAGTTCTACCAGACACAGAGGAGTTGGGGGACTTGTTGGCTGGGATTATTGAACATCAGCAACCCCTGGTAGGTATTCCAGATGATGACCATTTGGACAGTTCAGGTGAGGAATCTTTCAAAGACTCATTTGATAGGACACGTCTCATTTACAGTAACATGTGCTATCCCATCCAACATAATTAAATGCAAGTCATGTCTTGTAATAAAAATTATGTAATGACCTTTATTGTTGAAGTCAAATGTAATACTACATTTTTTTTCCATACAAAGATGACCTGATCTTGACCCAGGACTCAAATGAATCCAGCAGCAGCCAGCATCAAAATGCAGCAGCACCCAGTCTCTTGCAGTAGCATTAGTCAGCTTCCAGAAAAGCATCTCTGTAAGTCCATTTCTGTCATTGGCTAACTCAGCGATGGGTTCATGTTGGTCATTATCATCTTCAATATCACGGTCTGGGCAGCCACACTGTTTAAGAAAATTATGAAGCACTGCTGTTGCAATAGTAACCATGCAGCACCTCCTAGGTTCAAACCGCAGTGTATTTCAGAGAAAACGATTCTTCCATACACCAAATATGCACTCTATTAGCCCTCTGGTGAGCATGTGAGCTTGGTTATAGTGCTCTATATAGTGAGTGTTGTCTTGCTTCAAACTGATCGTACAAAGAGGAGTTGTGGAAAACCCTTGAGTCATGAGTTGAACCTTTCCAATGTGTAACAATATTGGAGAACTGCATAGTGGGAGTGCACACTCCTTGTACATTTATTGGAACCCAGTTTTTACGATTTCTGAATTCCTCAGCATCTGCTGTAGAGGGACACTTGATGGGAATGTGGCAGCCATCGATACAACCTATGACTCCAGGGAAGTTCCCATATTCATAAAAATCTACCTTGTAGGTGGGCTGTTCAGCAGCTTTTGGGAACTTGATTAAATCCTTTTTCAGTTCACATATAGCAGTGCAGACATTGTGTACTATTTTGCACACTGTTGATTCACCTACACCACACAAATCCCCAGTTTCACGATGGAAGGTTCCACATGCCAAAAACCTTAAGGTAATTAATATTTGTAAGGAAGGAGAAATAGGGGTGTCCCTGACTAAGTCACCTGAAAGCTTGGGCTGCAGCAAACCAATTATTTCTGTTGCACTTTCCTTTGACATAATGAAACGGTCAAGAAAATGTAAATCATCAAGATCATTCAGTGGGTTGCTCCTGTCTTTCAGCAGCCTTCTTTCTGGTCTTGGTGGTGGTCTCTGATTGTCGTTGAAATAGTCGAGGTAATCCATGAGGCAAGCAGTTTTTAATCTGAGGTTAAACCTGCTTCTGACCCGGTTTAATTTAAGACTTCATTTAGATCTGGATTAGGTCTAATCCTACTTCTAAAAATCCAATTGTTTAAGTCTAGACTAGTGCAAGTCTGAGACTGTTGTAATCCATGTGTGAGAAAGCTACTTCAATAAATCCAGCTTTTAAATTACATTTAGTCTACAACTAGGCTTAATCCCCGTACGGGAAACCGGCCCTCTGTGCCTTGCCGGAGTTCTGACAGATTGTCCTTTTGATTTGCAATGGTTCTGGTGGCAGATCTATCGCAGCTGTTTCATCTACGTCCTTTCCTGACATGCTTAAGTTGTGAGTTGTGAAATAAAAAGCCCAGCCGGCAGTGAGGCAGCAATACTAAGATCATATGTTATGTCAGTACTTCTTAAAATCTTAAAAGGTCTGATGAATTTTTTATATTTCTTGTAGTAGATAGCCATTTATTGTGGATCGCCATCTTTGGACTTTGGAGGAAACTTTTTATGTCTTGTCCAGCCTTTGATGAGCTCTTTCCATGATGAACCCATGCTTCAGCCCTCTAAAACCCTGTATCTACTGCCGGTGAGTTGGATGTGCTCATGTTTCATTGGAATTGAGGTAGTTGATACGTGTCCATTCTCTTGTGGGTGGTAACCGTTTAGTTTGAGCGTGGTACCTTTAGTCCTTCCGTACGCACAACATGAACTGGGGACCACAGTTGCATCAAATTTCTTTGGAGATGCCACAATATCTGAATATTTTTTCATTTTTTAAATATTTAAATATTTAAATCTGTCAGCAATCACCATGATTGTTGTGTTTCCCTGGGAGTCAGGTAGATTTGTAATGAAGTTAAGGGCTATGCGCAACCATAAAATACCATGGAAAACCACGTGCAATATACCATCTTTTTGGTATATTGTGATTAGACAGTTTTATACCCTGGGCGGTATGAATTGATTGGCTAATTGGAAATTCACTTGGGATTTATGAGGGGGGAGATTCTCTATTTCTTTTTCGATGTCCCACTTTATTGCACCCATGATTTTTTTATTCAGGATGGAGTGTTCCTTTTCTGGGGATGGGGCTCCATGAACTGCGTCTGTATACGACAAGGTGAAGTAAAATCTTCTGAGAAATAGTGACCATCTTGCTTGATGTGTATTTATTTTTCTTGCTGGTTTGATATACTCTTGGGTTTTTGTGGTCAGTAAAAATAGTGAATGGATGTTTAGCCCCTTCTAACCAGTGTCTCCATTCTTCTAGTGCTCAGTGTTTAGCTGTTAAGAGTTCTCTATTTGATATGTCATAGTTTCTTTGATATGAAGGCTATGGGGTGCATTTTTAATTTTTCACTTTGTGATAGCTAAGTTCTGACTCAGCATCTACTTCCACTATTAAGGGTCTAGAAGGGGCCGCGTGCGTGAGAACAGGTGCTGTGATGAATGCTTCCTTCAGCCTTCAAGATACCATGTCTGCTGCTGGAGACCACATTAGCTTTTTATTATTTCCCTTTAGAAGGCTTGTTAGAGGGCTGCTATGAGACTATAGTTTAAATAAACTTTTTTTAAGTTTTAAAAATCGATAAAAAAAAATTTGCTAATCCAAGAGAACACTTCAGTCCTTTGATCATTTTGGGGTTTGGCCAGTCTTTGCTTCCAATATTTTATGCTGGTCCATTTGTACCCTGTCATTAATATATCCTAAATAAGAGACCCTGCTTGTGTGAAATTTTCACGTTTCACCCTTGATGAACAGTTGATTTTTCTGTAGTGTATTTAGTACTTGTTTCCTCAAGTCGACGTGAGTATCATGTTTTGTAGAAAATATATGCTAAAACAAACCTCCCAAGCTAGTTTCGAAAAACATTATTAATTAATGCAGTCTGTATGATAACAGTATTCATAATGTCCTGAAGCAGTACTGAATGATATTTCCCACTAATCTCCTCCCTTGATCCTGACCAGGTTGTATGCACTGCGCAGATCCATCTTGGTAACGATCGTTGCCTCTCTAAGATGTTCCAGAGCAGAAGAGACTAGAGGGAGTGGATACTTGTATTTTTGTATATACACTTGTTAAAGTGCTTCTGTAATGTAGTTATCCAAGGCTTTAGTTTCTTTGATAGACAAGGTGTATGACGGAGGGAGGATTCCCTTGAACTGTTCTATAGCGCAGTTTTAAGGTCAATGAGGAGGGTTGGGTTTGGCCTTGGGTTTGCTTATCACTTTTGAGAGGTATAGAAATGTTAGACCCCGATGCTGGACTCTCCACACTGGTGAAGACTGCCTCGCTTGGTGTTCATATGTAGTGTTGGTGACAATATTCCGAGCACTGGTGAATATTTTTTCCTTACCACAAAACGAGTGGGTTATGCTTTGAGGCCATGGAAATCATCCAAAGTTTTTTCATCATCCTGACATGTCAGCTTGATTGAGTCACTCCCCTCAGCCAATAAGTGGAAGTTTAGTGCATATATGGCCACTGATTGATTTCCTTCATGGGTTGAAAAGAGCTTTTTTCCTATCGCATGGTCAAATAGGTGTTTAAACATGTTGATGAGTCACTTCAATACGGTTATGTTTTCGCCACCCTGATTCCAGAATGCTGACATCGATTTTAATGTTTTTCCGGTAAGAAGATTAATAAATTACAGTAAACATTATAAGATGAATTTTTCATTCAAGGGCAGTCGTTTCCTCAGTCACAGCGGAGGTACTGAAGTTTGGTGGCATGCAAAATTTCTCCATGAGTGACTTTAGGTGATTTTGATCTAATCATGGCTGTTGTACCTAGGATGTCTTTACACTAGAGTGGGAAACACAGTATTCACTACGTAATATATAAAAAATTCAATAGTTCTCTAATAGGCAAGGTGTATTCCAGTCTTGCATCTACTGTAGTATTCCCAGCATTCACTCTGGATTCATCACAACTCCGACCTGGATAATGCAGTTACTGAAGAAGATAAATCCAGGAGTCTATCCCAGACAATTTAGAGCCTAAGATAACGGAGTGGGAGGACGTTTTGGACTTTGGGATATCTCTGACTTTGGAGGAAACTGGAGTACCCTGAGGAAAGCCATCATGCACACACACCAGAGGCAGGATTCAAACCCATATCACTGGAGGTATGAGTCAACAGTGCTAACATTTAAATACATGAAACATCTATTATACAGTGCTTTCAAGAACCACTCAGACCCCTGCTCATTTTGTTACCCTGTACCCCAAGAAACACATATCTTGTGTCAGTGACTAAAATGCCACGTTTTTCTTGAGCTCAATATTAGTAAGCTATGGCTTGTGGTAGTAAAGTGAAGACTGATGGCTCTATGAGGATGTATTACCCCAAACCATCTTTGCCAAGATGTAAACACTAAAATAACACAACAAAGAGACTTTCAGGCACTGATTGTATTTATGGCATCACTTTTCTACAGGCTAACAGGATCCTACAGCAGTCATGCTCGCTGACTGAATAATAGACTGGCATCAAAGAGCAGAAACACTGTGAAAGCTTAAAAAGGCAGGGTGCTTTTAATGGAGAAAAGTGCAGAGATGGGAAGAACAAGCTTTTTCTCGAATTTAGGAGTGACTTTTTTATATATCCACAAAAACATATGAGGAGAGTTAGGACAGGGCTCAAGCACTCCCTACTGGTTAAAGCATGCACTAGGTTGTGCTTGTGCTCTTGATTCAAACCGAGTCATCTTTTTGACCAGTAAGTCTTTATTGCTTTGCTTTCATTTTTAATAACTTTACAAATAATTTTCCTGATAGCAGATAAACAAATTTCTTGTATGACAGGGAAACAATGCATTTCTTAATTTAAAAAAAAAGCATCACATGATTAGGTCTATTCCTTTAAGGAAAAACAGTAATGACAGTTCTTGTGAATGATTCAATTTTCAATTCAATTCAATTCAATTTTATTTATATAGCGCTTTTAACAATGGTCATTGTCTCAAAGCAGCTTCACAAAAATTAAAGAAATTTAACAAAAAAAAAAAAAAAAAAAAAAACCTTTTTATAGAATAATTATATATAAAATAATAAATAAATAAAATTATAATAGAAAATAAATAAATAAAAACAAATAATAATAATAATTATAGAAAAAAAAAAATAATTGGAAGTGTGGATGTGTGAGAAAAATGTACAGATAATAATGAGACGAATGAATGAAATTTCTCTGATGAGCAAGCCAAGGGTGACGGCGACGGTGGCAAGGAAAAACTCCCTGAGATGGCAATAGGAAGAAACCTTGAGAGGAACCAGACTCAACAGGGAACCCATCCTCATTTGGGCGATAACAGATAGAAATATAACATCTTGTGTGTTGTGCAGGTGAAAATTCAATATGACAGAAATTATTTAAATTGACATGAAGACCAGTTCAGCATAGGGACGAGTCAGTAGGTGCAGAGGGCAGATGAGGTCTGGATCACTGGAAGCACAGGAGCAGCATGTGTAGCTCCAATCATCATAAAGCTGAATCCAGCTGGAGCTGGTCCTTCTCTGGATGCCTCAGGAACCTCGCAGGGTCGGCCTTTGTCTACTGAAGCTGGCAAAATCTCCCGATGCCTCGGGATGGGTAGAGAAATACAGAACAGATGGGGAGAATTAGCGTAGTTGCCATTCGGTATAGGTGTACTGGAGTATGAGTACTGGGATGAGTTATGTGTATGCCAGATTAAAAAGATGCGTCTTGAGTCTACTTTTGAACTGAGAAACCGTGTCTGCTCCCCGAACACTGTCTGGAAGGCTATTCCAAAGCTTTGGAGCTAAATATGAAAAAGCCCTACCCCCTTTTGTAGATTTTGAAATTCTGGGAACTACCAGAAGTCCGGAGTTTTGTGATCTTAAGGCGCGTGGTGGATTGTAGCGTATCAGAAGACTGGTTAGGTATGTGGGAGCTAAACCATTTAAGGCCTTGTATGTAAGTAATACTATTTTGTAATTTATTCTAAACTGAACAGGTAGCCAGTGCAGGGATGATAATATTGGGGTTATATGATCATATTTTCTGGATCTAGTGAGAACCCTGGCAGCTGCATTTTGGATTAACTGAAGCTTGTTTATTGAGGATGCAGGACAACCACCTAGTAATGCATTACAATAGTCCAGTCTGGAGGTCATGAATGCATGGACTAGTTTTTCTGCATCAGATACGGATAAGATGTTCCTAAGTTTAGCTATATTTCGAAGATGGAAAAAGGCTGTTTTTGTGATATTTGAAATGTGATTTTCAAAAGACAAGTTACTGTCTAATATTACTCCCAGATCTTTTACTGCTGAGCTGGTAATAACAGTACATCCTTCTAAGCGCAAGCTGAATTGTGAAAGCTGTTGTGTGCTGGTTTTTGGGCCAATAAGTAATATCTCTGTCTTATCTGAATTTAATAAAAGAAAGTTATTGGTCATCCAATCTTTTATGTCCTGGACACACTCAGTTAATCTAGACAGCTTAGGTATTTCGTCTAGCGGTAGCGATCAGACAGGTAAGATCTAAACCATTTTAATGCCTGTCCCTGAATACCTATATAATTTTGTAAGCGATCTATGAGAATATTATGATCTATAGTGTCGAATGCAGCACTAAGATCAAGCAGGACTAGCAATGAGATGCAGCCTTGGTCTGAAGCTAAAAACAAGTCATTTGTAATCTTAACTAGTGCAGTTTCTGTGCTATGATGGGGCCTGAAACCTGACTGAAATTCTTCAAGGATGTTGTTATCCTGCAAGAATGTGCAAATTTGAGCTGATACTACTTTTTCTAGTATTTTTGATATGAACGGGAGGTTTGAAATCGGTCTGTAATTTTTTATTTCATTCGCGTCTAAATTAGATTTTTTAAGAAGCGGCTTAATAACTGCTAACTTGAAAGGTTTAGGGACGTGACCTAGATGTAATGAAGAATTAATAATGTTTAGGAGTGGCTCTCCAACCGTAAGCATCACTTCTTTTAAAAATCTGGTTGGGATTGGGTCTAACAGGCACGTTGTTGATTTAGCCGAGGTGATGAGTTTATACAGCTCTTCCTGTCCTATACCTGTAAAGCAGTGAAAATCTAAATGTGAAGCTATAGGCTGAACTGGATCGTGAGATACTATTAGAGGTTGAACCTCCATTATTTTCTTCCTGATATTATTGATTTTTTCATTAAAGAAGTCCATAAAGTCTTCACTTCTAAACTGTGATGGGATACTCTCTGCGGGCATCTTAGGTTTTGTTAGGCGAGCCACTGTACTAAATAAGAACCTGGGATTGTTTTGGTTTCTTGCTATCAGTTGGCTAAGATGCTCGGTCCTAGCAGTTTTTAGAGCCTGTCTATAGCTGCACATACTGTCTTTATACGCAATTCGAAAAACTTCTAATTTAGTTTTCCTCCATTTTCGCTCGAGGTTACGGGTTGCTCTCTTTAGGGCGCGAGTATGACTGTTGTACCACGGTGCCAATGTTTTATCTCTGACTTTTTTTAATCTGATGGGAGCAACAGTGTCTAATGTACTGGTAAAAATAGTGCCCATGCTGCTAGTCACTTCATCTAGATCATCTGCATTTAGGGGTCTAATAAGAAATTGGGACAGATCCGGCAGATTACTTGTGAATCTGTCTTTAGTGGTGGGATTCATATTTCTAACAGATTGATAACGTGGGGAGACACAGCTAATCTGTTCTACGGGTAGAGTATATGTCAGGAGGTGATGATCTGTGATATCATCACTTTGAGGTATGATCTCTATATTAGAGACATCTATACCATGGGATATAATTAAATCTAGCGTATGATTAAAGCGGTGAGTTGCTCCAATTATATTTTGCTTAACCCCAAAGGAATTTAATAAATCCATAAATGTGAGTGCTAAAGCGTCGTTAGCATCATCTACATGAATGTTAAAGTCTCCTACTATCAATACTTTGTCAGAGTTAACCAATAGGTCTGATAGCAGATGTCCAAATTCTTTAAGAAAATCGCCATATGGCCCCGGGGGTCTGTACACGGTGGCCAGGGTAAAATATAGCAAGGGTTTATTACGTATTTCATTTAGTGCAACATTAATGATAAGCACTTCAAATGAATTAAACCTGGGCCTTATTTTCTGGGTAACAGTGAGTACATCATTGTAGATAGTGGCGACACCACCACCGCGACCAATTAGACGGGGCTCGTGCTTATAGAAATATCCTGACGGAGTAGACTCATTCAGACCAAAATATTCATTTGGTTTAAGCCAGGTTTCAGTGAGACAGAGTGCGTCAAGGCAATAATCTGAGATAATTTCATTAACAATAAGTGCTTTAGGCGCAAGGGATCTAATGTTGAGTAGTCCAAACTTTAGAGGTGGATTTTGACTACTTATTTTGCCTTTTTCTGGTTTTATGGTTATCAGATTGTTTCGGGCAAATTTAACAAATTTATTCTTTTTTCTCAGTATTCGGGGAACAGACACAGTTTCTATAGGACAAGCTATGTGTGTTCGTCTATCACTACGTTGAGTTGTGATGTGTCTAATATGTTTGGAATCTACAGTATGACTTACCGCCAGTCAGATGGTTCGTAGTGTTCTGGAGATGTTGTCAGAGAGGACCGCTGCTCCAGCTCTGCTAGGGTGTAGGCCATCGGTGTGATAGAGCCTAGGACGCTCCCAGAAAACATTCCAGTTATCAACAAAGCGTAATTTCTGTTGTTGACACCAAGATTGTAACCATTCATTAAAAGCAAATAATCTACTGAACTTCTCGATTCCTCGCTGAAATGTGGGAAGCGGTCCAGATACGATGATCCTTGTCGTGGGTGATGTGCTGCGGACCTTCTCGACCAGGCTCCTGAAGTCCTTCTTTAGGATCTCCGTCTGCCTCAGCCTGGTGTCGTTCGTGCCGGCATGAAGAACCACAGCTCCAATGTTCTTCCTCAGGGCAGCAGGCACCTGTGCAGCAACATCAAGAACACGTGCACCAGGTAAACAGCGTGTGTGCACCTTACCTTTAGCCGTGGTAGCACGCACGTGACGAACGATGGAGTCTCCGATGACCAGGACGTCTTGTGCCGTCTCGCGGAGAGGAGCGAAGCGGTTTTGGGTCGAGATGTCGAAGACGGGTGGTGGTGGTGGAGGGGGAGAGGTCCTCGCCCGGGGCTTGGCGTGCTTCTTCCGCCGCTCCTGTATCCAGGGTCCGTGGTATCCCGGCGCCGGGGTGTAGGAACACTGGGCGGGCTGCGTCCTTGGTGTGTTGGACCTGGGCAGAGAAACACGCGGGGTTGAGGTTGAAGGAGAATTCTCACGCCGAGAATTTACCTGGGACAGATGAGCGTCGGTCTGCGTCGATTCAAGCGTGGCTTTCCGCTGCTGTAACCGGACCAGCTTCACCTGTAGCTCACGGATCAGCTTCTCCACGGCCTCCACCTCCAAATCCACCGAGTGCAGCTCCAATGTCTCCTCACCTGCACTCAGAGGCAGAATCACAACCGACATGGTGTCTAAACACGGAAAATAATCGGTGTGAGGAAGCGAAAACAAGCTTTACAAACAAACAAACAAACGTGATAGCTGGGCTAGCGATGCTAATGCTAATTAGCGATGCTAATGTCGGCTAAAAGCGGTGTGCTGCAAAACAATTAAAAGTTAACGATATAACACGCGTTTCGAGTAAATATATTATAAGATACTTATCCGTTTTATGTACACTCTTCGTAAGGGGACGAAAAAGTTTAAAAGTTGGTCAGTATGGTGGAGCTCGGAAAAAAGCAGCTTCTCAGCGTCCTCGTACGGAGGAAGTGACCAAAAAAGTCATAAAAAAGCATTTGAGATGAAGTCATAAAAAAGCATTTGAGATTTGCAAAAGATTCAACAAAAAATCTTTTTCTTTCATAATGCTACAAGTGCTGCTCCTGCCATCTTCAGTCATTAGTATTTGCATAATATTTGGATCCAAAGAGATCCAACGCATTAACGCAAGACTGACAAACAATGATTGTTTATTGAAGAGATAAAACCTGAGCAAACAGAGACTCTTGCAGCCAATTCCACTTCTCAATTTAATAAAACATTAGTTGCATACTTCTGTGCCAAGAGAAGGTTAAGATTACAGATTTTTATCACTGTAATCCAGTTATTAACTTGGCCTTCATCCAAAATCAGGGATCCAAAGAAAAGCCACTAAACCCATTTCACACCACAGAGCATGTCACTTGTCACTGTGGAAAACATACCATGGAAGACATTTTGTCTTTACTGAAGGACTTAATGCATCACATCTAGAAATAGTTTTAACACATTTCCTCATTTTGTGCTGATATAAATACATGAAACACTCACATTCTCAAATAAAACACATTCTTCAGTAGTGCCAATAAAGTTGAGGGATTTTTGTTTTCATTGTCGTCTTGCACCTGCAGAGTCCGGGTTCGCTTCCCTGCCAGGATCGATTCACGCCTCTGTGTGCATGGAGTCTGCATGTTCTCCCCATGCTTGATGGGGTTCCCCCTAACATGCAGGTTAGGCTAATTGGGGTTCCCAAATTGCCTACAATGTGTTTGTATGTGTATGTGTCTGCAATGGATTGGCTCTCTGGACAGGGGGTACCCTGCCTCGTGTCCTAAGTCACATGGGATTAGCTCCAGACCCCCTGCGACCCTGTATACAGGATTAAGCGGTATAGACAATGAGACAATGATATACTGTAGACAACTTTACATATAATAAAAATATCATTTATTAACAAGCCATTTGGTGTCTGAAATGTTTTACTGTATCATGGCCATAAAGCAGCGATGTATCCCACCATGCTTTAAGCAACATTGTTTCATAATGTTAATCTAAAATAAAAACATTTGTAAAATAGCAGAGATAGCAGATTAATAATTTCATACTTAAATTAGAATTACTGTATATTATCTGGAAGTTAAGTCATATCAACTGGACTTCTTTCTTGTTAGGTAGAAACGTTTCACTACTCATCCAAGTAACTTCTTTAGTCTGAGGGAAGTTCCTCATATTTCTCTGATACTCTCCTATTATTAAATACTCTCCTATGTGAAAAGTCAGTAATCAGTGGAGAAGGTGCGAGAAAGAGGGAAAGACCTTAGAGAGTGTAGAGGGAGCTGTTAAGAATAAACAGCAATAGAAAGAGATTAGGGAGAGTTGTTAAGGTGTAATGACCAAAGAGACGAAGGGGAGTCCTTCACTGTGGCTTTCCTGGTGGCCCCGCGAAGAGGCTCTCCCTGTGTACTGCACAGTACTAGTCTTCTTGGAGATGGATGAAAGGGCCGCATGAAAAATAGGAGTCAGGTTGTGCCCAAGGCTTCAACCTCTGTTAAAGGAAGGATTTTTCACTTGCACATAGATGGCTCCTTTTACCCCTCTTAAACTATCTATTCTCTCTGTCCAAAATTCGTACATTCTGATCCTCAAACATGTCCCCTTTGTCCTTCAGGTGAAGGTATACTTCTGATTCATGCCCTGAGGTGGTTGTCCATTGGCTAACGCTGCAGAGACTTTCAGTCAGAATTGTTCGGCTTCTGTCACTGGCAGACTGGTGTCACTGGTAAGCATATTCTGTTTTTGTATTGAAATCTACAACAGAAACATGTTGCGGTGTGATTGCAAGGTTTAGGCCCTTAACTAAAACCTCTCTCGCTGGCAGGGAAGTACTTTACCCACTTTTCCTTTGTGTCCTCTGTTGTCCTCCCATCATCCTTTTTTACAAGCTTGCTTTTTTTAGTCGTTTTTTTTTTTTGTTGTTGTTGCAGTAGAGAAAAAGGTAAAAATTTCTTGGTTTGTCTCTCCTTCATTTTGTGGTGTTGGGCCAGTTGTGCATTCTGGACAAAAATATAACACTGTCCAGGACTGGGCTGGGCAGAGTGGCTGCTCCATTTTGGTAAAGGTGGTCTACTGTATCTTACGTAAGATATAATTATTTTATAATTTCTAGATGTTGTTGGTCTTTCGGCTGCTCCCAGCAAGGGATCGCCACAGCAGAATATCCAGTCCGCACTACAACTTGGCACAGGTTTTTTACGCCGGATGCCCTTCCTGACGCAACCCTCCCATTTTATCCGGGCTTGGGACCGACACTGTATCCAGTGGCTGGGGTGTGGGCACTGGCTGGAATCGAACCCGGGCCGTCCGCATGGCAGGCGAAACACCTACCACTGAGCCACCAGTGCTCAGTATCAGTTTTATCATTTCTAGATATTGAGCTCAATATCTCACTCTAACTTGGGGTGGTTAGTTGTATATTATTTTTATTTAAGGAAAAATGTATGTACAACTGAGTTTTAGCCAAGGCGGTTTAGCCAGTGTACTGGTTAGCCTGTCGCATTCTCCCCTACTTGGTGGGTTTCTTCCCACAGTCCAAATACATGCAGATTAGACTAATTGGTGTTCCCAAATTGCCCGTAATGTATGTGTAAGTGTGTGCTCTGAGATGGATTGGCACCATGTTCAGGGTGTACCACGCCTAGTGCCCTAAGTCTTCTGGGATAGGCTTCAGGCCCCCCTGAATACAGGATAAAGCATTATAGACGATAAGTGAGTCATCACTTTAAGAGAGTCGTTGAAAATCTGCATCAATAAAGATAGACCAAGTTCTTGTAAGGTATATAGAACAGTCTTGTTTCTTAACGACAGTTGTCACTATTGACTTTTCAAAAATGTCAACGGTTAAGTTACAGTTCAAAATATGTAATGGAAATTACTAACATTTTGGCACAATGCTGAAGAAAGTGTCAAAAGATTCATGTATGAACCATAACATTAAATGTAATTTCATTTACAATAATAACAATACTACTACTTATAATAATAATAATAATAATAATAATAATAATGTCCTGATTTCTACAAATGCATATCGAAATACACATATATTTGCTGAAGTTCATATAGTTACTAGAGTAAAGTTCATAAAGAATGCTTCATACAAATGCTAAATCAAAAAGCAGTTACACAACTTGGCCATTCCGACCTCTATTAGGAAAGTAGTACAAAACAATCCAACTGCAACTGTCTCAGGGTTCACTATGTGTGGTGATGTCCATTAGTCATTTAGCTTTGCCTTCGACCTGCATTTGCTCCTCATTTTCCACTACTAAAATCTGTAAGTCAATTTTTCTTGTAGTTTGCAAATGTAGATCCTCCATTTCAACTTTCTCTCCTTCTCCCTCCACTATTCCACTTGCATCCCCAGCTCCTCCCTCAATACTTCTCCTTTATTTCTTCCCATCTGCAGGTTGATCTCAATTGCTTGGCTCTAATGATCCTGGACTGACACTGTGTTTGCCATTTCCATTGCCCCTTCAGTACCTTTGTACTTGAGTACACTGCTCAGCTGGCCATTGTGCCCAACAGTGGTAGGGTCCCAATCTTGCTCGGAGTTGGAGCACTGTGACAGAGGGTGGTGCTTGTAGGTGAGGCCACTTTGGTGGAGGAGGGAAG